>JBAJHX010000039.1:20611126-20631940 GCA_037176925.1 Amniataba percoides | reverse complement strand
AGAACCCACGCAGACACAGGGAGAACATGCAAACTCCACACAGAAGGGCCTGCCTCAACCGGGAGTCGAACCCAGAGAACCCTCTTGCTGTGAGGCGACAGTGCTAACCACTGCACCACTGTGCATTACTATTTATTTATTCATTTATTTCATGACTAGTGCCCAATGTGTTCAATTACTTGTGACTATACAGTGCCATAAGGGACAAATTTGCTTCAATACAAACAACTGACATAGTGATGAGATATACATTTTAATTTCTCCAATGAATGTGTCATAATGAATACACTGTATACCTTCTTTCCCACTAGCTTCTGCTACTGCTCACAGCCACTCAATATAGCTTACAGATGATAAACCAGGGAGGGAGTTATGTGTTGCACTATGCTGACTTATGTGGCTATAGTTTATTTGTTACAACATTACCATACTGACACCAAAGTTGTATCAATCTTCTCATTTAACTTTAAGCAAGAAAACAAATGTGCCTTTCCCAACCAGAATTTCCTACTTTGCTTTAAGACAGACAAAAACAAAAGTGTTTTCTCAACTGAAAATCAATTGGTAATTGAAAATAGATGTAATCTGGGATTTTCTGAGCTACAGTGTCTTTGAGCAAGACAGTGAGCCTCAGGTATTCCCAATATCAAGACAAAGTACTTCATAAATACAGTCCATAAATACAAATGCAGTCCAAAGTTGGACTAGCTTGCATACATCTCCAGCGTTGTGTAAAGTGCACTCTACTTTATATATGCTGGATGAAAGTAGTGAAGTGTAATACCAGGCTCAGTCAAACTAATCTGTGAAAAGGCAAGACTGTGCATGCTGGAAAATGATCTGCTTTTTTGATCATGTCTTGAACTGATTCATGGCCACTGACCGTAGAGTTTCCAGTCTACAGTGTGGACTTGCCAGTCCGACAGAAAGCAGCCTCACTCCTGAATCCAGGAGGTCGTTGTTACTCAGATCCAGCTCTCTCAGACTGGAAGAAGGGATGCTGATAATTAAGCCCAAAGCTTCCGAGCTTTGCTCTGACAAGTTACAGCCACTTAACCTGATGGGAAAATAAAAATCAGATATAGGAAGTGCACAATACTTTAAAACATTTTTTTAAATTATTTTTAATGGCAAATAAATCAGATTATGTTTAAAGTTGGGCTGCTAAAACATTTGTTACACTTATAGTAAGTTCATGGTCACAGTTTAAACTGAAGAAAAGTCTTATCTGATGAAAGGATGTGGAAATCTTGCTCCCCACATGGAACTGTCTGTGAGACAGACAGTGAAACTCAAGTGCCCTCAATATTTAGGCCAGTGTCTTGTATGATAGTTGCCTCCAGTGGTGAGTATGTGCTTCAGACAAATATGGCATGCTTTGGATAAAAGCAGAATGTAACTGCAGTCCATAAATACAAATGCAGGCCAAAGTAAGACATGCTTACATGCCTTCTCACCACCACCGAGTCTCTTACTTTTGGCATCCATCCTTAAAGTGTAACCTACTTAACTGCGCTGAATGTTGGCACTGGACATAAATTGTAAGCTACTAAATCATGCATGATGAACCTCGAGCAGCTGAGCTACACTGGGCTGAGTCAAATGTGTGTGAAAAGAGTTGAACTGGTTCATGACTACTGACTGTAGAGTTTCCAGTCTACAGTGTGAACTCGCCACTCCAGCTAGGAGCAGCTTCACTCCTGAATCCTGCAGGTCATTGTTACTCAGGTCAAGTTCTCTCAGACTGGAGGAGCTGAGAATTGATGCTAGCACCTCAGAGCTTCTCCCTGATAAGTTACAGCCACTCAACCTGATGAGAAGAATAGATAGTATAAACACAATGCCTCTTTAATTTCTTTCTTTTAGAAACAGGCTTTGACTCCTGGCAACAAATGTTCATTTCCTCTGAAATTGATTGTGTTTATGAAGTCCAGCTTTGGATTAAAGTGCTATATAAACACACTATATACACACAAAAGCTTTGTTACTTTGTTACATCACTACATAAAGGGCACAATTCACTTGGTGTTGCCACTGCACATTGGTACTGGATGTTAACTGTGATCTTTAGAAATGACCAAATTAAATTTCATTTCATGGAACAGGGTTCTGTCAAATGGAGCTGTGAAAGGCAAAACTGTGAATTCCTACACAGTTGACGATAAGACCAGCTTTAATGACCATGTGTTAAATTGGTTCAAAATCACTGACCGTAAAGTTTCCAGTCTACAGTGTGGACTCGCCAGTCCAACAAACAGCTGCTGTGCTCCTGAATCCTGGAGGTCGTTGTTACTCAGGTCCAGCTCTCTGACACAGGAAGACTTAGACTGAAGAATACCAGCCAGAGGTTCACAGCTTCTCTCTGACAGCTGACAGTCTCTCAGGCTGAAATAGCAAATGACAGAAAAGCCTAAATCTGTGTATCACTGTCACTTCTTTTTCACATTTAATTGAAGTCTTCCTATTCATTAGTGTACCTACCAGGATATTCTCGAAGCTTTGACCACTTGCAGCAGCCTCAGGAGACCTTCCTCTGAGGCAGAGTACTTCCTCAAGTCAAACTCTTCGAGGTCTTTCTCTGATGACAGTAAGATGAAGACGAGAGCTGACCACTGAGAGGGAGAGAGTTTATCTGTGGACAGACCATCTGAACTCAAGTACTGTTGGATCTCCTCTACCAGGGAATGATCATTCAGCTCATTCAGGCAGTGGAACAGATTGATGCACTTCTCTGGAGATGGATTCCTCCTGATCTTCTTCTTGATGTATTTGACCGTTTCCTGGTGATTCTTTAAGCTGCTTCTCAGTGGGATAAGGAGTTCTTTTAAAAGGGTCTGATTGGTCTCCAGTGAGAAACCCAGGAGGAAGCGGAGAAACAAGTCCAGGTGTCCATTTGGACTCTGTATGGCCTTGTCCATTGCACTATGATAGAGTGGATTCACCTTAGATTTGTCCCTTAACTTCAGAGACCACCTGGATCTTGGTCGACAGTCTGACAGTAAGTTAGTACCAGTGTTGATGAATGTCACATCCACATACAGAGCAGCCAGAAACTCCTGTATACTCAGATGGACAAAACAGAATGCCTTCTCCTGGAACAGCTCATTTTCCTGTTTCAAGATCTGTGTGAACACCCCTGAGTAAACTGAGGCTGCCCTGATATCAATGTCACACTCTCTCAGCTCTGATTCATAGAATATCAAGTTGCCTTTCTGCAGATGCTCAAAAGCCAGTTTTCCCAGAGACATGATGGTGTTGCTGGTCTCTGTTTTCCAGAGTGGATCTGTCTCGGTTCCTCCACAATACTTCACATTCCCTACTTTGGACTGAACCACCAGGAAGTGAATGTACATCTCGGTCAGACTCTTTGGCAACTCTTCTCTGGTTTGTGATACAGTTCTGTCCTCCAGAACCGACGCAGTGATCCAGCAGAAGACTGGGATGTGACACATGATGTGGAGGCTTCGTGATGTCTTAATGTGGGAGATAATTCTGCCAGCCTGTTCCTCATCTCTGAATCTTTTCCTGAAGTACTCATTCATTTGGCAGTCAGTGAACCCTCTGACCTCTGTTACCATGTCTACGCACCCCGGAGGGATCTGATTGGCTGCTGCAGGTCGCGAAGTTATCCAGAGGCGAGCAGAGGGCAGCAGTCTCCCCCTGATGAGGTTTGTCAGCAGCACATCCACTGTGGCCGGCTCTCTAACGTCAGTCAGGATCTCGTTGTTGCGGAAATCCAGAGGAAGTCGACACTCATCCAGGCCGTCAAAGATGAAAACAACACTGAACCTGTCAAATCTGCTCATTTCTGCTGCTTTGGTCTCAGCAAAGAAGCGGTGAACAAGTTCAATCAAGCTGTACTTTTTTCCACTCAACAAATGAGCTCTCTGAAAGTGAATGGAAACGTGAACTGAATGTTTTGGTTGGTTTTGTCTTCAGCCCAGTCCAGAGTGAACTTCTGTGTTAGGACTGCTTTCCCCATGCCGGCCTCTCCCTTGGTCAGCACTGTTCTGACTGGTTGATGATCTCTGCCTGGTAAAGGCTTGAAGATATCTTCACATCTGATCACTGTTTCTGGTTTTGATGCTTTACTGGATACTGTCTCAGTCTCTCTGGTCCCATGTCCATCATTATCCATCACTCCTCTACTTCCTCCCTCTGTGATGTAGAGCTCTGTGTAGCTCTCATTCAAAAGCGTGGGGTTTCCTGCTTTCGCAATCCCCTCAAAAAAACACTGGAACTTCTCTTTCAGATCACCTTTAAGTTTATTTTGGCACACTGCAGCGAGAGTTCCTTCAAAGAGAAGCAACAAATCAAACTGTAAGAGCGGTGTAGTCGTTTTGGTGTGAATGAATACAGATGAATACAAAGCTTACTGTTCTGCAGAGAGTCAGCCAGCTCCTCCTGTTTCATTCTCCTCAAGAAGTGCAGTGTGATCTTCAAAAGCGCCTGTGTGCTGCTCTTCCTCTGTTCATCCTCTTCACCATGCACCCCTTCTTTGTCCCGCTCCAGATTCTCAAAGCACTCTGGGTAATCTGGACTAAGAACTCTCTGGAACTTCTTCAGCTCAGTCTTCACAAAAGTGATAATGTTCTCCTCCAGATGCTGAGATAAAATGTAAAATATAACATTTTCATTAATTCACCAGTCATCTCAAATTATCTTATCTTATAACCCACAGTGTTAACTTCCCCAAAAGAAATAAAGAGAAGAAGTCTTTTGAAACTCTGCTCTAAAACCTTAGTTCCCTGTAATAGCTGCCCTCTTCAGAGCAGAGGTGTTGTCAAGCCTGTGTGAAAAAAAACTTCAAGGATCAGTATTTAAGATTTAACAGCATCTAAGTTTGAATGGTGCAGACTCCTCAATCTCACATACTGTTATTTACACACCATGAATAGGTAGGACAGATCTGTTTTATTCTGCTCATCGTCACAGTGACCAGCGGTAACCTCTGATGTCTCTTTGTGAACTCTGTGGAGAATACATGAGACAGAAATTGATCCACAGATGTGAACACACACATGTTAACACTGAATTAAATGAATTCCTTGATCAAAACGCTTGCATTCTTAGCAATTTCACAGCAGATAAGGAGTGAGGAAAAGCAGCTGTCAAAGAAAGTCACATAGTCTGGTTTAAAATCTTACCTTTGTCCAGCTGATTGGTGTCCATGCGTGAAGCACAGAGGTGGATCCATGGAGAAGTCACTTTGAACTGATACACACTCAGGTACACCGGAGTCTGCTCTCACTTGTTGGACTCTGATAGAAATACATAAAGGATTGTTTTATTTGATTGTGCTTATCTGTGTTTTTTAATCATGTTTAATGTGTGTTCACCTCTGCTCTGTCCACTGATTTCCATGGCTAAAAAAGATTAATCTTTCATCCATTGAATGTCTCTTCATAGACACACAGCTGGGTTCAGGGGAGTCTGCTCCCTCCTGCTGGACAGGGCTTTAACAGAGAACACAGATTCTTTTTTTCTTTTTTTCTGATTAATGGTGGGGCTAAATGATTTCATATCTTACATCTGAAATGGAAAACAGTCATAAAGAGTTAAAGATCTTCCTCTCACTTCTCAGCTTTAGTCTGGATGTCATGTTCAGCCATGAGTGAGACTTTTAAAGGTGGGACATCATCCACTCTCTCCTCACACAGATCCATACTGACTGTGCACTTTGACAGCAGCACATCAGCCTTATTCATCACAGTGTGACAGCTGTCTTCAGTCCTGTGAGGAAAATGCAATACACACTGTGAGCAGCCACATTTGTTAGGTCTGCAGCTGAATGCATTTTTATATATTCATGTTTAAAACTGGAAGCTACCAATCTTCATTTCATTATGTGAAAACATGATGACAATAAAGATTCTTGATTCCTGATATAGCACTTATAACAATTAGAACAAAATGTTAAATGAAGATACAGCCATGTCCAGAAACCAGCCATAAAAAAATGGCTATACAATGCTGCGAATATGACAGCAGCAAAGAAACAAAGCCGACATAAAGTACAGAAGCACAAAACTTACTTAGTCAGCTGGAGTTTCTCAGAGTTTCTGGGGAATGCTGAGAAAAAAAACTCCTTGATTATAACCCACCCACCAAACAAAAAGCGAAGTGTGCAGACAATTCTGCCAGTTTCATTTCCTGTGATTTAACCAAAGTGGGCGGACGTGTGAAGAATAAACAGGAAATGAGAAAATAAAACATGTCCTCCAACTTGCATGCATGTGACAGTACAGTCTCCAATGTAAAATACTCATTTATAAGAAAAGGTCTTATTCAAAAATAAGAAAATTCAGCATACATAAAAGTCCATTTTAAAGTGTTTCATTCAGTCTCTTCTGTAGACTTTTCTCCTCTTCTAATGAGTTCATTAATTTGTTTCTCTCTCATTAAATTACAGAATCAAGCTGAATTTTTTAAATTGACCTCTTTAGTGCTGATAGAAATATAACATCATCATCATCATTTCAGACTAATATGGGGAAATCTCCTCTGGGTCCTGCATGTTTGATTTGATTTGTAAAAAATCAAATTATGTTTCTAAAGCTACTTCAAAAGCAAAAGTATGAGGGAGAGGGAAGTTGTGGATGTTACAGAACAAACTGACTCAGTTAAATAAAACAGGAAGTCAGGAAGTACGCTGTTGCTTGGCCAAAATGCCGTCACATTACTTGTGGTTTTAAAGAATGGTTAAGCAAAAGCACAAAGAGGGAGAAGAAATAAATTACATTTTCATTCCTGAAATGAACTCTCTTATTTACAACAAAATACAGCTGTCACAGTTAGAAATGAAGAAAGTAACATACTTATAGCTTTACATCATTCGAACATGGTAACAGACCTTTTCCTTCTATCTTGTTTCTTCCTCTTTTCATACTGTCTCTAAAAGCACTCAGAAGAACTATTGGTACTATTGTGATATTGTATACGCAGTGAAAAACATGAGTGAATTTCTAGGCTCTAGGAAAAAACTGTCACATTGCTGACAAGTCAAACTTGAATTGATAACCAAGTTATTTCAAATATAAGGTCAGCAAAGCAGTAACTGCATTCGTTTCCATGAAAGCAACAGGGGGAAAATTTGTTTTGTTATTTTACAATATGACATCTGCATGACTTACAATCACTCTCACAGAAGGTGAAGATGCAAACATTGCTGTGTGGTGGACACAAAGAGGAAGCCCTCATCATGATCTGCTGCTGTTTTCTTTGGTTTTGTTTCAAGCATATTTCAGGATGTCTCACACTCACTTCAAGCACAGAAACAAAAATCAGCATCTCTGGTTACACTTTTACTGCCACAGGACAAGCAAGCAAATATTTTCCACTTTTTGGTGCTAATTTGAAACAAGAGTGAAACACTCCATGAAAAAAAACACCATATGTGAGAGAGCTTTGCTGACACAAAGTAACTATTCTGCATCGTTCTTGTCAGAAGTTTGAGGTTTGCCTCTGGTCAGTAACCATTACAGCTGCTGATTAGTCAGCCAGATGCATCCACATGCCACAGTGCTCATAATCAGCATTCGGGACTTAAAAGCCCAAACCAAGATCTAAATTTGGTTACTGAGTCACATTTTGGAGATTGATCAGAAAGGGTTTCCTCACCCTGCACAGTCACTGGAGACAGGCAGCAGAAACAATAAGCAGTAAGGTAAGTTTCACTGAGAAGATTTGTGACAGGTAGAGGATATCTTTGCAAACATTTCTGGACAAGATCAAGTTGTCCTCACAGTTGCTGTCCAGACCACAGTTTACAGGAGGTTGCCATGTTGTGTGCCTCCACATCCTGCCGGGGCACAGGACTGTGGTTGGACTAATATTTATCCTGAACACTTGCCCTGCACTGTCCATTCAGAACATCCTACCTGTTACGGCTCAGGATCCCATGACTCCAGGACAAACAGGTATTTCACTTTGCAGTCATAGTGGTTTAAATATTGCAACAGACCATACGCCTATATGATGAGTGATCACCAACCAAAGAATGAGAAGCTTTGTATTTTTCCTTAACTAGACCATCACAATTAGTCAGGAATCTAAAAATCTGAAGAGGTTGCCACATCTCTGTTATTTATCCTGCATTGATTCCCTATAGTCCCTATACGACTTTATCAATGCACAGCGCGACAAAGTACATTATGGATCTCCTGGCTACCTCAGAGGGAATTGTCAGGGACAGTTTGGGCCTTCCCAGAGCATTCTCTATTTAACATCAGAAGTGTTTCAATAAAATGTACGTTGTACCTTTGTTATCCATTTTAATGCTCTTCTCACAGTGCACATATTCAGTTGTTGGTGTAGCTGAAGGATTTGTTGTAATTTTCTCAACTTGATTGAGCTTCTCTAGCACTGTTTTACTGGGGGTTTTACCTTTTTTTGCAGATTCTATAGAGGAAATTAGTGACAGAAAATTATGTCTTAGCATGGAACCTTTTCTGGAAAAGTTTTCTAAATTAATTAGTTTAGTTTAGTGTTGACTGAACAGAATGATGCAGTCGATCTGTTCAGTGATTTAAAGACTATTCTTGTTTCAAAAACATATCCAGAGACGTAGATGTTGGATGGTAAATCGCATGTTATGTCATTGAATATTTGTTGATTTCTGCAGCACTGTTCTATCACCATATTATTTGAGTATGGTGTTTTTAAAATACAGTAATAATCATCTTTTATTCTGTTTGTGTATTCCCCATCAAGTTTAATGTCTTAATTTTGTCCATAAAATGAACTTTCTGAGTGAAACATGTATCTTATTCCACTTAAATGGAGAAACATTTCATGCAGATTTTTGGAAGTGTGAGTGGGACCTTTAAAGAGTAAAGAGCAACACTGGTTTAAAACTCTGAGATCATTTTAAATTCTATATAAAGCATAAACAAAGATCACACGAAGCCAAGAAGGTCCATTTTCTCATCTTTTAATAACACATTCATATCTATGCTCTGTTTTGTTTACAAGGAGTTTAAAACAAGTGTTGATGAGGACTAAAGGAATCAGGCAGGCAGAGGGTGAAAGTCCATATACTGTAAGGACCAAAGGCGCCATCTGGTGGAAGGAGGAAGACTCAAACCTTCTCCTCACAGCAGCTGGGACATGAGCAAACAGTCCGGCTGCACAGTCAAAGCTCATGGAGAACTTGATTTTCAGTTTGGAGGCTGAGCCCAGATCTGATTAGTCTGGCTGAATCCAGCTCAGAGTGGTATGACAAGTACAGAAGTGACGGAGGGCCTCCCCCCTTCCACCTGCAGCTACACAGTCAGCTAAAACAACAGGTCCTTTTGCTTTTTCAAACGACTCATTAGAAGTGAAAATATATCATTGATCAGTGTAGAAGGTCCTCGCAGGGCGCTCTAACTCATGTAGGCTTTTCACAGAGAGAAAGAAAATGCTAAATGCACCCAAACACAAGAGATACAATCTGCTGTCAAACAGAGAGGAAAAAATTAGAAGTCAACCAAAATAAAACATGAAGAATATTTTGAAGTTAAGAAAGTGTAAGTTTAATGAAATGAACACAAGAAAATGCAAATTGGATAAAGAAATCTCATTTATGTTGGATTATTCAAGAAGAAAATTAAAAACAGGTGGTAAGTTTTTATCTCCCCTTTAAGATTATTCAATTTCATAATCCTTTGAAAAACAACTAGAAATGGAGAAAGAAAACAAAATCATCTTTGGAAGAAGTAAAAGTTTTTTCCTTTAATAGACTATCCACTACAGTATATGGAGATGCCGCTACCCAGTTATTCATTTACCTATATTTCTTTCGAGCAACTTTTTTTTGTGATTTTTGTGTCCTTTTTTCAAAAAAGAATTACCATTAACCTATTTTTTCCCAAGAGGTAGATTAACAAAACAATTACATGGTTACAGGTGTCGTGCCCCTTGATTCAGGAGGTGAAATCACAGGGAGGGGAAGTGGAGCAGCAGGGCAGAGTTGAAGGAGGATTGTAGGTAATTTTAGCAGTCGGAGGCAGATAAAAAATAAACTGCAGAGTTGATTCAAAGTGAGGTGACTACAGTCAGTTGTGAACAGTTCAGTTGGAAAATAGAAATTATTCCCAGAGCAAAGGTTAACACTGTTATGACTGGGCCGTATGTGGACCAATCAGATTACTGAATATTCTGACACGAGCTCGTCCCGGCTGCACACCCCCACCCCGCACCATAATGTGTCCATATTGGGTTTTTTTGTCTTTTTTGTCGTTTTTCTCATTTAGGCTACTCATTTATTATTACAGTCCCATCTCTAAGCTGGAGAGGTAAAATTTCAAAAACCGAAAAATAAATTAAAGTCAAAGAGTGGGAAAAAAACAAAACTAAAACTGTGACTGTAACATAGACTGTCCATCCTTTCTGTCTGCAGGTCTGTCCGACTGACTGTTTGCTCTTGTCTGTAAAAGAAAATAAAAGAAACAATCTTCTGGCTGAGTTTGCTTGATCTGAGGTAGCGTTCCTAGTTATGTGTCAAGAGGTTTGTTTGTTTCGTCTCGATAGGGCGTCCCTCTGCCGGGTCTCCATTATGTTTAAGATTTGTCAAGACTCAGAGCCCATCTCTGCCGAGGGACAGGAGGAGTTTGCAATGTTTTATTGCTAACTGTCCTTGCAAGACCTTGGAGTCTGTCTGTCTGTCTGTTTTTTACCGTCTGTCAGAGTTGAGCTACAAGTTGTAAGGTCAATAAAGCAAAGCAGTTCTCTGCTGCCACAAACAAGAAGATGGGCAAGATAGTTCACACAAAACTGTGAATTTCCACGCTCCCAGTGTCAAAAGGAAAACACCAGTGAGTTTTTAGCCCATTTTCTGCACATACTTCACATCAGTGCTGAGCATTTTCTAAAGCATGCATGTTCTAACCTTACTGTCACATTTGCTGGGTCATTTAGAGCACTGCTCTGAGCTGACTTTTGAAGAGGGTACTCGGTGAAGCCCAAACAGCTTCAGTCTTCATCTGACTCCAGCATGTGTTGTCACAGTTAACTTTAGCATTGTGTTGAAATGAATGGAAACAAATTAATATTCACACATCTAAATATGGTGGTATATTTGGACATGGTGTGTGATATGTTTTAGAAGATTCACAGCAAAAAATGTTGTTAGCATTTATAGCAAATGGGATAAACCATGCACTGGTATTGTGCTCCAAACAGTCTGGGAATAAGCTTGATACAACGAAGTCATCCAAGTTTGACGCTTAAGTCTGAGTGTGTAGTAACTATACTTTAGTGTGGCACATCACATTGCCAAACAACGTATCAATAAATCCCTCAACTTGCATAAAAGAACAGAGGGTTCACTTCTTGCAGCAGAGAGGAAAACAAGAGAAAGGTCTAATGATATCTGTCCTAGTCAGAATGCAGGCTTAGCTTTGTGTGAGCCGATCTTACTGCCACAGAGCAGGAGTGGTTGGTAACATGGAGTGCGTCTCCATTTCTTTTCGCGTGTGGAGACACGATAACCATGAAACGTATTGTCTCTACTGTGTCTAATGTATATACAAAAACAAGATGAGAAGAGTTCAGATCCAAGATGAGATATCACCATTTGAATGTAGTAATTTTCACTCTGAAATACTACTCAAGTTATCTTACGACCCCTTCTATGAGTTTAGTATTATGGGTTATTTGCTCCAAATGGCTCTATACTGCATTTTGGACCCCCCTTCCTGTGTGTTTGGCACAGTTACTGTCATGTACTGAGCTACATGTTAGTAGTTCATTGTATTTAGTAGCTGTTTTGTTAATAGATTTGTGCATTCAAAAACAAAAGAACATGATCAAATTCAACTATTTTCATTTTTTTTCCCAAAAAGAGAGTCAGAACATCATTTGTAAAAAAAAAAAAAAAGAAAGAAAAAAAAGAAAAAATGGTGGTAAGAGTTAGAAAATCAAAAGGTCTTGAACAGAAGTGAGCAAAACGAACACGATGGAGACCAGCGTAAGAGAGGGCGAGGGACCCTGACGTTCCCGCCCGCTCCAAAAATGAAATGATCTTTTTTCTTCTTTTTTTTTTTAAATTAAAGGAAATAAAAACATTTCGCCCCCTCTACAGGAGTAGAGAAGGGCAAAAACAAACAAGGAGAAAGCATTCAATGTTTAGTTACAGGAGAGGGAGAAACAACAGAGAGAAAATGGAGGATTTCAGCTGTTGATGCTGTTGGAGGGAGAGGGTTTCTTTTTCTGCACCTCATCCCAGACATCTGACCACCTCCCTTCTCCTTCCTTCCCCTTCCCATCCTTCCTTCTCCTCATCCCTTCACTCCCCACCTCTTTCATTAAAGGATTGCATCAGGTGTTACAGGAGGTTCTCAGTCATTTTGATAGTTTGACGTTGTCGACATATTTCATCAATTAGTGCAACAGTACGTCCCCAGATGTTACGTCCAAATAAAGCTTGCTGTATTGTCAAAACTAAATAAAACAAAAGGTCCTAACCAGTCCAAATGGCTGCAGGCTGAATAATGAATCCTAAATAGTGTGTCTTGGTGGTTGTGAACAGAGCTCTATGGTTTGGAAAGAGGTGGAAACTTGGCACAGCACAAGAGCGATGAACTGTGAAGTTCCCACCTCTGAACAAAAATGGAAGCATAGACATGATAGAATAGATATTTCCCTGTTTGATGGTGAGCTGGTGGGGTAGCCAATGTAGACTGGCTGTGCATGCCGCCAAGTGCAGGTAAGACATTAAAAAGATTGTGAGTTATCTGGCAGTGTCCTTCGGTGACTTGGCTTGGCGCAACCTTTCCACACTCAATGGCTTTTCCCATTCGGATTTTTTATGCTTTTTTCTCCAAAAGTACAAAAGTATCGTGATCACCGTTTTTAACATCTTATGTACAGGTTCTATCTATTACTCAGCTGTGTTAATGATGGTTTTTAAACTCTCTTGCATTTCTTTTTTTTTGCTCCCATTTTTTTCAGAAGGTTCTTGGATTTCTCCCTCCTCTGTCAGCTGGAACACAGACGGAGGGCCATAGGTTCTCGTCCTACTTTTTTCTGCTTTTTTTTTAAAGTTTCACCCAACCACATCCCCTGACAAAAATGAACATTTAAAACCAGTGAACGCAATCACACGCGCACACACACACCTTCACTCACTTTCACACACACACACATATAAGACACACCAGGCGCACATGTAGCCAACAGGGAGCATCTGAGGTGTCATGGTCAGTGCACAGGTAATTAATATTCACATTCAGAGAAGTCAGAGCGAGTTCAGGTGTGTGTATGTAGAATGCCCTGTTCGTCTCCATGTACAGTTACGCTGTAGATGGACCACTGCTGCTGCGTTCAACACAACTCTGATCTGACAAGTTTCCAACCTCCAGGTGAGAAAGGTTAAAGAAAGACAGGGGAAATTTGGCTTTAAAGCTCAGTCTCACATGTCTTCTTTGTGGGTGAGAAACTTAACCTCTTGAACACTTAAAGCCCTCTCTCAATGTTTGGTGCTTTCATGATGATGTCATCACAATAAGGCGGGAGAAGGAGGTCCTTCAGGGCACAGGGTGGGCCAGCGAGCCCGAGTGACACGCTGCGACCCGACGAGGAGGCTGACTGGACGGGCCAGTCAGTAAGAATCATTAGCATCGCCCCCCTCTGATGACATGGACTCAGCAAAAAGAGCGTCCGGTGGCGCATTCGGTCACCACGTGCACTTTAAGACCCCCCCTCGGGTTAACACCACTCCCCATTGGCCAATATTCCGTTTCAGACAACGGCTGCTCCAATCACACTTCAGGAAGACAGAGAGCATGTTTCCTCACCCAAAAAGGCAAAATGGCACTCGACCGAATTTCTATCTAGACCAGCAATTTATCTCTCTCTGCTTTGGAAAAAACACAGCATCCTCGTCATCCTGAGCACATTCAACCATCATCACACCAAAAAAACAGAAAAAAATAACCAAAGCAACAAGACAATACCTAAAAAAAAAATAATTTTTTCTTTAAAAAAATAAAAAATATTCAGGACTATCAGCTGTTCTTTTCTTTTTTTCTTCTTATATAAAACACCAGCAAGCAAAAAAAAGTTAGGAATACTGAGGTAACTTTACCCTGAGGTAGGTTTTTTCTTTTTCATTTCTTCTCTAATCTGTTCTAATCTTGGCGAGAGCATCCAGTCGTAGACCCCGCCCCTCATTATCATACGCAGGCAGGGTCTGGAGGCTCCGCCCACAGGCCTTTGGCAGATTGGGAGAGAGAACGAGGAAGCCGCTCCCCTTGAGTCTGATTTTACCTTCTCTGAGCTCAAGGCAAGGAGCTTTGGAAGACTTCGCCTTTTTGGTTCCCACGCTAGGCAAGGCCAGTCTTTCTTTATCACAAGCATGAGAGGCCATGTTTGTCTGAACTACCAACGATGACTTTAACGCAGGAATGGTCTTAAGGACCCCAGGTCCTTTGAGGAAAAAGCCATCCTGTCGAAGACTGGCCTTGAGTATTCAGCGCTGGAAGAAGGCAATGAACAGAAAGTGTCAGACACACCTTGTCTGTCTGTCATTGCAGTAATTCACACAGGTGTAGCAAAACCTCACACCTGACTCGCTGCCTTCAATACATTCACCGGAGGGGCCGGGCTAACTCACATATCATATATATATAATATATATAAAATATGCCGTTTAAGGTGCGGGCCGCTTGCCAGCTAGCATATTTGCTGGCTGTCTTTATAAAGTTGTTCAGTAATGGTTTCACATTTGTGAGCTAAGTCTCTGCATTAGAACTGCAGGACCAGCTGCGACCTCCGCTCTCCTTACTGTCTCTTGCTGCGCCTTCCGCCACACGGCTAAACGTGGAGGGGGGAGCTCGGTGCCTCCCCAGCCCCGGCCTTGTTGTAGGCTACATTATGCTACTTATCATAGGCAAGGGACTGGGAAAGATACAGAGACAAAGACCCCTTTAAAAAAAGGCAAGACGGCCAGACACAGCATTTCTTAACATTTACATGAAGATTATATATTTACAACCTCATATTTTCTCCTTTTTTTGTTTTTTCTTTTAATCTCTCCGCTATTCGGAGAGGTCTTTAAAGAGCAGTGTTAACATCTGCGGCCCCTCTTCTCGACTCTCATTGGCAAGGAGGTAAAGGGTGGATGGAGCTAACGCCGGACCCGTCACCCGTCCTCCTGTGCCGCTGCAGCAGTTTCCCTGCTCCCTCTCCCGGCTCCGCCTCACTGCATTCTATCAATAATAGCTCTGAATAAAACATTTCTATACATATATCTCTATGTTTAAAAAAACCACCCCTAAAATATAGGACTGACTGCAGATGGTTGGAGAGGTCCGTAGAGGGCGACAGAGGGACAAACGGGCCTCCAGTGTGTCTGAGGAGCAAAGATTTGTCCAGCCAGCCTCTCCCCCTGCAGCGCGACCCTCGAGGACAGATGTGAACAACAGCTGTAAGGCTCCATCCTTACGAGGAGAGTAAAGTGTGTCACTTTGTTTAAACCTGTCTGATGGAGGATCTGTAGCAGCTGCAGGTGAGAAGCTGGCTCCGACCCCGCAAAGGCACACTAGGAGGACGCTGCCTCTCCCTCTTTCCTTTCCTCCTTTCCTTCATCCCTCCATCCTCACTCAGTCTCTCTTCTGGCCTGGCATCTGGTTTCTGTTCTCAAGTTTCTTTTTATCGTAATCCGTAATCCTCTTTTTTTTATTCATTTCATCTTTTGATTTTATTTGTCTTTTCTCTTCCTCTCTAAACGCCGATCTTTATCTCTGGCTATCGGGCGTACTCCCTCCCTCTTTATATCTCTCCCTGTCTATCGCTGGGTCCGTGTGTCGCTCTCGTGTATCCGTCCGTCCGTCTGTCTATACGTCCGTGCATGTCTGTCTGTCCGTCAGGCAGGGGGGGAACCCACAGCATGTGAGGAGGGTGCGGGGACCCTCACTTCCTGCGCGGCTGGTTGTCCTGAGTCAGTCCCTGTGTCGGGCTGCCGCCCATCTCTGTGAAGCCCTGTGGGTTGGGGCCCGGGCCCATACCCATCCCGCCTTTCTGTGGCTGTTTCACCTGGGTCAGGATGTCCCGGATCTTCCTCTGAGCCAGCTGGAGAACAGAGGAGAGATGAGAGTGATTTATGAATAATTAAAAGCTGAACCTCTCAGAACGGTGAGTAAAAATATCCCTGTTATCCACAGCAACGTTAGCAACCAGCAGGTGAACATGGTGGAGCATTTGGCAGCTAAAGTGACAGATATTCTCCTCAGGAGTTGGTGCAGATCGGAGCATATTTATCAGGTGGACAGAAACAGGCTTCTGAAGCAATGCTAACACTGCATCGTGTCAGCTGGATGTGTACATTAGCCACTGTTTGCCAGTTCAGATGAATAAATTGATATTATGTCAGTAGTGTGTTGAAAGCTGCTTGTATGTGGCCAGAAATGACAATGTCAGCAAGCTATGTTTAATCATAGATTAGCCTTCCGCAGCAGACAACAGAACAAACATAGCTGCCTGGACAAAGTACTAACTAAAACAAACAAAACTATAAAATAATCTCCCAACTGCATTTTATGTGAATTACTTTAACAAAGCTGTATTTTGTGTGTTACAGTAACTGGTGACAGTGTACAATGTGCAACATGCCATTCATTCATTAACCATTAAAGATGGGGGGAGGGCAACTGGAGTAAGCTCCATTTTGAAAGGATAAAACTGACTAAACCCTTCACAGCTGCCTCCAAAGCACATTACTGACCACTGCTGGAGGAGTCCAGCACACTGCTGTTGTCACAAACTGTATCTAACTACCTCATGTCTCCTTCACATGTTGTAAAACTAAGAAGCAGCAACTTTGCTCTGTGCCAGTTTTTACATGAACTTTACATGAACATGGAGGGTACATGTCAAAGCATCCTGGAGCTACAGAGTGACAGCAGTACCTGGCTGGCGTAGAAATGTCCATTGATCTTTACGATGACCTGGTCATTTTCATCTGGTGTCTGTTCTCTGGGAACTACCACTTCAGCTGCTGTCAGGTTCTGCAGTTCATTCACCTGGAGACACAAACTGTGGTTACTTAAGAGCCAAGTAATGAGCTAATGTTGTAGGTACGATGGCACAAAGGAGGAGATCAGTTTACAAAGTGTTGCAGACACTTCACACTCTTTAGAGGACAGAATTTTTGCTGTGCCAAGCAGAACATGGCATGCAAAAAGGGAGTGAAGCATAAGGTCCAGGTGGCTCACCGTCTTGCCTCCTTTGCCAATGACCCTTCCTGCAGCAGCAGCAGCCATCTTGATGTGAGTCTCCAGTTTGACCTCCTCCTTTGGCCCAAAGAAATTCTCCTCCTTCAGTTTGCCATAGATTCTGCCCTGAGCCTACAGGAGGGAGACAGATTAGGTTTAATAACCCATTTTGATATTCTCGACAGGGCTTTGTTATACCAATCAGGAACCAGCAAAGATACTATGCTAAATAAATGGCATGAATATTAATCAGCTGGCAATGTCTTTGTTAATCTTTACCTTGAACTGAGCCTCAGGGGGTCCTGTCACAATCACCATCCTCATTTTAGAGTCTGGAGTTTCAGCTGGGGCGATCTGGAGGAGAGGAGAAATGCATCACTGACCTTTAAGGGTACGCGTTTGAATTAAGAAGTGATCAAAGACGATGAAGTCATGGCTACTTCAACAAATATTATTGGGCTGGATGATAATAACTGAAATATGAAAATGATACCATTATATATACTCAACTCCAAAACTGAATATACATCAAACATCTTTTTCCTGACATACAGAGAAGGTCACTGTCACGGTGGAACTTAAAATGATATATCTCCCTATTCAACATGTAGGTGGTCATTTTGTACAGACCTTGATGGAGGCCCCAGCGAAGCGGCTCAGCTGTTTGATGTGCTGTCCTTTCTTTCCAATGATGGCTCCCACTGCCTGTGCTGGGATGTACACATGGACAGTCTCCTGCTCTGGAGCCTGAACACAGTGAACAGTTCATCACATGAACAGAATACATTTTATCTACCTATTGTTGGAGACACATCTGTTGGCATGAATGCGTATAATATTTGATATCTGTGTATCTGCATGTTCATGGGTTCTTTCTAAAAAGGAAAGGATGTGAAAGTGTGTATTTAAAGACTTATTTTACCAACATCTCACTCCGAATTCACAGAGCAGGTATTCTTACCCCAAAACAACCATAAGGGGCACCAGCAGCTGCATTTCCAGGTGGGGGTGGGGGCATATTGGAGGAGGAGGGGAAGAGGCCCAAAGCGCCCAGATTGAGCCCGGGGATCAGGTGGGTCTGTTGCTGTGGAGAAGACTGCAGGTTAGAAACCATCTAGAGGTTTACAAAGGTGTGTGTGTGTGTGCGTGTATGTTGTGGGGGATCTTAATATCAGTAGACATCAAAGTATTGAATATTAAATGATGAATGAATAAAAACATTTTTATTACCTAGATAAATAAATTCTCTATCCCATCAATCAGCTGCTGATACCTGCTGGTTCTATAGAGCCAGCCAGAGCTGACACTGGATGAGAGGTGGGGTACATACCTGAACGACGGCTGACACACACAGACAACCTCACTCTCATATTAACACTTGCAGGCACCAGTTCATCTAAACAGTTTGTCTTTGGGATTTGGGAGGAAGCTGGAGCATGTGGAGAAACCCCACACAGGCACAGAGAGAGCACGTCAGCCATGACTCCATCCCACAGTACAACACACATCATGAGAGGCTGAACGCATGAGACTGGCACATCACTGTCACTACTCCACTGTCACAGTTGTGATTACTGTGTTCATCACTATTACTGTTATTATTACTATTTGGTACCGACGTAACATAATAATAATCAGTCTGGCTCAATTACTACTTTTACCACAGTACATGTATCTGACTCTTGTGCCTATTTACACTGAAAACAACAGAATATTCTCTTTAAGGTTCTTCACACTTCCACACTTGTAAAAGGATGCTAGTGTATTTATATCTGTGTGTGTGTGTGTGTGTGTGTGTGTGTGTGTGTGTGTGTGTGTGTGTGTGTGTGTGCACTCACATTCATAGCAGCGATGTCGTTCTCGTAAGCCTCTCTGACCTTCTTCATGACCTCCACCTCGGCCAGACAGCAGGCTTCAATGGAGCCTTTGACTGTGATGGTTCTCTCTGGATTGTAGAGTGTCAGGTCCTGAAGTCTGCACACATTACGAGGGACACGTCAGTGACAGACAGAGCTGATCAGTGAGCACTTTATTTTAAAGCAACTAAGCTCCCACGGTGACCAGCTGTGACAAAGTACCTTTGAGTATCTTGAAAATGTGTATTATATATGAATTATATAATAAAATGTATACAATTCCTTTATCCCATAAATCATCACCAAAATGGAAAAAAAAATTAAAATTGGGAAGAATTGTGACAGCTGCTTCACAACACAGAATGAGGTCTTTGAAATCAGAGATGTGTGTGTGTCTTACGGGGAGATGGTGATCTTGGTGTCTGTGTCCTGTTCAACTTTTTTCAGGTTACGTCCCTCTTTCCCGATCAGGCGTCCAACAAAGTTGTTGTGTGCTAGAATCTTCAGAGGAACTTCATCAGCACTGCGAACAGAAAGCACAGGTCATTCAGAGAGAACCTTTCTAAACATGTTACTGCGAGAGAGCCTTCATCAGGGTCACCGTCCAGGAACACAGTATGCTACCTCACTCGAACTCTTTGAACACTACGTGCTGTATTGTTGTTTGGGCCTTACGTCTTGGTGTCTTTAGCCTCCTGGTGCATGATTTCCAGGATCATGCGGCAGGCAGCTGAGCAGCCCTCAGGGGTGGAGTGGATACTGATTGGCTTCTCAGCAGCACCTGCATTCTCCTTGCGATGCACGTCAATCCTGCAGCAAAGGGAAGAGACCAGGCTCACTTTACCTCTAATTTAATTCAACGCTGATTAAATAAATGTTATTAGTTATACAAATGAAATGCAGATTACATTAACATGTGCTTTAATTTGTTGTACAGATCTACAGTATAGGAAACAAAGCACCATCAATATTCTTATTTATTAGACTGAAAATAGTATATAAAGAACTCTGATCCTCTCTGATTGCATTATTTAGTTTGCATAAATCCAGTTTGTCCTTTAAATGTTTTGTCTTTGTATTTTACCCACAAATTGTTCCCATTGGATTGGTATGTTTTCATAGATCCACAAATAAACTGACAGGTCACTGTATACAGTGGCTGGGTGGTAATCAGGAGAATCAGGAAAAACCATAGTTGGCCAGCCTCCTTTTGTGGCACTACTTTTTGCTTACAGTCCTGAGCCTTTATGGAGCTGATGATGAATAAATGAACTAATACGGTTCAGATGACCAAGATAAAACAGGCCAGTAAACTTAATCAGGATACTGGTAAAAGGGCCACTGGCGTAGACTGAACCCTCCAACAGTGGTGGAGCTCTGCCTTGTTTATGTGACAAACAATGGTCCTCAGTATGCCACTGTTAAATCTGTACGCCTGTATCCCTGTTTGCATGTATGCTGTTGTTTCTTGCTTCCACAGAACAGAGCCAACTGAGCCCAAGACAGCAACAGACAGATAAATGTTTGTCAAGATTTGTTCCTCAGGTTACAGATGGTGGGCCTTTAGAGTCCATGTAGGAAAGTTGTTTTCTTTTTTTCCAGAATCCAGGGCTATGTATTTATCAAGCAACTCAGAGTAGGAAATTATCTTCCATTAATTCAGTCCCTCACCCAAACAAGCGAAAGAACAGACACTCACTTGCTCTGCGTCTGCTTGGTGATGTTGCGGATGGTGGCTCCCTCCTTGCCGATGATGGCTCCTA
>JBAJHX010000039.1:20580196-20605379 GCA_037176925.1 Amniataba percoides | reverse complement strand
TTCCTGTTGTTCACATGCTCAGATGTTCCTGTTGTTCATATGCCCTTTGTTGCAATGTTTATTATGTTTATTAGTAGAATAGTTCTTCAAAATGCATGTGTATGAAACTGTTCCACTTTGAACTGCTGCATTACACAGTGTCATGTCACTGGTCTCCAGTCTATGCATCACGTTCCCCCTCTAACATTTTACCTTTCTGAGTGTGGCTAAACAAATCAGCCTGTCTGTGCTTGTGAAGTGTTACTGTCGTTGGTATTAGACATCCAGCTGGAATGACAACAAAACCATCAAACATATCCTCACCTACATTTGTGGTTTGCGGCCCATGATTCAGAGTTGACCCACTGATCTAAAGGCAAATATGACCCATAAACACCACACACACACACTAACACAGGCCTCAAGTGGTGCAAATATTTGCAGTGAGGTCAGCCTGGATGGCATTACAAGCCTGAACATCCAAACGTTCTGGTGTCAGAGACATTCTCAGAGTGGAGACACCATCTTATAATCTATGTGCGTCAGTTTACTTCCTACAAGCAGAGAAACAGTGTCGGGTCGACATCACATTTCCACCACTTCCCACTGTTTCACTTCTCATGCTGATAACCTTCATATTATTGGTTTGTGGTGAGTGAGGCAATACGAGAATGGTGACCACAAAACTCTAATTTGACATCAAAAAGGTGTGGAGGGAGGAGTTTCTAACTACTCAACCATCCTACAGACAGGTCTTGTTTGTACGATGGTTGAATAGTTGGCTTAAGTGGCGCCAGTTGTCATCACAATTTTAAAATGTTTCTTTTATTATCATTACCATTATTATCATTATTGTTGTTATTGTTATCATTATTATTTCTACTACTCCTCCTCTGTCAGGGTCTGAATTGTGGATGTATTGCTTTGCTTTATAACAGCACAGTGGCTAACAGTAGATCCATGTGCTGGACTGGGGGCTTGTTCTGTAGAACCTTTACCCACACAGCAAACACAGCTCCTTTCCTCCACTCTCAAAAAACGACAAAAGATGCTGTGGGTGATAGGTATGTGATGTGTTTACCAGCAGTATGAAGTCACAGTAACAGACTGTAAATGATCCCATCAAGAAAACCAGAGGAAACAGACTTACCTCCCACTGCAGGTGAGGCGGGATGTTTCTGATCTGCAGCTTCCTGGTCCTGTGGAGAGAAGAAGAGGAAGATATTAGCAAGTTAAACATATGCATGCAAAGAGAAGTATCTCAAAGTTTCAGGAAAGAATGAAGAAACACAATACTGGGTGTGTGTGTGTGTGTGTGTGTGTGTGTGTGTGTGTGTGTGTGTGCGTGCGTGCGTCCATGCGTGTTAAAGCTGGACACTGATGACAGGTCTAACACTTTCTCGACTGTGTCAGGCTGCAGGTTTGAAGATGAAAGCGGGTGAAAGGAAGAGGAGACCACTGAATGAAGCCAGAACGTGTCCTGAGAGACAAACAGATTGGAAGAGTCTGTTTGAAGTGACTTCCTTTGATACCAACGTTAAATCAAAACGGTGTGCTACACTCCGTCCATTGGCTCTGACCTGTTCAACTAACGCACAAGCCCTGTGTATATCACAGGGTGCTGAACACGTGTCCAAACACTTTTGTCCTGGACATTCACACAGTCAACGGCAGCCTGATAAACTTTAACACCAGCATAAGAAATTCCTGTGCCAAACATTTTAACATTTTGTGTGCTGACGTCATTAAAAAGGGGCCACTGAAATATTGTTTTTATTCTTCTTCCTTGTCAGTCACCTTAGGAAAAGCTAAAAACCACAATCAAGTGTGCATATATGTTTTGGATGGCTAACCTTACTGCTGAATGGATTATCTGTATGAACATCTTGATTTAATAACTGAGGCTTCCATTGCACTGTGTCACAGGTTGCTTTTATCAACAAGCCAACATCTACACCATCACCAAAAAAAGAAAAAAGAAAAAAAAAACAGCTCACCATATTTCACAAATTTTCAGGGTTTTTCAACTTTTCCTCCCCGGTTATTAAATAGACAGTTGAAAATAAAATGTGTGACCTACAAGCGTCAATTGAGAGGATGTATTTAATATATGTCTTTAACTTTCCTTTTGGTAAATCTGAACACATAGGAAACAGCTCATTTCTTCAACAAAGACTTTTTGTCAAGCAAAGAGACTTTGCACATTGCACACGTGCTGGTATTTAGAGTGACTTAGAATCAGTGCGACACTTCGGTTATCAGGATTTCCAGCTAATAAACACATTTTTCACCACAAGATATCAGTGGTCAAGGCCAGCCAGGCTTTGTTGCTCCACTCTGGAAGCACAAACGCTGTCAATCTGCTCATCTGTTCTAATGATTCAGTGTTCACTCGACTGCTGATATGTAAAACTCAACTTTAGGCCAACTTTGAAAACAAATCTTTCAATTTTCAGCTGTTCACAGATGGAGCCACTGAAAATGAACAAATCTAGGTCTTTCCTAGGGAGATATGTCTTGAATCATTGCTACACTTTGGCCCATAATGTCCTCCACCATCTGTACCACTATACTGCTCGAAACATCTTGTTCTTTGCTATTGTATGGATCTCAAATCTGACATCAGCACCAAAACATCTCTGCAGGTACGTTTGGGGCAGGGTGGGTTTTCATCTCTCCTTACCCAGAACCCCCCCTCGCCACATATTCCCAACTGCTAGAGTCTGCCATTATGAGACCTGAGCTCCAGTTGTTGTAGTGGAACAGCTTCCTGCTCAACCACCCACAGCCAGAGTGGGGGAAGGGTAGTCTGCTGAATAGAAGTGGCGGCAGGCGTATATGTGTGCTTCTTAAGCCTGTATTTTTGTTGTGTATGAGTTTTTATGTCTTTGTGTGAGCAGGTTTGGTGATGTTGTGTCTGCGGTTTTCAATGTAACTTTGTACAAGTCTTTGTTTTCTCGGCTGCATCTTGTCGAGAACCACTTTCTCGTTCCATGTGGTGGTCCACAGTAACGGCCCTGCTCACCCTCTGGCATTCAATATATCAGGAACACAAAGCACTCCTTCATTTTCTTGTGACCTTCTTGGCTTTCAATTCTTGTGATGTCTCGAGAACTCTCACAACTTATACTGGTCAGTGACAAATCCATCCTTATACACCCACAAGTTTCATGTGTTGCATTAGAGCTACACCTTTGACCTTTGGCCTTCTTACTAAATCTCTTGTATTGAAATGAAGAAATGTGTAAGTGCAGTGTTCCATCTTTACTGCTCCTTATCAAGCCCTGCACCCCACCCAACTGACCATCAATGGCCCTAAACCCCAACAACACCCAACCCCCATCTCCATCTCCCATACTCAACCCCACCCAAAGCCCCAGGAGGCTCCAACGCAGATGAATAGTCTTTTGTGCACCCAAAATACCTGACATCCCCCATCCCGAAAATGGAGGACCAGTTATAATCGCAAAGTCCGTCGCCCAATTTGCCAAACACAAATAAAAAAAAAACACCTCCACACACAGAACTTCTACCATACACCTCAAAACCTTCATGACCCCAAATCAAACACACACATCCAACGCTTCACCTTAACACATCAACTCCCCATTATCCTCATCAACGGCCCAGACCCCCCCACCCCCCCCACACACACACACACACATACACACATCCCACACATCCCAACCCCCATCAAGCCACCAACAGTGAACTTGTTTGACCCCTATGTCGCAGCCTGCCAACCTACAGCCTACCCCATTGGCTGAAACCATGGCAACTGAAATGGGCAGGCAAAGAAGATGGATGGGTGGGCGGATGGACAACAAAACAACATGCTTCACATTTGCTTACGCGCTCATTCACTCCTCTGTTATCTTTTTTTTTTAAACACTTTTTTACCAACATGGGGGCAACCTGCCTCGTCAGATCTCCCACCCTCTGTCAGAGTGAGCTAAATAATACTTACATTTAGGATACACTTTTTATTTCCAAAAGTCCTGACACATCAACGGATTATCATCATGCAAGTAAGAAAACATTAAACTTCAGGTGTATTAGTAGCTTATAACGTCTCATGAAACAGTGACAATCATCACACAGATAATTCCATGTTTTAATAGTACAGACACCTGAAAAAGATAAAGAGCTAAAGTGAGAGCTGGTAAATAGTTAGAAAACATGCCCACATGTAATTGGAATTGAATATCCTAAACGTTCAGTTTCAAATAAATTTGCACCAATGAGAAAAGAAAAATCTGCTCAAGGACTGTCTCACCCCTGATGCACTGTTGATATGCAAAGCTGGGACACATTGTCAGTGAAGCCTGAAAATGTCTTAAGTCCAATGTATAAACCGTTTAAGTTCCCTCAGCTGTGAAGGCATTAAATCCATGCTCGGCCACCAGCAGTCTCCAGCAGAACAAAGGAATGGAGGGAAAGAGGAGAAGAAAGAGAAAAAATAAGAGAATAAAAAGAGTGTGGTGCTTATGGAGGAGGTGGTGGAGGAGAGGAGCAACAGAAGAGAAAGGCTTTTCTTTCTATGAGGGGTCAAAGGCCAAAGGTTTGAGCACTTTGGACCAGAGAGAGGGGCCCTGGGACCACAGCCCTGCATGTCTGTGTGTGTGAGGGCCCTATGCTCCCATAGCCAGGAAATACAAAAGAGTAGACCACAATATGATCATATGATCTGTTATTAGTCAAGTCAACATCAGCAGTGCTTTCTTTACAGCTCTATATACTTTAAAGGCAAACAGTCTAAATGAGTCCATCTAAGTCCTGTCCACTCTCACAGCAGGCACAGAGTCACTGCTCTTCTTAAAGATCTGCAGAGAGATGCACGCTCAATATCACAGTGACAGAAAGATAGGGAGCTAATTGTTAATCACATTTCCAGATTTGGAGCTACTTCTCAGACATTTCACAAGTAATATTTTCCATTTGCAACAAGTCAGTGCTGTCCTGTGAAAACCATGTGTCTATAAAAGGCTAACTTTTACAGTACAAAAAAAGCTCTGTTTTCAGCTTTATGGCTGAGTGATATTCAGATAATCCAATTCATTCATTGTTAATATTCCTTACCTCTTAAAATCTGCTCAACCCATACATGAACACTGAGTCATTCAGATTGTAAAAATGTTGAATCTCCAAATCTGAAAATTTCCTTTGAAAGTTACTAAATCTATTTTCTAGATCTATAGCAGTGAAGTGATGATAATGGAAAGTTGTGCGTTTGTTTGCTCAGTACTGTAGGCCGTGAATGGACCACTGGTGACTTATCGATCACGTCACCCGCTGTGGTAGTAAGGCGACCATAGTGGGTTCACTGACTCTCCTCTAAACGTCTCCATTCATTCAGCTGCTGATGTAAAGCTTAATGAGAACAACACACATAAAGGTTTATGAGAAACTGTGTGTGTGTGTTACCGTGTGCCTGACAGTAGAGCTTCTTCAAAGATGATTAAATCTGACAAAGGAGACAGATGCTCAACAGTCTAGTCATGTAATGTACACAGACACATTTATATAATAACTCACACAGTAACATGATGCTGTTCACATCCACACAGTCTAATGTCAGCCAAAGTCTAAGACTATGAAACTGAGGGATTTCAGAAAGTTGAGTGTGTGTGCTGCCAGTATCTTACCACTCCCAGAATGTTCAGTGCCAGAAAAAGCATGTTGGGCAGTTCTCGCTGACAACTTTTCAAGCAGTGTATGCAACACAGGTTGCAAGTGTTGACAACACTCGGGTGTTAAATCAGGTAATTATGTATATACATTGATGAGTACAAGGAAATTACACAGTGTCAATAAGTCAGTACTAAGCAGCACTCGTAGGCTCTGCGTAGACTGTTTACACTGGATATAGTGCCATATCTGCCTAACTCGTGTACATACAGCAAGCTGATACAGTAACCATTTCTTTCAACACTCACTCCACTATTTTCCTACTGTCTACATTTGGTATAGTTGTATCTGCACATAGCAGTTGAATGTTTATGCTTACCATGTGGAGCTTGTTTTAAGCTGTATGCATGTCTGCGTATGTACACTGAGAGTTCAATGTGTGCACATACTTGGCCAATAAAGCTGATTCTAATTCTGAAGTAGGTGACGATTGTTACAATGTACTGTCTTCACTTTAAGAATCACTTATTTCAGTCAGAATAGCTGAGTAAAGTAAGAATGTGCTGCACCATATCAAACACATGCAATTCACTTCAGATCTCCATGTAACAGACTTCATGCACACTGATGCAGCCGGGGCAGCCTGACTCTCTGACAAAGAGACAAACACTCCCAGTAAAAGGAAAACAAAGTGCATGTAAACTGTTCCAACAGACTGCTTCACAAGTACTCATGGATAAATCTCAAAGCCTTTTATCCACAGTTTCACTGCACTGAGCACTGACTGCCATCTGCAAGTGTCCCAAGTGACCTCACCAACAAACAATGTGATAAACCACAGCGCCTCTGGACCACACTGAGCAAATCAACATAACAAGACTCAATAAACAAAGTTAAAGAAATCTGCATGGTTTAAGGTATTTCTAGCCCAGTCCTGCACAATTTCAAGGCAACCTTTTTTCTGTGGTGTGAATGACAACACTTTCTGTTAGTCACAGTTGAAAGCTGATGCACGTTTCTCATTCAGACATGACGTAATGTGTAAACCTGGATCAACAGGAAATGTTTGAAACAGTACCTACGAACACAAGCCTACATGCAAATGGATGTGGTCAATGACATGAGTGACCATGTCATGTATTTCTCTCTCTGACTACAGTGAAGGTCAGCCATATGAGTCCCAAAGAACATCCACATATATCACCACAGACATCACAGTTATGACACTTCATAACAGTTGTGACTTTGCTATTTTTTGTGGTGTTAGTTGTTGAACTATTTCCTGGCAGATTTTCTTTTTTGTATAGTTTGGACAAAAATATTATATTTTAATTAGTGAGGCACATTTCTTACCTTTAGAAAGACTCTATGTGCCGGTTAATCAGCCTCTGGCTACAGCCTTATATCTACTATCCAGACACAAAAGTGTTGTCAACTCTGTAATCCAACTCTCTGCAGAAAGCAAACAAACAAACATGTCCCAAAATATCAAACCTGTTACTTTAAAATTATATTGAATGGCAATAATGTCCATTTTTAGAAGTAGCTAAAAAAATACATGATATGAATGGAATCTTTACTGCTCTGGTCTCTGTAACCACTATTTATCATATCTCATGAAACACAGAGACTGGCATGTCCAGTATAGCCATTACTTGTTACTATGAAAAACCCTGCAACATAGCTTGCTCTCAAATGTCCCCTAGCATGAAGCTGGCTGCAGCTTAGAGGCCCACAGAAGTGCAGGGGGTTAATATTTTATAAGAGCTATCAAGCCAGCATAAAATCATAGATGAATTTTTTATTGCTAATGGTGAGGAACAAGTGGGTTGAGGCAACCAAACACCATCATCGAGTGTGAGGATTCACCTCGTTACCAGCTAAATTCTTATCATCTAATCCCACCTACTTGTATTATCAGCCGCTAAATACCTTCATGACCCCGCCCCCTAAACCTTCCAGCTATGGCTGCCATCCTCACTGTGGTCTCTGGACTGCTGAGCTGGGCCGTTACAGCAGGTAAATTAGATGCATGGATGAATATGGGTGCAGACGGGAGAGTTGAGGTTAGGTAAAGAGAGGCAGTAGGCTGCAAAAGCCTCCCTTTGATTCTACTCAAGGTGATGCAAGAGAAAAAAGGAAGCATGTTTTTAAAGGGCACGTCCACACTTAATCACGCAGGGCAGAGCTGCTGCGGTGCTCTCTGTGGGTTAGTGATGAATGTCAGCTGATGTCACAGCCAGTAGATGTCAAGAGTAAAAAGTAGTCACTACATCCCACACAAGAGATGGCACCCTCGACTGGCTGGTGAGTTGAAAACAGTGAAGAGTGCTGCTCATTTGGCTCCACTGTGCAGCCCTTACGGACAGTCTCGTTCCCTGACATCTGGACCATATAACCTTCAACTATCAGCCAATCAGAGCTCTACAACATCCTTTGCACACCATTTCTGAAACAAATGGGAGCATTATTCATTCAGCTCCTGCACACACGAGTTCACGTACCCTACACAGTAAAACAGCAAGTATCAAACAGTCATCGTGCTTTGTGTAAGAAAAGTTACAGCCTCGCTCACGATGCCGCAAAAGTGGAAAATACGACAGCTCGAGAGACAGAGATGGAAGGAGAGATGCCCCATCATAGCTGTCATCACTTCCTGATTGGCCCAGATTTATAGGGGAAAGGTCATCTCACTGGCTTGCCGCTATCTCATTGGTCCACTAAACCCTACTTAGAGTGGAATCTTGTCCAATCAAAATTTAATAATGATGCCACCATGAGCATTGTGGAGTGAACTGACAGCTTGGATGCTATCTGCAAAAGCACTCAAGTATACAATATTAATGTGTGTGTGTGTGTGTTTATGAATCATGAATATCCTTCCTTTATGTTTTCTGTACTTTCACCAACTTCTTATTACTGCATTACCCTCCCTTTATGGCTTTTAATTTTCCTATATCTTATAAGAAGAAAGAGACTAAAGCTGAAATCTATTCCATTCTGACTAAGAGTCAATAGGCAATAAATAAAAACATGCAATATCAAGTTCTATTTGTTTTTTCCACTGGTCATTTTCAATATTAATTTACCAGTGTTCATTTCATTATTATACCTCTCATCAGAGACTAAATCAGGTGTCTTGTCAGTTTCAAGGAACTGTATCTACATAGTTTCTTAAGATAAATAAATAAATAAATAAAACACTATGATGTGACAGCGGGTGTTTGTGCGAAAAATAAAAAAATAATAGAGGTTTTGACATGTCTAAAGAGCGCACAGGTTGGTGACATGTTGGGCAGAGGGAGGCCGGAGCTGTGGAGGCCGTGCAGGCTGGCAGAGGGGGGCGGTGTGGGTCAAAGTTCACGCTCTGCTCTCCACTCTGACCTCGACTGCAGACCGTGCGGCGGCCTCCATTTTGGAGAGACGGCGGGCTCCATTTTGAGAAGGTGGGAGTGACTCCGCACTACCGTCAAGTAACCACAGCGTTTTTTTTCCTTCCCCATTTTGAAGTGAGTTATTTGAAATATAAGCAGCGTCCACCTCTCGGTTCATTTAGTGGCGTCATTACCGCCAGAGCAGCGGCGGGCTGCAGGGAACGAAGCGAGGCGGCGGCGCGGGCGGTGTCGAACCCTCGGCCGAAGGAAGTTGACTGAATTACACGTATTAAATCACCACACACACACACACACACACAGAGAGAGAGAGAGAGAGAGGCCTGCTGCCACACAGAGCCGCCAACGGAAACCTCCACGTCGAGAGGAGCCGTTGTTGACGTGCTCAACACCTTTAGCAGCTCTTCCCTGAGCTGAGCCTCCCTCCCCCCTCCCTCTCCACTCGCCATTTTGTGATGCCTATAGCCATTTCATGTTACGGACACAGTGGTGGGGGCGGGGGCGGCCTACACGGCTGCAACATAGAACAACCTGGGGAAAGTGAGCCACTGTGTGTTTGTAACAGCAGAGTCCCGGGCTGTGTCGGTAACTTTGTTACAGGAGGCGGAGAGCGGAGTGTATCTGTACAATAAACGGTTCATGTGTGGCACAACGGCCGCCTGTGTTTCCTGCAGTAACGTGAACACGACACAGTTGCTCAGATGGGAAGAGCGGCCATGACGGAGCCGTGCGACAGTCTGACACAAAGGACGGCGGAGCACACTGTGACGGCCTGTGACGTGGAAGTGGCCTCACAAACGTCACGTGGACGGCGTGGCTGCTGAAATGAGTCGGAGAGGCCGCTGAAGACTTTACGTGTGTGTGAGAATCAAGAAGACGTCCATGTCTTCATGATTCACACACACACACACAGGTTTCCGTTTCTGGAGCGGGCAGGAGGGAGGGCGGCTCATGTCGGCTTGAGGACGGTTAAAGACATATAGACTGTTTCCATATCTGCTAACATATATGTCATATTACACACACACACACCTCTCCATCGCCCCCTCTTTCTCTCACACACGTGAGAGCCAGTAGGCGGCCATCTTGACCAACGCCCATTTACTACAATGAGCGTGGAGTCACGTGACAGCGGAAAACAGAACACAGCATATAGAGCACAGAGGCGCGAGCACCGCGCGCGCCATGCCAAGTTGGTGTGTGTTTGTGTCAGTGACAGCCGTCAGTACAAACGTCAGTTGGTCAGACAGACAGACCGCGGTGTGGAGGTCTGCCGCACTGACACTGTACCGACGCGAGAAAACGCCATTACAACACGGACACACCTCCCTCCGTGTGCGCGCGCCTCGTTTCCAACCCCCACGCAGCCTCACACACTGCACACACACACTCGGGATGTAATCATTTGTGACACGCGAGCACACACTCACACTTTGTATGTGTGTGTCGTTATCTGGACGCGGTCGCCTCGCGCGCACTCTGCCTCTCTCCTCGTGCAGTTTGTGGCGGAGAGGAGCGCGAGCGCGTCCCTCCATTCACAGAGTGCGTAAAAACTACTCCGCACTTACTACAGCGGCGCGAGCGCGGGGCGGGGCGGGGCTGTGGGTGGCGCGAGGCACAGAGCTGGATGCTATAGAATGTGTGCCATGAGAGCTCAGAGGAGCGCGCGGGGGGAGGAAGTGCAGAGCTGCTCTGGACTAACAGTCCTTCAGCAGAGAGCAGCGGCCCCCCCGCGGGCAGGTGAAGGCTGAGGGGGGGTAAATAATCAAGAGACGGGCTTTGACGCGGACTCGCGCGCTGCTCGGAGCGGCTCCGCGTGCTCCTGCAGGATGAGCCCGGTGTGATGTGGCAGAGCGGAGGGGGGCGGAGGAAAGAGCGCGCACACACACATGTGCACTCTAACATCCGTCTGTATGTTACAAACGCTCCCACTGACGCGTCCTGCGACACACAGAGCTGATGAAGCAGACTGCTGCATGTGAAGGCACAACTCCACCACACTGACATCCTTAAAGAGAGGCAGAGGGTGGCACTGGACATGCAGCCTTTGTCCTTTAAATCAACCGGAGCTGCTCTGTTCATTAAAGCAACACGGTGAAGAGTTGCTCTGATCAGACAAGCCTGAAATCCCCACATCTTCATCCAATCAGTACAGTTGTTTCCTAAATGAAATCCTCATCATGTGATGAACACATTTTCAAAAAAGGAACATTTCTGGAGAATATTTCAGTGCTGAGGTAATCAGGCTTACAGACTTACAAAGTGGATACAGTACTTTGAAGAAGGAAAAAAAGTATTTTCAATCTTATTATTACTGATGTTTTTCACTAGGTCTTTCACTAGAAGACCAAGGCTCAGCCCACAACAAGCATGACAAGAAATAACACTGTTAAGAGCACTGACAGAAGACAATAAGGATAAAAAGAAACACTTTAAATAAATAATTACAACATCTTGTCCACTGGCTGAAATATACTTTGAACAAACTGAATTTATAAAATCTAAATTCCTATGAACTGTCCACTCAATCTTCATGTCATTACAACAGAATTTCGAGTATTTAGTATCAACAAATGATATAAAATATATTTTAAAAGTTTTTTGTTTGTTTTTTTCAATAAATTCTGATTTAAATTATCAAACTACCATGAGACAATAAAATATCCAACATAGCTGATCAGGAAATGCAAGTATTCCAACAAAAGACTGATAGGATGGGAAATATTTCAGTCATATTGCAAGAACATTTCTGTTTTCAGATATTGTTATTTTAACTATTTTTAACAGGTATCATTGTTAGAATTTTTAGGGAATTTGTGAATAGCATGTAAATCCAAAAATGAAACTTTCATAAATATAAACAAAAATACTGAATGTTTAAGAAAAACAAATGTTTCACAGAAGAGTTTTTTCACCTATCTAACAAATTTATGTAAATAAAAAACAGTAATTATGTAAACATTAAGACCTTTACTAAGAAAGCAGTTGTAACTTAGAAATAATGGAATCTAGTGAGCTTTTGATGTATTAAAAGGAAGTGAGTGATTTTAATGGAAATATATGTATCTTTTCTAAATAAACATTTAAATTTTTACCTTGTTGTGTGTGTTAAAATGCTATAGAGACATTATAATTAATATTTTTGTTTAACAAGCTGCACTAAACTAAGGAAAAAAACATTTGTGTGTAGACTTGATTTTTAACACAGCACCTGATTACAGACAACTGGAACAGTTATGTTCTAAAGGGAGGACATTTCTATTTGGTGTGTGTTTTTTCCAGTTTGGAATGAGGAATAACTGACTTTTGATGATGGCTTTGATTACAGAAACAGTTATTTACGCCCTCGTATGTAGTTTACTGACTGTCCTGGGTGTTTCTCTAATAGTGTTGGTGAAACAGTGTAATGATAATGTTTGTATCTTCAGGAGAACTGATTTAAAAATACAGTCTGAACAACAGAACTTAATTGATTCGGCACAGTGGAAATTGTAGAAATCTACACAAATAAGTGATTTTTATTTATTTAAAAAATTTGGAAACACAAGCTAGAACTACAGTCTAATTTTACACATTGATTTCCCTACATTCTGTCAGGATCCTGTTGGTCTATAAGAATGATTTAAAATCAGTCTTGATTGATTCACAGAAGTCAGATCTCTCTGATCCTGATCAGATGCTGAAAAGTGAACATACAGTGCTGCCATTCATTTCTTATTAGCAACACCACAGCTCATTTCTTCAGAGAAATGGCAAGTTGTTTCTGTCAGAACAATAAAAGATCTCCATTTTTTTTTTTCCTTTCTTTTTTTTTTTTTTTTTTTTTGTTTGTTTGTTTTAAAAAAGGTGTCGTTCCTGAACTGAGTGAATGGAAAACAGACAGGGGCCCGGCCTCCGCGCTCCCCTCTTAAAAAACAAAATGGGGGAGAAGGAGGAAGACAGGATGGAAGGAGGGAGTTCCTGCTTTGTCTAAATGAGAGCCAGTGTGTGTGTGTGTGTGTGTGTGACGTCAGCCTAGACTTTGTTTTGAATCAGTGAGGAACAGGGCGGGACAAACAGCAGCCTATAGAAAAGCAGCAAGAAAAGGGGCCCGTCTCTACTCCACACATACTGGGACACGCACACACACACACTAGCCTGGCCTCCTTGGATTTCATACTCCTGTTTGCTGCTTTGAACAGCAGAGGGCCAACTGAGTCGCTGTGCTCCTCTCTGCTCTGCTCATCTGACTCCAGCAAACCAAGCTGCTGCAAAGAAGTGAGCAAATGCTGATTTTTAGGAGGAAATGAATACAAACACACATTTCAGTCCTAAGGAAAGTCCTCTGAAGATCATTTACCTGAGCGGGAAAAAATCAGATTCATCTGTTACCACAACGATAGTGATCATGATACCAGATAACAGAGGAACGGTTAATAATAGTGCTTCTGTGGAACTGACACCACAGTGTACAGACAAAGCTATTTGGGACCATAAGCAGGTTGTGAGCATTCTCCTCTAGTCCTGCTGTGAATTTCTTGTGTGATTGTTTCTACAACAAACAAACATCTCTTTAAAATCTGAACAGGAACTACAAATTATTCCCACACTTGACAAAAGAAATCATAACTTTAGAGCGGCTCACTAGTTTTTGTCCAGGGCGTACTCAGGTTACTCAGAGGATGGTGTGTGTGTTCAGCTGTGACATTTTAAAGAAGATCTAAGCCTGTGTTTGTATTTTTGCTTTACATCAGGTTTTGGTATTTGTTTACAACCTGCAAACACTTTTTCTAATTGATTTATAGCCTCACTTTCTATCAGCAAAAAGAGCTCATTTGTCATAACCCTACTTTATTTTTCTTCTTTAGTCCACAAAGCTGTGACTTGCCTGCAAAGTTTATATTTTTTACTTTTTCTGCCATTTTTTTCTCTGCTGTTTTATTAATAAAAATATGTTTACAATTAAAGGTGCTGTCCAAACAGGTTTTAAGAAATAAAACTACACTTTACGTCCACTTTATTAATTTTTTTCTCTAAAGAAAAATCTTCCTCATCAATAACTATGAAACTAATTTAGGTTTTTAGAAAGACAAAAGTTGTGTCCACTGAAAAGCCTGTTCCCAGTGTATGAGCACCTCAGGTTTCAAGTTTCCGCACCACGCTTGTGTAAGCTGCACACTGGATCATGATTGGCTAGCCTGACTGATCGAGGTGGTGTCAAATAGCATGCTTCAGATGATCAATGTGAAAATAAACGCTGCACATTTATCAAAGTGCACCATGAGGTAAAAATAAGCTAAATGTACTGAGGAAACAGATACTTCAATCATTTAAATTGAATTGAATTTATAGTAGTTTTCTTTGTATTAACAGATTAAGACCAACCTTGAAATGAGTGAATAAAGAGGAAAATTACAATCAAAATTACCACACGAAAAATAGAATTTAATTGAACTTTAAATTAAATAAATATATTAGTTATTGAAGCATAATGAAAAGTAAACATGACATTTAGACATTATTTGTTTGAGGGCTCCTTGATGGTTGCGTAGCCCTAAACAACATTAGACTGGCAATACCATGTCAATAAAATTTAAGTTGATAAAAATCTCGTCTTTCAATTCAAACAAGAACAAAGAAACAAAGGCAAAAGACGTAAAAAAAAAAAAAGTTCCATACAAGTGACTTTTTTAAAAACATACATGACATTTAAAACCTGCAACAGGAAATGTTACTTTCAGCAGCAGGTGGGTCTGAGCTGCTGAGTGCTGAGGGCAGCTTCCACCCTTCTCCTACAAAACTGGGCCATTAGATTGACTGATGCTCTGCTCGCTTTTAGGGCCCATTTCCCTGAGACCACTGAAGATTCACTCTCACACACACAAATGTAAAATTGGAATTTATCTGAACATTTTGGCTTAAAAATAAAGAATAATTTAAGTCTAATTTAACTACATTGTATTATTTCATATTGTGCAAAATTAGAGCATTTAGTCAGAAAATATGCTGTCATTTTGTCAATCAGGCACTTTAGTTCCTTCCTTTAGGACTCTCGGCCTAAAAATATTCGTGGTAGATGTCAATCATCTTGTCAGAGTAGGTGGCGTTTACTTCTCTCCCTCCCAAAATGAATCCTACTGTTAGAACAAGTCTTTTCATTTCATCTAAATTTCACTATCACACAGTATTTTCTCGAAGGCTCCCACCCAACATCGCCATGTACAAGTACTAACACCTCCCTCCACACAAACACACACACACATACCTCCAGACCACGTGAGTGAGTGCAGTGGATGTGATATGGCACACCCCCGACTTGCACACACCCACTTCGCAGAGGGGGGGAGGGGAACACGAAGGGAGTGTGTGGGAGGGAGGAGGGAGGTTTAACACATTACAGCACTGGGGGAGGGGTCTCTCTCTCGCTCTCTCCATCTTCGCTCTCTTTCCCTTCGCTTCCTCCCTCTGCAGCTCATGTATGTCTGCATGTGTGCGCGAGTGTGTGCATGGGTGCATATGCATGCGCATGGTCATAGCTTGTGTGTCAGACATGTGACCAGCAGGCACAGCCTCCATTTTAACTCTTTAAGAATCCCACAGAGAAGACAATCACAAGAGGAAAGTTGAGAGAAAGCTAACAAACGTTCAAAAGTAAAGTAGCTGACTCTTTGTACTTTGTACAGCCTGTTAACAGAGAAAAGTGGTTCATGATCAAACCACCTATTTAACTAAAAAAAAAAATCACCACCATTTTGTTTTCTAATTACTTCCACACCTGCAGGCTTAGTATGCATCAAACAGTGTTTGTCCACTCATCTGAGCGGTGGAAGCTTTCCTGATGCCTGAATCAGGACTGCTGTACACAACTATTTTTGTACATTTCCAGAACAACCACACCTGCTTTACACAGCAATTGTCCAGACGTGTGCAGAGTGTCTGTGTGTGAAAATGGGCAGGGTGCTGTTGTAACAGCATACATTGAATATAACAGCTATAGCTTGATGTGCGTATAACTTCCTGTGAATTCAACAGTACATTAAGATAGAAACAGGAAAAAAATGTCTTTTGGCCCTCTGTCAACATTAATCTGGCATTTTTCACACCAGAAAACAGCATCCTTCAAAAACACTCTCCAAAGCAAATTCATCTGAAAATGCTTAAGCATGGATTTGGAAAACAGAGCTGTCACAGATGAATCTGAAACAACTTCCTGTTGCCCCAAAGCTGACTCGTTTTGACACAATATAATGACTGATAGAGGGGCCCTGCACTGATGTCTGCACAGGAGGCGCATTTCTCCAGAACTACTCAGCCTCTAAAAGCAGTTGTATAATGTTTTCTTGGACTCGGGGTGAGTCAGATGTCGTCAGGGTTATTTATATCAACTTGGCTTGAAATTTTGAAATCTTTAATAAAAACCCTGTATTTAAACTGAAGGTATCTCAGTATCTAGGAGGAAGGGAGGGTCTGATGACACTGAATGACACTGTTGCGTTGCATTAAAGGAAATGGAGGATCTATCATTTCTGGAGCTAGTTCCACACTAAGGACTAAAAGTCACAATATCTCAACCTGCTTCTGAATTCAGGAGAGAGGGGTAGAAAGAGGTCCACATTCAAATGTATAGTAATTTAGCAACAACAAAAACACACACCATCACACCAGCTTCATTCAGAATTGCTGAATGACAGTGGCAGTAAAATGCAGACTCCTCACATGTACCATACACGTCTTACAGCACTGCATTGTGGTCTACTTCCTGCACCGTGAGTTGGGGTTAGAGTTAGAGCTGATCTCTTTCCCTTTCCCTTTGATTCAAGAGGCTGACACCAAAACTCCCAAACTGAGTCACAAAGTTTTCATCTGTGTTTTAGGATGGATATTTTTTCCAACTTTGAACTCTAAACTTTACATACAAACCTCAGATTCTGTCTTTACTCAGTCCACTGAATGAAATGAATTTTGTCTCAGTGAACATCTTTCCTCTTTCTTTTTGTGCATGTAAAGCTGACGAACCTCTGCGGTGGAAACATGCTGGAGATGAGGAGCAGACAGACGTGGTGCAGCCATGTTGGAGCAGACAGACTAAGTGAGTCATCTGAAAACACAGGTCTCCATGCTGGAGCCCAAAATGCTACTCATCAGTTTTAGACTAAAAAAACACATCATTCTCCGTCTAAATATAGAGCCTCCGGTCTGTCTGAGCATTTTGTTGAGCAAGAAAACATCTAATGGACACTTTTACCCAAATTGACATTTTCTTCTCCAATATATATCAACATGTGGACAGGAGCAACCAGAGAGCTGACCACCATGTTTTTTTTTTCCCAATTCGCCTCCTGTGAGTTCCCAACTTGATGGAAGTAGATTAGCAGAGTCTCTGCAGTACTTCTTCATTACAGGGACTTACTACTACTACACCTATTAGGCTATTGCTATTCATACTTTTTAAAACTATAATAGATGTTAGGGATCTTTTTCCAGACAGAAACCACCTGCTAGTCTTTCCAAAAACACGTCGTTTAAACAAACAGCTCTGGGACACATTCTTTAGACAGCGACTAAACAGACTTATGTCATGAGGAGTTTGGGTGGTTAACAAGCGTTAATCATGAGGAAACTCAGTGACAGAGGCAGGGTGTTGCTTAAAAACAGAACAAAAGCTCATCAGGTTGGTTCACTTTTTAGATTTTTTTGCATTAAAAGAAACACACACACACACACACACACACAGATAATCCTGGTGTGTAATGTGAACAAAGCAGTCATTGGGAGTCATTTTAGGGAAGAGGTCACCACACCATGTGATGTAGGAAAAACAGAGGGTCACATGAGAAACTGCATATCTTCGATAAAAATGAATAGGTGTCTTTATGTCCTACAGGAGCTCTAATCACAGAAATCACTCAAAAGGGATTTCCAGGCTTCAAAGCAACAAATATACTTCATTTCTCCAGCTGACAGTTCCTACAGGCAGAGCAGAAGAGATCTGATGGTTTAGGCTGCTTCTTTAGTAATGTTATATTCTATAATGTCATGCACATACTGTATACTTGTCTTTGTGTAGTTGTAAGGTATGATGAATACCTGGCCTATTTCCACATGAGGATGACTCGACCACGCCCACTTCAATAAAGTGGATGCAGAAAGATGACTGGTGTTTGATCTGTTTCTGTGAATTCACCATGCCATGACACCATCACAGATATACTATATGATCTGATCTAACAGTCTATTGTTAAGGTTTGCTTCTCAGAGACTAAAGAGCCAGAAAGCAGGACACCTTTTTCATTTTAAAAACTAGCTAAACGATGAGCTAATAAGATGTGTAGTAAAGACTCTGCCGGACTCACAGTCCTTCAGAATGAATGTTTGTCATTACTCATCACCACACCCCCAACACACATAGGAAATAACATGCAACCTAGCTAATTTTTATCTCATTTGTGGTCTGATAAACAGTAAATTCATCTAATTCATGCTCCATATATATCTCTATTTTACAAGCTACTGTATGAGCCATTTCTCCAGGGCCCACATGAACCTAGTTTCCATGGGAACGCAGCCGTCGTGGCTTTCGTAATACGGTAGTGGGCGTGGTTTCATCTCATGTATGTTGGAAAACAATAGACCATCACCTTTTTGTTCATTAGACTTTTTGCCCAGGGTTTGGTCTGTCAGGCTGAATAAAGGCTGGTGTGACCTGATAGTGGAGCTTCTTTTGGGCCAGACACAAGCTCATAAGCTAAGTATTTAAAGAAAAAAAAAACTGTTCACTCTCCTTTGCATGTTTTCATGAAAAGAAAATTCAAGAAATATATTTAAAGGGCTGTTGCCGATTTTAAAGATTAGTAAGATTTTACAGTATGAGTACTGCTCATATAATCCTCAGTGGCTCTGAAGGGAGGTTTCAAAAGTCTGAATTATCCCACTAATGTCACAGTGGCTATACTAGACAGAAATTATAGAAATAGAGATTTTTAATTATTTTATGAGACTTAGTTATGGCATGAAGACCAGTTTCATTGTAATGTGTTATTTAGTAGTTTCAAGTAAATGGAACAAGATTCACCTCTGCACATTTACTGATTTCTATTTAGTTTTATTCTATTTATTAATTTATTTTTCATTTTGCTAGGCCATAGAACTACAAAATTAATTGTTCTCCAATTCTAAAAAAAACCGAGAAAGGCCACAAAACCAAAACCACACAAACACACGGACTCAGCTTCAGCTCACATTAAACTTTTACTCATGAACAGTTGGGCAAAATGAGACAAAGAAATGTCTCAGCTGTTCTTTATTTGCATATAAATTAAGGTGTATTAAGCACACAAGGTTATTGTTTTTTAGACCAACTGACTGTATACTTTCTATTACAGAGAAGCCTTCGACAGGGGGGGGCCGCACCGCTGGTTTATTACAATTTAACACACAGCCTTGAGTTAAAAAGGCCCCTGGTTCAAACGAAAGAAAATCATTCTCTATTTAAAAAAAAAATGTGTTTCTTTGTGTTTCAAGAGGTATGGAAACATTTTGTGTAATGTAGGATTTTTTGGTTGTTTTAGTATCAGGCAGATGAGAGAGAAAAGGAGATGAAGAGAATAAGAAGAAAAATAAACAAAGACTGTCTGGGTCAAACAGATAACTGCTGGAGGGTTGACAGTTAAGACACTCAACTGTTGGGTCACACGCACACACACGCACATTCACAAAGGGACCAGGAAGAGGACAAGGCAGGAAGTTGTATATGTGAAGAACAACTATAGAACTACCCCCAGCCAATCAGAGCCCAGGGTAGTATGCCTCCTGGCCAATCAGGAGAATGAATTCTCTATAGGCTCCTTAATCTCCAGTTTCTTTCTCATTATGGCTGAAAAAATGTCAAGAATTTAGGTCCAAGGTGCAGATCCCTCGCTCCGCCCTCTTAACACACATACACACATCCTCTGTAGGGGATGCAAAAAAAAAAAAAAACTCAACATCAAAACTACAGCTCAAACAGTTTTAGCAAAAAGTATTTCACATATTCCTCCACGGTTTTGTCAGGTTACTTACTGTGTCAAATCCACTACAATCCAGAGTGTGTGATTAAAAGTGTTAAGTGTAGCTTTGTGCTCTTGTGTAACACAAGGTCTGTTTTCAGAAAACAGAAGTGGAAGTAAAGGAAAATGTCTGCCATCAATTCAGATTAGTTTTAGTTCCATCAACAAAAAGGAGCGCTTATATTTCAGAGACGTAAAAGTCTGTGAAACTGAAACTGTGACTTATAAATAAAAAGTAAATGCTTCCTATCAAGTATATCTAGTTAATTAATACTGCAAACCATAATTACATAAAAAAGTAGTTGTGTATTTTGGTCAATTATTTTAAAATTGTACATTTTAAATTATGAACCTAAATTCCCTTTTCAAGACTTATTTATGCAGTAATGATCCAGGTCTAGAAAGTTGAAAAAGTTAATTCATTTGAATTTACTGCTATAATATCTGCTTGGTAACTGCCTTCATAACAAGTGATCTGCTTCTCTGTACATTTTAGTTTAGACTTTCTCTAATTTGAATCAGTGCTTGCTAAATGAGACTCATGACCCAAAGACAAATACATGAGCATAATAAAGTCTTCATTCCTCTAAAGCATGCTTTTCTAAAGTGCCAGCTTAGCGTCTTTAACATTCATGCTCTTTAAAAAAAAAAAGAGTGAAAATATGCAAACAATTATTAGCAAAGTCATTTAAATTAATTAGTTTAGCTGCTGAACTAAAGTTAATCTTTTTTTTTAATGCCCCCCGTGTTAACAGATTCCACATGAAGAAAAAGCTTCTGATTCAGGCCCTGAAATATGCTCCGGCAGAGACAAAGCATCAAACATGCCGTCCTCGCAGTTTAAAAATGAAAAACAAAAGATAAAACCAACTCACTGATTTTACGACTCCCACCCGTCCTTCCTAACTGATATCTTGGTTTTTTTTTTTTACTGTTTCTCACCCCAACCCCGTCCCCTACATTAATGCACAGTAACAAGAGTAATATGAGAATAAGAGAGGACAATGAAAAGTATCTGTATATGAAGTTGCAGTTGCAATTCTAAAAAACAAAAGTGGACTTTATTTAGATCTCTAAAAAAGGAAAAATTTAAATCCTGTTCATGAAGGGGAAAGCCAGTGAGGGGTCATGTGCTTGTTACACCACCAGGGGCTCCTACCAGTTAGTTAGCTGCCCAAAACTAACACCGCCAGCCTTCTAAAAATGCAAGGAATCTGAGTTTCTATCTATCTTTCTGTCTGTCCGTCCGTCCGTCTTTTCAGTATCTCAACAACCATTCGTCCGTAGACTTCACAAGTGGCAGGTGTTGCTGAGGACCCAAAAAAGAGCAGCGCTGAGTGTAAAGTTGTACGGTTGAGTCATTTTTCAGAAAGCTGCAAGCAGTGCCAGCAGGGCACCACACTAACAAACACAAAGTGAGGAAACATTTGAAATAAGAATCTCGTGCTTGGTACCGTGTTTCGAGCAGTGTTACACCAAAGCATGCATACACCGCTCAGGTCCAGCTGTGCTGTGGAAACGTCTCTGCACTATTTAACAGGAAATTCATTAGCTCTAGGTCAAATGTTTTGTTGAGATTTTTACTGCTACGAGCAAAAATCTCCCGGTGATGAAGAGTGGAGCAGAGAAACGACACTCAAACAGCAACGTCTCGGGTTCAGTCCTCACAAGTTGGCTGTCAAAGTTTGTAAGATCTGGTTCCTTGAAGCCAGAGGTCTTCAGCTGTAAATTGTTTTCATTTCACTGCCTCTGCATGACCATGAGACATTCATATTAATGTGAAATGAATTTGGACTGAAGCAGAGCGAGCGATTTCAGCTCGGATTAAGTTGATAATAGGTTTGTCAGTATTGGTGTGTCATTAAATATGACGTATTAGTTATTCATTATCCTCCTCTCATTCACTGAAGGTTCTTTCTTACAGAGGTTCTTTGTGTTTTTTTGCACCCAACATACCAACAATACTTCATTTATTTCTTATTCTAAATTTAAATGTTTTCTAAATTCAGAATGCATTAACGGTTTCCAGAACAAACCCCAAAAAAGCTGTTTTTCTTAAATGATAACGGTCATGTTAAGAGCCCACCCAAAGCACTATTTTTTCACTCCTAGCAATCAGGATTTTCTACAGTGAAAGTGGAGATTTCTTGACAAATGAGACTAACACAGGTATGTGGGTGGAGTAACTGTAAAAGCCATAAATGATGACATAATTAGTACAACACAGAAAAGACTGACAGACATGTCATTGAATGGAGTGTTTAAAGAGAGAGGGGGCATTCATGCTTTCCTGAATATATAATGTGTTTGACTACTGGCTTTAAGGCTATGGGAGATTTGTACAAGAATTCTCAGATATCCACATATTGTAAGATTAAATTAAAGGTAACGCAACACTTGAAAATGAAATCGAAAAATGATTGTTAGCAAGAGGGGAAAAACACAGAGAAGTTATAAAGTTTATGTAGTTATTCCATGACATGGTTGACAAAATAATACAACATTATATACCAGAAAGATCTGTCATGGAAGCCCTGAAATCAAAGAAAATATTAATTTGGTCATTTCAAGTGCTGCATTAAAAAAAATTCAGTAGCTCCAGAAACAAAAAAAAAAGATGGGGGGGGTCTGAAATGTGATCTTGGACTGACACTCTGAAGACAGAAAAAATAGAAGTAGTAGTTTGTATCTAAATGATGTGACACCTGGTACAAAAGACACATTCTGCTGATTTCCAATAGAACAGAGAGCAGCTAAAATCCTGAACACGGCCCTTCAAAGTCTGAACCCTTTTTACTACTTAGAAGACAACTTAGATACACAAAACACACACACACACACACACACACACACTGTACAGGGGATCAGACTGGGTGACATGACTATGATGACCGGAGCAGGGCTGAAGGAAGGCTCGCTCTCTGTTGTTCATGCCCACATTCTCTCTTAACATTCACATACACACACATGCACGAGGGGCCCCATCCACCATGCACAGCCGACCCCTGGGCCCCAACCCCCAACAACCCTCCTCCCCCGCTCCCTCCTCTTTTCTTTCTCTCTCTCTCTTAATTTCTTGGTCTTTCCTTTTCCCCCTTTGCTGCTGAACACTTCATGTATGTGTTGGTGTGGCATGCATATACCCAGATGTGTGTGTGTGTGTGCGTGCGCACAATTCTTAGCAACGAAAAGAGAGAGAGACAGCTAGAATGAGGGAGAAAGCGCAAGGGACACAGAGGGAGAGTAAGAGATGGAGGGAGAGGACAGATGGTTTGAACCAAAGAGAAGAAACAATCAGAAAGATGGGGCGGGAGAGGAGGAGGAGGGGGTTGAGGGTGGGGGGTGGTCTTCTTAAAGAGACAGGACTCACTTACCCCTTCACCTACATAAGGCCTCCATGTATGTCGTCTATCCCCACTCCTTCGCTTTCCCCTCTATGTTGTCATTTCTCTGTTTTTACCCTCTCCATGTTGCACTGTGGCTCCTCCATTTGTCTTTTTCATTAAGTTTTGTCTTTGTGGATATCCCTGCTTACTTCTTTATTTTAGCCAATTTAAGCTAAAAAAATGGTAATGCTAAACATTTGAATTACTTTGTACTTATTGTTGAGAAGTTGAGATATTCACAAAAGACAGGAAAAAATGGTTGCGTTTTTGGTATGGTTCATAGTCCCAAACCACTGGATCCTACATTTCCCACAATGCAACCTTCAAGTCTTTCCAGCAGAAACTCTTTCCCTGGTAAATTCCCAAATCTGTCCACTGTTACACACTCAGGCAGTCACACAGGATTTCATATATTCATGTATTCCATACCCGAGTAACATCATCCTGACATCATTTTGTTATTTTTCCAGCCCTAACAAAGCTTTCTGTACCACAGAAGACATTACATGACTATTCTCACAAACAGAGTGCAGCAGTTGACAAGTAAAGTCCCCCCTTTAGAGTTTCACTGCAGTGAGAGAAAAACAGTGACTTCTTTCTTTTCTAGTACAATGTGAGTATTACACTTGTGGGGACTGGATATGTAATAGCAGCTAAACACATTTGTTTACAGAAAAATGCAATTTAGATAAGATAACTTGACTGGTGGCCAGAGGCAGGGGCGTGGCCAGCATTTGAGGACATCCGGGGCTTAGTGCAGACCATTTGTGTCTTTTTTTTTTTTTAAACCCCAGAGTTCAGGGATCATCATTTAACACTGAGTCAATATTGAGTTGCTTCTTTGCAGAAACTTTATTGTCCTTTTTTTCATTCTCTACTCTCTCTACCTATTCTCACAGATCCAGCACGGCACTCTGTGCTGATTAGATCCATTTCTGTCCTGCTCATTGTCAGGGTGGTAACCAGCCCGGGAATTATTCGAAGATCTGAGGGATGATGAGGCGTTTTGGTGCAGTTGGAACTTTCACCGCTTTATTTCTCCACACACAGCTGCAAGACGTGCATGTCTCAGCAGCTGTCCTTAACTAATCTCTACACTTATTTTTACACAATACCTGGATGTAAATGTCTCACACACACACATACACACACACACACCAGCTTCCATATTTAGAGTGAGTGACCAGACCTGTAATGTTGTGATTCTACGATTCAATGATTCTGTGATTCATTGAACGTCTGAAATTACAATCGTGGCTACGCTCAAAATATTCAGGGCTGAACTGGCAAAATCACCTGGTGACACCACTGGCCAGAAGGGAAACTGTGCACAAATCAGACAAGTCACAGCAGATAACACATAACAGACAAAGTGCCACTACAGGGACAGTGAGAAATGAAGCACTATATCAAATTTAAAAAAAAATATTAAAAGGAAACCATTTAAGGGTTATGGGCAAATGTATCCAGAATGTACCGCCCTTACATTGCTACACTGTCAGAAATAGACAGGGCAAAATCATTGATCAATTAATCTGCAAGCACACCATGAAGTCCAGTCAAAGACAGTAATGGAAAAGTATTTAAATGAATTACTTTCTCCATGCAGCAAAACCACAGTCTGAAACACTAAAGGTCATGTATTTCTATTTTTTCTAGTGTGAGCAACAAAAAGTCCTTTCAGTGTCAACATATATATGTAGATAGATAGATAGATAGATAGATAGATAGATAGATAGATAGATAGATAGATAGATAGATAGATAGATAGATA
>JBAJHX010000039.1:20568120-20580096 GCA_037176925.1 Amniataba percoides | reverse complement strand
AGATAGATAGATAGATAGATAGACAGATAGATAGATAGATAGATAGATAGATAGATAGATAGATAGATAGATAGATACTTTGCTGATCTCCAAGAGAAATTTACAATAAAAATAATAAATAATAAAATATGTGGCTCCTTTCAGAGGTTTATAATATTGTATTGTGCGTTATATCTATATATCACTATGAGTATAAAGTACACCTCTCCACGACTGGTGGAAGTTAAGATCATTCAGGCTGTAGCCAGTAGGTACTTTCATTATCAATAATAATCTGCCCATTATTTTCTCAATTCTGTGTGTAAAGTGTGTATCTTCAAAAGCCATTTTAGGATTAAATTCCCTTTTTTGTGTTTTCACAGATTGTGTGACTTTGCTTAGAAGTGACGGGTTGGTACGCTGCTGGGACACGAGAGGGGGAAAAAAAGAAAAACTATACACAACACAAAGAGACACCCAGCTGATTCCACTAAGTCAGACTGCTCAAACCTCACACAGATTTCACCAAAACTTTAGAGTGTGTGGGACAACAGCTGAGGATTTTGGTCCATATTTCTTGCAGTGTAGTTGTGTTAGGAAGTGCTGTCTTGTGGTGTGGACAGAGGGAATGATCTGAAAAAACTCTGATCTTTAAGGGGAACTGAAAAACACAACTGTAGGAAAAAAAGATTCACCCTGTTCTTTTCACACAATCTCAGAATTGAAACAACTTCTCTCTCTGTATTCTGAGACAATTGAAGGTTTAATGCAAATACAGGACACAAAACCAAAGCATGGAAAACATTCAGTGACCACAGACATGCCACTAGACAAACACAGGCAGTCTAATCAGACTGCGACTCAGCAACCTCCAAAGCAGTTTGTCCGAGACGCTGTAGAAATGCAGTTCATCTGACGTCAAATTTAAAACACATGCATCTATGTTTCAGTCACTCTGACTGAATCCCTTCATCTGTCTGTCTCGCTATCTGCCACTCGCTCTCGGCTCGCTGGCAAAAAGGCTGGAATGGTGCAGAGAACATGGCAACATGCCAAGGGAGAGAGAGAGAGAAAGGGAGGGAAAACAAGAGAGAAATGAACATACTGTACCAGAGAGGGAGAGAAGAAAACAAGAGAGAGAATCAAAGTATGAACAGAGAGAGAGAGAGAGAGAGAGAGAGAGAGAGAGAGAGAGAGAGAGGGAGAGCGGGGGATAAAGTCAGAGCATGCGTGTGGGCGAGCAAAGCGTAGAGGGAGGGAGGACCTATCGGCTCCTCTCCTCTCTGCGCTGAGCGACCGCCTCCCTCGCTGCTCGTAGCCACTGCCGACACACGATTGGTCGCACCCCCTTTGCTCCCTCCGCCCACCGTCCCCTCCTCCTCCTCCTCGCCAGCCATGAGAGGAGAGGAAGACAAACCATAGCTGCTACTTCTTCTCCAAGCCTCTCTCTCTGTGTGTGTGCTGCTGTGTGAAAGCCCCTGCTACACACACACACACACACAATACATTTTGTGTGCATGTTGCAACACACTTTACATAATGCACAGAGAGGGAAATAAGGAACACAGCTGCAGAATAGAAGAGAATAGAGCAGTCCTAGTTACAAAACGGCTACAGAATACAACGTGAAACATGTCAGCTTCAGATTTAGACATCAGGAACAGCCTACAGGAATTCCTAACAGCGTTCAAACATGTTAAAAAGAGGATCCTTACAACACGGCCACAGATCCATTCCTCTCCATGAAAAGACGTACATTTTTGCACTGCACACTGAGTCACTTCAGTAACTTCTGAATTCAAATCAGATCAGAGTAACAGGTTTTTTTTGGGGGGGGGGTTTGTTGCTAAAGACAGAAATTTCATGATATTCTGTGTGCACAGATGGTGAGAGCAGGATCCTCACCATGTTACAGTATGTGCAGTCAGAATGTATGTTCAAACACAGTTGGAGAGCGTTTTGATGACAGAGCAGATATCAGTAAAATACAATGGTGTTATGAAACCATGCAGATGGCAGCTATGCACAGTTCTGGACAATAGTGATATTTATATTTTCAGTCATAATGCTGTCTCTAACAACAGACATACTGTGGTTCAAACGCTCCAAGGCTGCTGAGGTTTCACGCGTCTGCTTGCAGGAATTTCTTCTGATTTTTTTTTCTTGACTAACAACAGACCAGCTCCAGGGGTGAAGTGGACTCTGACCTTCCTGTTCCAAACAATACAACTGTCTCCATCACACAGGAACACTGGCAGAGAGTCAGTGAGGGAGGCATGCATATCACCAAAAGAAGAATGAGGGTCAATATAATAATGTAACAAAATGTGGACTTGATGCTTGCACACAGGGGGTGAGCAACTGCCAATTGTAGAAATTAGTGTTTAAACTGAGGTAGCAGGGAGTGAGGCCATCAGTGAGAAACCGAATGAAAAGGCAGGGGCACTGATTGTGATGTGTACAATGAGGCAAAGCTGCCAGTGCTGTATTCATCAGCAGAGGACATTTCCTGCAGCATTTACAGGGACAATAAATGTTTTTAGAGCCATTTCTTGATGCCAGTAAGACTGAGTTTGCCTCTGCTTGGATGTCTGGAAAATGCAGGATGTATTAAGTACAGCATTTATGTGTCTGTATTTATGTTGGAAAAATCATTCCAGTGTATGACTGTAGTGGGCGGGGCACAAACCAGAGTAAAGAAAGGGCCTAAAATATCTTCATTTCTTGTTCAGTTCAACTGCCATTTACACTGGTGCACACATGCAGAGCTTTAGCTGCTGACAAAATTCACAAAATATGAGGGTCTATTTTCTAGCATCCCTCAAATGGCTAAAGATTAAACAAGCACTTCTGAGACAGTTCCTTTGCTTGTCATTTCTTGTCCACGGTCAAGTTGCACAAAGTGTCACTATGGAGCCACGAGCTGTACATAACACCTGTGCAACACCACTTCACTGGACAAAAAATCTTTCAAACCTTTACCACACAATAAGGAGGTTCTTAAACAAAGACAATATGCTCATTTAAGTAGCTGACACAACAAAAACAAAGTGTTCTTCAAATAACTCGCTGACACAACCTCTTTGTACCATCCTGGTTCTCGACCTATCCCAGGCAACGACTCTCAGCTCAGATCTTCCATCTTGCTGCTATACTTAACATTTAAATCATCACAGCTTAACCTTTTTAATCTAACTTGTTTCCCCTTACCCTCCAAAGCACTGTCCAATCCAATTAAAGCTGACCAAGAACCCTCGCACTTAAATACAGTGAAACTATCTCTAAGCCTCTGGACGCAGACATTTTATAGCAAACAGCATGAATGTACCGTTGTGGGCGTCCCAATGGACAACTAAATAAACTGAAAGGTAGCAAAAGATAATTAAAAAGGGATAAAACACAAATAAAATTATCTCAACCAAATTTGGTTTTTACCTGACTTTTCTGTCATTTCTACTTTTCTCATGAAATACTTTGCCCACACTTGGTCCACAATGACGACACCACTTCGTTTCAGAAGCCCAGCAAAGCTAGGAAGTACAAGTGTGTTGGCATGTCTCCATAATAAAATGAACAGCGCATAACATGAGAGTGTCTGAGCTTTGAGCAGAGCTACCAAGCAGTACACTTTGTGTCAAGCTGATCTGAAGGTCCAATAGGAGATTATTAAACCCGAGAAACAGGTCGACAACTTGCACCCTCATCAAAATAAAGTTTCTGGTTGAATCTTTCTCTAAACATGAAGAATATATTAAACTGGAATGGTGCAACAGTGTAGAAACACCTATTGGTCAGGTGTAAATGTTATAATTCAATGCAAGTAAAAAAAAAAACATTTAAAATGTTGTGAGAATAGCTGGATAGGATAGGATACTTCCAGCTGGGAATTATTGCTACAGGCTTGACCAAAAGCAGCAGCATATTTTTCATTGGTAGAACCCAAATCTTCATTTTCTTTTTGTTTTTCAAAAACACTGGAGCTGTTTTATCGATGCATGCACATTAGAAAAGGACAGAAGAATAAAAATCAAGAGGGATTTTCAGACAGTGAACAGTGACAGGTGATATGCTGACATGCCAAACATTTTAAACCTCCACTAGCGGACAACAAAAAGCTCCAAAGCAGCAACAAACGGGCTGGTTTTTCCTTCAGCCTTTTATATATTCCACAGAAGCTGAGATGTTACTTCTGGTAGAAATTTGAAGGCAAAGACATCTCTAAACTTCATTTCAGCAGTGACAAAACTAAATTCTATACCACAGAAATAACAGTGCCCAGACCCAGGTGATCTCAACATTTTGTCAACACAAATCTGACAGAATCGATCAGACTAACAGGCTGGAAATGATGGCGGGAGAACAGAAGGAAGGACTGACAAAAAAAAAAACAAGTGGTGTTGCTTTGCTTGGTGATGACTGACTAAATGATGCAGGGATCGGGAGGTGGAAAAAACAACCGTCTTTATCCGAACATTATGAGGGTATATATATATGAGAACAGGAATGAGATAAGAGGGATGGGATTATATTCTGTCTGAACTCATTCACACACACACATACAAACACACTCACACACAAATAGAGCCATGTGGCTTCAGGGTTTCATACACAAGCACCATTGATTTACTTTCTTTTTTAAATAAAACTTATTTTTGTGAGTGTACTGAGGTGGTAACTAAAACCAAGTATTAACACCAAATAACTGGTTGCAAAAGGCAACTAGATGACACCAATACAGAGAAATTTAAATCAAACAGCAGTTCTTTTTTTGTTTTTTCAATCCAACATTCGCAGTTTATTTCTTAACAAAATAAAACCTACATTTGACTGTTTCACGTTTTTATTTTGTTGCTAAAACCCAAAATGTTTTGAATGAAGTCAGTGCCAGAATAACTCAACTCTTACTTGGCTCCAAATGCCAGAACACTCATGGGGACTGAAGGTTTATCCTTCTACACCAGAAGGTGAAACTCATGCTACAAATAATCCAAATAATAAAATCCAAACCGAAGACAAGATGAGAGCTGGCCGAGCCAAAAGTGAGAGCTCATAAATCAGGAGGAGGGAAGATGATTTGCAAATGGCTCTGGTACGGTTTTACAACAAAAAGAAGAGGAAATTAAAAGGTTTTTATTCTATTGACCAAACATGCAGCCACAGAGATAATTCTTTTGTAGCAGAACACACTTGTCTATCTACGGTTTATCTTTCAAAATATTTTCCATTTATCACATTTAAAAACCAAGTCACAAAATAATAACTTGGTTTTAAATTATATCATTACAGGTGATCTTATGGTGTACCCTGTGTTCAAAACACACTGGTTCCTGACTTCCCCTGCACAACATAATTAGCAGTAGTTCTGCTGGCTGTTTCATCTTGGTTTGGGGTCAAAATAATAATCATTATTATCAACTATAATGATTTCCTCTACTTTTTTTAATTGTGTGGTGTGTATTTATCACAGATGAATGTATGATGCCACATGGGCTGCATGTGAACTACTATGGATGTATTTTGGTTGCCAGAGCTGTACTGTATATATTCATACAGAGTTGTGTGAATAGGTTATTCATGTTAGGGGTCCATTAAACTCCAGAGAATTCGAATGGTTAGAACTCTTATAAACAACCTGCAAATAAAATTCCAATCTAGCAAATTTTGGAAAACATGTTTACAGACAGACATGTTTGGAAAATGGGAGTGTATTGTCTAAACTGTACCATCAACACCAATCACAGATCTATAGCTTATACAATTTTAAGCAGCTTAATGAATCATTTTCTGAAACATATCAGTTCAAAATCATGTTCATAAGCAATCCTCATAAAGCTATTAGAGGTGAAGTATCAACCTGATAAAACAAAGTTAATTATGTCTTTTAGTCTGTTAGATAAAGCTCCAAACAGAACATCACACAGACTACCTGCAAGTGTCCAGCTACAGCCAAGGTTCTTTCCACTATTGTTTTAATGAGCTGTTAGTGAATGTAGAGAAATCCATCAGAAATCTGAACATATGACAACATTCCTCCGCAGAAACAGAAAAAGGTGCCTGAATACAGGTACTAAAGCAGATGATATGTTTAGCATGTTTAGCACAGAAAACTGCTGGTGCTAGTTTCAGTCTTGGTAGATGCTTTGACATACAGGGAGCCGGTTCAAAGGGATCAATCTTTCTAAGAAATATTGAATGGATTTATCTTCACAATCAGCCCACCTGCCCACGGTGGAAATACTATCACAGGTAATCAACAGGTCATCTGGAAACACTGGCAACTAAACGACACATTACTGTAAAAGAGATCGTTTCTGGAGCAGGGTACATACTGTGGACAGGCACGTCCAAGGGACAGAATAATTAAATCATTTAAATCTGCCATATCATTGGAGCATATGTGCCAGTAAAGCCCTGCACACCGTTCACACTCCTGAATAGTACACACACACACAACCAAACACACACCAAGACCACAGAGTGAGTGTATATGCAGCCATACTCATAAGTATAAAGTATCAAACATTTGGAGATGGGGAGGTTTAAAATAAAAAAAGCAAACAGCAGTTCAGATGTTATGCTCAAAAACTCGTGATTTTAACTAGAAATGAAATCTGATGAGGAGTGGACACTATTGGAAACATTTAATTAAATAAAACACATTTGGTATTTATATTTAATGAAATTATTTTTTTAAAAGTCTTAATTTCATAAAATACTAATTATAACAAACATTTAGTGAGTATTTGTGTTGCATTTACAAAATAAAAATTAGGATTATTTAAGATCTCCAATTCTGACCGACAGACCAAAGATAGATATACTTTATTAATCCCAAACTGGGATATTTCAAGAGCTGGGAAATTTCGGTTTAAGTGTAGCTACAGCTAGCTGTGATTTTGCAGGCTGCTGTAGATTTTCCTTTGCATTCTTCAGAAACTGGTTTCAGTGATTTTTGGTGGGTGTTGCTGCTGTGGCAGCTTTGCTTTACTCTCACTACAGGCATTCTATACATTTTTTTCTCTCCAGAGAGGATGGCTTGTTCCCTCTGAGCAACCATCCACCCCAACCCCCACCTAACCCACCCCCATCACACACACACACACACACAATTCAGCCCCCACCCCCCACCCCTCACCCCTCACCCGCTCCCCTTCTCTCCCCTCTCCTCCTCCACCACCGCTGCTGCTGACCTCAGCCAGGCACACATCTTAGTCAACTTCATGCTGAACATTACGACTGTTCTTCTAAATTTTAAATCTTTCCACCTCGCAGATCATACACTGATACACACACACACACACTCTGCATCATGGTCAGAGGTCAGGGCGGCGCCCCCTGCAGCCTCTGAGGGCTCTGGCACAAACACAGGAAAGAAGGAGCAGGACCCAGCTCAAATAAAGGCTGTGCTCCCCCTCAGCCACCCCCACACAAACACACACCTCCAACGAGGTTCCATGTCAGAAAAGCACAGCAACTTTATGGCGATGTAGCACACAGAGGCCTGTGAAACACACACACACACAGCTAACTGTGTGAATGAGATTATTCAACTACAGTCACACTGTAAAGGAGAAAGATTCAAATGTTGTGAGAGACAGCAGCAGTCTGTAGAACACATCACGGGACAACGTTAGCATCAAATATCCGCGTTATTTATTTCACAGAAACGCTCACGGCGGCAAAAGCCCACAAAGTGCTGCGTGAAGTCAAAGTGACGGCTCAAATATGTGCGCCATTTCTGTTTTTAGCTAGTGGAACATTTGACACGTTCGTTTAAGCGTGTGTGTAACGTGTGTGAAGCCAAAGTGAGGCTCTGTCTGAGCCCGCCTGACATTTAAACACGGCGGATTCACACATTTGGGTTTGGGCTCTCGCTGGTTCACTATATGGACGGCCATTTTAAGAAAGGGGCTTCCCAAACTCTGCCGTCATGTGAACGTCCCCCCGCTGCTCTCCGTGTCACCCCGCAGCAGTCCAGCACATGAAGCCGGCCAGCAGAGCTGCTGCAGGGCGAGCCGAGCGCAGCACACCCGGAGCTCCACACGGAGAGCAGCCGCAGCAGCCTGCGCGGGGCTGCGGCTGTTCTCAGCGCTGCGCCATTTTGCCCTCGCTGCCTGACGTGGAGGCACCGTGTGTGCGTGAACGCACCACGTGTTATGGGGCCACGGAAGGCCTCGGCTCGCCCACGGTGGCCCCCTTTGCAAAAATCAACTTTGTCACCGTGGCTCTTGAAGGTTATCACAGAGCAGGTGTGTGTCTCTGTACACACTCACCACGCTAGCTAACGAGCGAGCGAGCCGCAGGAACAGTGGTGGAAAGCCCAGGCTGCTGCCATGTTGGCTCTGGGAGCGTGACAGGGGACCAGTTTCCAAACTTTGACAATACCTGAGAGTCCGCCTCACTGCCTGACGCCATTCACCCGCAGAAACGCTGCACTGCTGCTCCGTTTGCGCCATTTTGAAACGTTTCTTCACGGCTCGCTCCGTTGGCGCAAAGCGGCGCCCAAAACCAAACGCCAGATTGAATTATTCGACCACATTAACGCGAAACTACGTTATCCTGATTACACCAAACGTTTATATTTTTTAAAGCCAACAGCGGAAGCAGCAGGGTGAGATGGAGGCTCAGTGGCCTTCAGATCATGAGACACACACACATGCAGGCGCATGGCGGAGAGGGGAACATGGAGGACTGAGCCCACTGCTCACCTCGTATCTGTGCCAAAGGTTACAGGCAGGACGAGGCGCTATAGGAGAATTCATAAAGCTGTTTGAAGCGGGTCAACTGTGGCTTCGTACAGCAGCTGACCTGCACTGGACCTCAGCTGAGCCTCTGGCCCTCACAGCCACAGGTCCCACAGCAAAACTACACACTTAATGAGCTTTTAGCGTAAAAATACTCGGGCAGCCTGAATTTCACAAGTGGAGACGAAAACAAAAGATCCCAAAAATATATCATTAAAAAAATACGACAATTATTATCCATAAAAACGCTAAATATACCGCTGAGTTTTTACAAGAAAATAAAAGAGATTTAATTGAACATTTGTGCTCCATTTATTCAACATTTCCAAACAGTCACCACTAAATTAAATCACGCAGGCGGCCATATTTAGATTTAAGCTGAAAATATTTTACCAAGTCATAAAAAATACAGAAAATAATCACCAAGGTGCATTTAAGCCGTTGCATTTAATTACATGCCTTTTTAAATTATTTGCAGCCATAATGTCATCCAAATATTCACACACGCATACACACACACAGCAAATCAACTGTGTCTAAATGCTCATGAATGCAGTTGCAGTGTGGACACAATGGACGGCCTCAAACTCCACTTAGAAAGTTTCAATCACACAGGCACAGAAACACACACCACACAGCGACCTACGTTAGAAAATGGAGTTCAAGAAATGAAACGTGTGTGTGTGTGTGAGAGAGAGGCTGCAGCGCTACAGGGCCCGTTTCTGTGAGGACTTTAGGGCAGAATAAGGTGTGTGTGTGTGTGTGTATGTGTGTGTGTGTGTCCTGTGGGGCCAGTGGACAGCAGGCAGAGCAGCAGCGGCAGCACCGAGCAGAGGAGCCCGGCACAGAGCGCGGCACGGCGGCCACAGCTCAGCCTGTCACCGCCCGCACACACAGCAATGGCCGACAAAGTTACGGCTCCGCACAGTCACACACGACAGCAGCAAGCAGCACCCAGGTGCCCTGAACACCCCACACACACCCGGCTAACACACACGGCCGCCTTTCACACGGCACCCACAGCAAATGAGGCGCTGAAATGGTGGTTCAGTTGGACTCCAGGCAGGAGAGGCCTGGACAAAGTGATGCAACACATGAGAGGGGCTTTAGAGGGGGAGGGGTGGTGTGGTGTGGTGCTGCAGACTCTGTAGTACCTTTGCTTCTTGGGGACGGAGTGCTCGACCTCAATACGTTTCCCATGAAGTTCCACTTTACCTGAAAAACAAGAAGACACGGAGCTTCAGACACACTCAGGCTACATGCTAGCTGTTTATTAGCTGCAGGCCACCGAGGGGGGGCACGGTGTGTTCAGGGCACACAGCTACACTGGAGGAGCCCTACAAGCTCATTTTAACTAGCTGGGAAGTGAAGAGAACAACGAGGGCAGCTGGAGGGGGCGGTGGGGGGGCGGACGGGACCACGGAGTCCACCACACGAACACACAGTCGGTGAACAAGTGGACGGTGTGGACCCTGTCCCGTAATGAGCCAGGTGAGCCGGCAGAGAGGTGACACACGGGCGGAGGGCTGTAGCTGCTGGGGGCGGGGGGGTGTTCAGAGCCTGAGCCCACTGAGGCCTGTCCGGGAGCTGTTGGGGCTCCGTGAAGGTGTCACGGAGAGGGAGCAGGCATGGCGACCTTCACGGCCCAATGTAGGAGCCGAGCAGAGGGCTGCGGGGCTCTGAACACCCCGAGCCGCCAGCAGCGGCGGCCTGAGGCCTGCTGGGGCATGTGGCACAGCCAGGTCTTTTCTATCTTTGTCATGGAGGACTGCCGGCTTTCAGGGGGAGGGGAGCCGGCGAGCCTTCATACTGTATCACAGCACAGACCTGGACCCGGTTCGAGGCGTGCACCATACCCAGACCTGTCATGCACAGAGGCTGCAGCAGCCGGGCCGGGCGAGTCCGGATCAAACCCGGCGAGCTCAGTGGTTATCAGAGCAGCAGTGAGATCCTCTGTGCAGCTTCACGTTCACGCGCCGTGTGTCCCTCCCCCTGCAAAAGTTGAATGCTCCCCTGGGCGTGTAGCTCTCCACACGTCGTTACATTAGCAGCAATAAAATAATTTCGACTATTTATTTTTATCCTGCATGTTCGCGGGCAGGCTCGCAGCAGCCGCACAGTGGAAGGGGACCAGCCGCGGCTCCGCACCGGCGGCCGCCGCTGCCGTACAATGAATGAAAGCAAAGGTGAAGGGGGTCTGTGGTGGTCGCCAGTCCACCTGAACTCACCAGAAAACGTCTCGATAGCCTTCATGGCCCACTGGTCGTCAGGACAATCCACAAAGGCATAGCCAGTTTTCATGAGGAACTGTCCCGAGTACGGGATCTTGTGGTCGTCAAAGGTTTTTCCCAAGTCCTCGGCAGTCACGCTGTCGCCTAGATTCCCAATGTAGAGCTTGTGCATGGTGGAAATCGTTTTTCCAAGTCCGAAAAGGAGAAAAAAAACAAACAAAGTCCGGAATAAGCAAAAAAAACTGAAGCCAGCAAAAAAAGTTTCTCTTGAATTTGCAAATAGCGCAACAAGATACTGTGACACTGGCACTCTAACTGAAAGTGAAAACCTAAAGACAAATCTAAAGAAAAAACACTGCGCGGAACTGATGATAATTTTCGGCAGCAAAGTCCAATAAAAGCGGAGCCGTGAGAAGTGTAGGAAGGGATGAACGCGCTGAATTGTGCTGTAGATCCAGGAGGAGAAGTGGAGCAGGAGGAGGACCGGCCCCGCGCGGATCAGCAGCCTGTCTGTCTGTCTGTCTGTCTGTCTGTGCAGGAGCACTGGCTGGATGTGGTGATGGTCTGTGGTGGAAGGGTGGGAAAAAAAACTATGGCGGGATCAGGTCGGGAAAAATGTTTTCCTCTCTCTCCGCCTCTCTCTCTCTAGTTTTCGAGCCTTCCTTCTCTCAGCGATCCGCCTGCTGCCGGCAGAGGGGTGACGCCGCCCCTCCACCGACTCCAATTCACCCTTTTTCTTTTTTTTGTTTGCAAAGAGGAAACCACGTGGTGTGTTTGGAGTAGGTTAGAGAGAGGAGGAAGGGGAGGGGGCATCCCCCTCTCATCCTAGGGTATTCACCAGTTGTGCGCGTGTGTACACGTGCGCGCGCGGTCACAGGCGGAGAGCCCGCTCTGCCGCCGCGCGCGGTGCCGGTGTGCGCGCGCGGTGTGTGTGTGTGTGTGTGTGTGTGTGTGTGTGTGTGTGTGTGCGGTGTGTGCGGGGCTTTATGCGACGCGCCGCGGACACACAGGCTTGCCGCTGC
>JBAJHX010000039.1:20532037-20554416 GCA_037176925.1 Amniataba percoides | reverse complement strand
CACACAGCACACAGCACACAGCACACACACACGTGAAGGTGCAGATGTGGAGACGTCACATGAAGAGCGTTGCTGTACACTCACAGCCTGTCTGCCTTTTATCTGTCGTGATGGTTAAAGTCTTTCTCTGGGAGCCTGACAGGAAATCTGCAGGTCCGCTTTTTTCTATCTATCTATCTATCTATCTTTTTTTTATTCTGATAAACACCAGATTTGTTGCGGTTATTAATCTGACCACTGTTACTTTACTTCACATGCTCTTGTATAGTTTCTGTTCTACTCTCTTGTATAGTTTTTACTCTTATTTTAGTTTTTCTGTATGATTACATAACAGCAGTCTCGACATGTTGTACACTGAGCCAAAGATGTCATTGTAAATAATGGTTACACTCTTGCCAATATATGATGAAGTATGAATCGTACTGCTCCAACATCAACACCAACATGTCGAACACACTTCAGTGAATGATCAGAGTCAGAGTGTGAAAGGCAGGAGTAAGTTTGCCGCACAGCCCCAAGTTAGTATTGTCCCACTGCCAGAGAAGATCTGGAGTACAGGGGACCCGTTACAGAAGGACCCCATCATCTGGACTTTAGTCTGTTGCTTTTCTTTGCAGGGCACACAATGGTCATGGTGCTTTCTTTATTTCTGTCTAGCGAGTATTTGGTGTTACTGGTTGTTACCATAGAAACATGGGTCTAATGTTGGCCTAGAGAAACATCCAACTTTTAAGGCTTAATCAAAGCCTGTCTTTATTTCTGTGAAACAGTCCAACCTGCACTGGACTAATTTAAGACCAAAATGAAGACAGACTACAGACCAGTCTCTGATACCTCAGATGTCTTCTTATCATACTGAAATGTGGCTTCTGCACTAAAATCAGATATTGTTTAGACACTAAAAAGTTGTGCAAAGCCCGATCAGACAGTGAATATGCTTAATGTGACAGTGGCATTTTTTAAGGAAGGGATTCTGAATATTCTTTGTACTGGCATTAGTTGTTGGGCGATACGTGCTGCTATAATTTGTTACTCCAGAAACCCAGTTCCATCAGACCCTGATAAATCTGAAATGAAAACAGCAGACTAAAGCCCCAAAGATTCAAGAAGAGAGCTAAGACAGTGTCCAGCAGATGGACTCTTAACATTGCTCCCTCTCTCCTGATGTTAGTAGCCAGACAGGGAGAAGGTAGCTAGCCAGCAGACAGCGGACGGCGGGTGTGTGGTGCTTCTCTCTCCTACCATGGGGTTGGCGCTCAGCCTAGTGTATCCCGAGCTCATCTCCTTTACCTCAGGCACCAGGGGCTGGAGCAGGGAGTAGGAGGAGGACGGGGTGGCGCTGGAGGAGGAGACGTGTTTGTTGGAGGATGAGCCCCTCATGCTCTGCTGGCTGCTCTGGGAGGACACCGAGCTGGGACGGCCCTGCTGGAACAATCAAAAGCTCAACACACACTCTCTCATAACAACAACACTGTAATGATTCCCCCGGGTCTCCTCCGGCCCTGAGGCTGGAGGTCTCCTCCCTACCTGGTGGGGGTCAGGCACAGGCTGGCTGCTCACACCACCGCCCTGGGACATGGGGGAGACGCAGTGGGAAGGCAGAGATTCCTGCTGGCCATGTCCTCCATGCTGCGCTTGCATCATGGAGTTAGCACTGTTCTGCTGTTGCTGTTGCTGTTGCTGCTGCTGCTGCTGACGGCGGGGAGTGGAGGAGAAATTGGAACGACGACCGCCAGACTGGATGGGAGGAGGGAGGAGAGCAGGAGGTGGACAGAATGAAAGGAAGAAGAGGGATTCTGTAAATAATTTGTTTTCATACACACAGTCTGTGCCAGTTATGCACAGAAAATGTGACACAGTCAGATAAGATACAGAGAGGAGGAGAAGTGACAGATGGATGTGATGGACTGTTTTCATTTCCACACTGAATCAGATTCAAGTTTCTTGTGTCAGTCAGTGTAACGGCGTAACTGATGTGCTTCTTCTGTCTGAGAGACTCATTACCTTTCACTAGACTGTCCTTCTCTAAGCCTATTAATATGAGGGGATGGAGTGGTCAGGTAGTACACACATACATACACGCAAACAGATACACTCACACAAATATGAATTAATTCTATCAAACCTAGAAATCTATACGGACTAGTTCCAACATTAATATGAATCTGCCTCCACCTTGTGTGACATGACGAGAGATGTTTGCCATGTCAACAGTAGAATATTTGCTTATATTAATGTTGAACCTAACCTTGTCCCTGACTCCTCCCCACCTCCATGGTTTAAGGCTGTAGTGAGCTTTCATTTTGCCTGGTCATTGCTCAAACATTCAGCCTGTTAGGCAGGCTTTCTTTTAAAACCTAGCTCCTATCTTTATGATTCCGGCCACCTTTCGCATCAGGTGTGTTTGCTTTGTATAGACCTGATTCTCTGCTAAGACAATGGGATTTGTAAAACGAATTGAGACATCCAGTTACCACTCACATAAAGCCCTGCATTGGAAGTGGAAACAAAATGCTGCTGTCAAGTTAACATACATTAAAGTGTAAATATGAGAGACATTTAAAAGTTAAAAGGGATATTTTATAGGTGAAAAGGAACCAGTAACTCAGGCTGCTGAGCCCCCATATTACCTCCAGCTGAGCTAAAGATCACATCTTTACTCTTAATTTTGCACACAGTGGAACTGACTTCTAACTCTAGCAGTAATGACTGAAAACAGACTTTAACTTTCACTTCCAAGAAAAAGCTATTTTGATGTCCTGGGTGTGTTGAAAACCAACATTGACCTGTGGACTTTTACAGTTGTCTAATGATCCAAATGAGCTAACATAAGCAACTAGGAGCTGTAGGCACTATTTTGTATGCGTTTTATTGTTATGTGCTTAACAAAATGCACCATATAAAGACTATGTTAAAATAATCCAGAGATTTGAACTCAGAACCCCTCTTCCAGATGGGGCCCATTGTTATGTATGTAGACTGGCTTCTAGGTGTAAGCTACCCCTGAGCGGTTGATATTCCAATCCAGTAATGGTGATCAAAAATAAAAAAATAAGACCAATATTGTAGGAAAATAGAACTTTCCTCACTCTAATGAGCCTGATAATCTTTCAAAGTATATTTCTGGTGCACTTTTTTTTTAGATGCAATGGTCAGAACCCTGCTCTGACAGCCATCAATAGATTTGTCTTTGCTCTTGCGTTGAAGTTAACAACCTCCAGTGCAGTGCCACGGCAGCACTGAGGTAAAGGGTTTGCAGGAAGAATCTGCCATGGCCATTTTTAGTTAAAGCCACATAACAGCCATGTGAAGCATTTGGGAACGCCTCGACCAGAGGTGTTCCACTTGCTGGGGTTTTGTTCCTGACCATCACTTCTAAAACTCCCGTGAAAGCAGGCCCTTCCTCTGACTGCCTCACACACAACACACGCGCTCACACCAACCTGGTTTTTGGCCGCGGCGCTGCAGCGGTGCTGGGCCAGGTCCAGCATGGTTCGGTAGCTCTTAAAGCAGGACGGGCAGTTGAACCGGTTCTTATGAACCAACCCCACACACACACAGACACACACACACACACACACACATAAATTTGGATTACTATACTTGTGAGGGAAATCCACTGAATTGTTTCAATTCCCTAAACTCTAAACCCTAATGCTTTCCCTAAACTTAGCCTAACCCTGGTCTAACCCTAACCATAACCCCCCGCATGCTTTCACTACAGGAGGGTGGCAACACATTGTCCCAAGCATGATGCTCGTAAGGATGTAACTGGAGAGGACTGACAGTTAAGAAATATATCATATGCACAGGTGTCAGAGCAAATAAGACAAAATACACCTTGCTACAAATGCATACCTCCACTTCCACCTCCACCCCCACCCCCCCACTCACACACACACACTCCCCCACAAAACTTTTTTTTTAACTTTTCTTTACATATTTAAATATTTTCATTTAAAATTCCTCAAAACAAGCCTGAATCACCTGATGAAAGCCAGGCTGAACGATTGGGTTCTGAGAAATGGCGGAGGGCTCTAAATACTCTCATGAGCTTCTGCCTCATGAGCCACACTTGGTTGTTGCAGTGAATTCCTTTTAGCAGCAAATCTTGGGAGTTGTAGTACCTCTCATTTTATTTTTACAGACACAGACACACGTGTTGGGACTGGTGGTATAACCAGAGATTCATTTATAGGCAATTTTGGGGTGTGTAGTCAACCACTGGTATGATCCTCATTAAAGTAGTTCACTAGAGTGAGTTTATTTAGATTTTATTCAATTCATTCATTACAGTATACCAGACAGGGCAACATTATAGCCCCAACGCCTCAGTGGGGACAGGTCTCTTAGCTGTAGCTCACGTTACAACAGTGCACAGCAGACAAGGTCTGGCTCTCCTGACCTGTTTGAGTCTCAATTTATACTGTATGTGTACATTCATTATCTATACAGGGGTTCTAGATCATGTGGAGACATTAGAACAGCTGTTTATGTTGTCATTCATTAATCAGCAAGAAAATAGAAATGTTCATTTTGATAAGAAAACAAACCTCGAATAGAAATCGAAATTAGAGATCCATCAAGAATTGCATAATAACTGAATTGTGACCCCCAGAGTCAAATTGAATAATGAGGTGACTGACAATTCCCATCCCGACTTGAGGGAAACACTGCAAACACCCTCTAAACAAACAGAGCTGCCACAGACACACACAGACCCAAACAACAAACTGCTCTGTTACAGTAAGTATAATACGTGTTCAAGTTTAACTTATGAATGTGAAGCTTTTGACATAAAAATGTCAAAGTTCAGTACATTATTCAGGCTTAGGCGTCATTTTCATTGTCAGTAACATTATAAAAATACACATTTTAACTATGCAATCTGCTGGGAATAATCAACTGAAGAGCTAAAATACCAGGACAAACAGGGGAAAGATAACATATTAATATGGTGTAATGTTTAACCAGCTTTTTTAGATTTAACTTTCATTAATTGATTCATATTTAGCTCGGACATTGTCAAAATGACTTTGCTTTCTGACAAAAGAAGCACCAGGCTGTAAATGAGTATCAATAAAATGTCAAATAGTAGGGGTGTGCAGGTGTATTTGGCTATTTGATTTGTAGCACGATTCACAGGTCACGATTTGATTAGATCACAATATATACTGATATTCCTGATATGCACTATAAGACAATTACTGAGATTTTTTAAATTTGATTTTTGCATGACAACCTTTGTATATGGCGTGACTCTTGTCATAATCTAGGCCGCTGTCTTTGCTGTGAAAGCCAAAGTGAGTCCAAATCTCTTTTGCTGTGTGTTCTAAACTCCACAAGGCTACACAGGCCCCCAGATTACGATGTCCTCAGCCTATGGCATTTTCTGGTTATGTCGCCATCTCCCATAAATTTATTAAGAAAGGCTTGTTTCATCATTCCAACAGATGGCGTCTGTGACGTTAAAACAAATACTGCATATACAGTGTTTTTATGTCTGAGATGATGATTTTATCACTGTGTTAGCGTAGGTGAGTGAAATAAATTGGGTATATGAACAGTGTGTGTGCTACACAGCATTTTGATTTTAATTATTGCGACTGCTTGTTCGGCAACATCTCAATAAGTCTGTAACATCATTACATCGTGTCCGTAGAATCGGAACTCCGACGTAAGTCAAGGACTTCCTGTATAGTGTAAAGAGGCCACCACGGGATAACTGTCACGAGATGCTGTTGTTACTCTGCTGGGTTGGGGTGATCTGCAAGGCTCTGGTGTGGTGCGCTGCCAACTAGTGAGTGGGGGTTTGAGTGCAGCACAAAAGTACAGTAGTTCCACAAAAAAATATATGCATAAAAATAGATTTGGACACATTTTGAATCAATATGAGAATCATGAGGTGTAATATCACAATATATCGCTGAATCATTTTTCTTAAAAGCACCTCTATCAAATAGTATTAATTTGACTTTTATAAATCAATTTAAAATTTGCCTTTCATAAAAGTAGTTCAACTCAATGAGATCACTGGCTGTGGTTCCATGTGCAAAGAGCACATTTCTTACAGCACACAACGGTGACTTTGTGCTACTGTTTAGCTTTATCTTAGGTCAGTCCATACATCAAACAGCAGACTTTTTTTCCCAAAAACATGGCAACATACTCCTGCTTGACCTTGGTAGGAGGAGGTCTACTCAGTCCTTTTGCATTCTTTTTGTGGTCTGTGCTTGCTCAGATGTTGCATGACGGCACAAACTCGAGCACTAGAGTCCAGCTGATAAAGCAAACCAGGTGAGCAGATTGCTGCAGGAGCAGAACAGGATCTAATATTAACCTGAATATTTAAAAATTGACATTGCTGCCAGTGTAGCCTTCTCTAATGCCACTCAAGAAGGCAGCACAAGTTCTCTGACTCCCACAGGCTGGGGCACACCGTCCCCCACCTCTTCTATTAAAGCAACAGCATGCTAACCTGGAGACATGGTGTGCTGCACAGTGAGACAGTAGAGCCTCTGGCAGAGTGCTGGACAGTAATGTGACAGACTGGAGAAGCTCTACACTGCAAGCATTTGAATGCATTTGTGACACTGGGTTCAAACACGGAGGTTAGTAAAATGCACAGAATCACTTTATTCTTCTATTCTCATCTGTGTCTCTCATTGGCAAAGATCAGCATACAAAACATTGAGGTAGCACCTTCTTGTTTCTAGCAGGCACAGAGGGATCCCTTGACTGATGAAGTGCTGATGGTGGACTATATCAGCATCAGACTTCATTCTGGGAGTAATTTTTTTAACAAGCTAAGATTTAACCTGTCTGTTGGGTTGGGTTGGGTTGGGTTGGGTTGTGTGTTTGTGTTCAGCCAAAGATGGTTTGCAACAACAGTGTGTGCAATTATGAGAGGACTTGTAGTTGTTGTAGTTTCAGCAATTCCAACACAGCAATACGTCTTAACTCAAGCTTAATGAATCACATCATTTTCAGGAGTCATGATCTCAAGTTAGACTCATTCCTGCTAGATCAAAATTTGGCATCAGAAGCTTCAGTATTTGGATCAAACTGCTCATGAAAAATAAAGTGTTACATTTTGTGGCAACAGCTATTATTTCAAACTGTCAGGTCAACATCCAATCAACATTTAGGTCAAATAAAGTTCCAGCCATCCTTACAAAAAGCTCATGAAATGCTGCAAAAGTTATTGAGGAGGAAAAGCTAATTGAGGTATTACTTTCATATCGTATCACTGTATCATTTACATTTGGGAAGCAAAAGCAAAACATCATAAATGATGTATTTTATGAAGATATAACTATTAATTATTAATAATTACACTATTAATCCCACATTAGATACATTTCTTTGTTATATTTTATATATTAATATTTCATTACATTTTTGTTTCTCACATTTTGCTGCAGAATTACTCTCACAAAATTGTTACATTAATGACATGAATGCAGCCCAAACATCTTGCACTGTTTCCACAGCACCACCTGACACAGACTCACCTGGTTGGACGCGGCAGCGCTGCAGCGGTGCTGGGCCAGCTCCAGCATGGTCCTGTAGCTTTTGCAGCAGGATGGACAGTCAAAGCGGTTAGGCCCATCATCGTGGATCCTCTGGTGGTTACGGAGGTATCGGGCTAAGCGGAAAGCCTTCCCACACAGGTCACACATGTAGCGCTTCTGACCATGGATTCGCATGTGGTTGCGCAGTGACATGTAGTTGGTGTAGGGCTTGCTGCAAAAGTCGCACCTGAGTTTTGGAGACATAGACAGTGTGCAGGTTAGAGGTGACAAGAGCTAAATCATATTTCAGACACAAACCTTATGATCTCCACTTACAGAGATTAACAATGATTAACATCTTTACTGACATTAACATGCACTATTCATTACATTACTGACCGATACGTGAGAAAATCCTCCCTACCTGAAGTCTCCAGTCTTGTGGGTGAGCTTGTGGTTGAGCAGGGAGCTGGCGTGCTTGTAGGCACAGCTACAGAGGTCGCAGACGTACGGCCTCTCGTCTGATTCCATGTCGTCTGACGCTGTTGTGGCTGCTGCTGCCGCTGGTGGTCGGGACTCCATGGAGAGACTGGAGCTGGAGAGTGACGCTGAGGAGAGGCTGGAGCTGGAGAGAGCTGCGGAGGACGAAGGGAGCTGATCGCACCAGCTGATGGTCGAACTCGGCTGTCACAGAGTAGAGGAATATATTAAAGCTACTACCACATGGATTTATCAACAAGCCTGTGACGTGCACAGGGGTGAAACTCTGACTTTCATGGCTATCCCATGAAAGCAGAGAGCAGAATATCTCCAAGATCTTTCAGCATAACCTTGTCCAAAGATACTGCTAACAGACAGGGTGGAAAAGACATATTTATTTTGACTGACGTGAATACACAAGACTATGAGTTATGTCTTCATATTACATCTAATAATGACTGGATTACTTGGAACAGATCATTCAATCAAGCCCTGCAGTGGTGGGTATACTTGTGTTGTGCAGTGCACAAGAAGACCAACTACAACATAAATTACGGCTTTACACTCTCAAGCCATTGAACAACCTTTGCACCTCGTTATGAAGAGAGCCCTCTTCAAAGCTTACAAGACATGTCGGGTGAGACTGTAAGAGTTGAGCACTGAAGGAAGGCAGTTCAGCACCACAGACAGAAACTTTTGATTAATTAATCCAGCACTGACTGTTGGCTAATGTAATACACTGACTACAGTGTTGCTCTGATGCCCCTTTTGTTGGTTGTATATTTATATATATATACACACATATACATATATATAAATAAATATGTGTGTGTATATGAATAAAACACAATACACCTATCTGGGTGTTAAGGTAATCAAAAGAAAAAAAGACAGAAGCTATCCATTTATCCACTTAATTTATAGTTATTATTGTTGTTGTTGCTGTGTGTTGTTTAGAACTGAATAGAGGAGCTGCTGCAAAGACAATCGCCAATCTGACAGCACACACACTGCGCACCTAAACATCTGAGTGTCCAACAGAGTCCTTCAAATGTATGAGCACGTGTTGGTAATCGTTGTGAAGACGCAGTGCCAGTTAGATTAAAGAGACTGAGGAGAAACATCAGGTGAGTGCTGCCTCCTCATAATTACAACAGACTAACCTGAACAGAGAAGTTTGGGGAAACTGAACTGAAAACTACAGTGTAATCAAACGAGTTACCGCGCGTGTGTAACAGTGAAATATTCCGGACATAAACGTAGGCTGCAACACATTCAAATGTTTAAGCGCATAAATCAATGTGTGTGTGTGTGTGCTGAAAGAGCCCATGAATGAACCGTACAGTCTGGCATCACAAAGAGGTCTTTCAAAGTCCTCCGCGGGGCGTCTTCCGCTCCCGTTTCCTGTGGGACAGCCTGCTCCGTGTTTACTTTGCGCTGTCCGCTAACAATATTACAGGCCCGTGTATACACGTCTGCTTCACCAGCTTAAATAAAACCTCCATGCCCCGCCATTCGGGAGCAAAGCTTTCCAAGGCGCACTTCAGACGCGTCTGTGCCCGAAAGCAAAGCGCTGCCTGTCGCTGCTGCCTTGTTTTCACGGTGCTGTTAGCTAACCGAGCAGTAACCGTAACCGAGGCAGCCACTGTTGTCTCATGTTAGCATTAGCTCTGTGCTACTCGAATATCTGTATTTTTCTCCGAATTTGCACATTCTACACAACACAGCGCCTAAAGTGCTGCACACACACATCTATTTTTTACTTAAAACTTGGGGGGTCATAACAAATAGTGTGTGCAGCAGCTAATATTGCTAGCCACTTAGCTTAGCAGCTGAGAATCAAACTAGGCCGTGAGCCGCTCAGCATGACGACTGCTGTGTTAGCAGGAAGCTAACGTAGCTGCTCCGAGACATAAATTGCAGTTTTAGATCAGCCCGTGTTGCTGAACTGTAGTCCAGACACTAAGCGAGCAGTCAGGTGTTAAAAAAAGACACTTTGCCTGGCGCTAGGTTAGCCCAGTCTACCTCAATTAGCCCTTTGATATAGCTATTTGTTGGCTCGCTAGGTAACGGTGGAGGCTTTCTTACTCCGGAGTCGTTGGGATCCTTTTTCCAGAACAATTGAGAGCAGTGGCCGAAAGACTCTGTCGATGTCACATAATTCACTCCGTTTCTATCTTGAAAGTCTCCGTGTGTGCTGCCGGTATTAGTCCTGGCGTACATCGTCGGTTTTCGGATTCCTCGACTTTTTCTGACTGAAAAGAAATAGGGCCGCTTTGTGGGGATCTTCTTCCGAAAAGAAAAATATTACTTCTGTGAAATGAGCGTTTTGGCGGCGGAGACTTCGAAGCACGCGGGGCAAGACTGCCGCCTGCCGGGCTGGAGTGTGAAACACACACACACGCACACGTTTATACCAGTGTGTGTTTCCTCAGTGTCGGACACATAAAGTGTGTATAAAGATAAACATCACCTGAACATATCCAGCAGTGATGGACAGTTACTATAGAAACCCACAGCTACTTGAACTAAATCATTTTAACCGTGACAACTTTTTATTTTCATTCCAGTATTGTGCTTGTAAATGAGGATTTTCAGTGTCATAAAGACTCTAGTGCCTAAGCAGAGTATTTCAGCACTCCACTGTCCTGGTATTCACAGTGTCACTCAGATTCAATCTTAAGTGTACGTGAAATCTGTTCTCTTAATCGGTGTGTATTTCACATTTTCTTTACAGTCAGTAATTCAGTCAAAAGGAACATATTCAGAATGAAAGTTAATTCATTTGTGAATTAATTGGATTTTTAATGAACAGAAACATTAAAATGTACCTCTAGGCCAAACAGCTGCTGAATAATGGTTCATCTTTAACTCTATATACCATGCACTTCATACAAATCATCAAAAGCTCATCATCCAAAAGACACAATGTTCCATGTCCCGATGAGTTCATCTGTTTGAGAAATACATTTTCAGTTAGCATAAAATAGTTACATTTTTTTTACACAAAAATTTGTATATCCTTAAAAATAGTCTACATTAGGTTATTGCCTTGTTAACCCACAGACATAAACGTCATCTCATTTCTTCATTGATACCTTAGACTTCGCTTTCATTAATGTATTGGTCTTCCCAATGACATACATCATATTCAATGCTAAAAGGTTTGTTTGTCTTTATTTCTCCTTTCTCAGACCTTTCTGATAGTTTTTATAGGAACTTTGAGCGACTTTGTTCATTCCCCAGTATTTTCTTACTGTGGTGCTGTTCCTCTCTGTCAATTAGCACCCTCCAGGAGAGACCACACACTCCTGTCTCCAGCTGTGTGTGTATTCAATAGGTGGCCCGATGCTTTTATCAAGCGCCTTCCTCTGAAAACATCTATGCTTTCTATTTTAAGTTCATTATCACAGAATCTGTATTGAACTGACATTAGAATTTCTGATTGAAGAACAAAAATAATGTGATGGAAGAAATTAAAGCTTGCACATATATGCAACCTGGTTACACTGTATACTGGTAATAGTTCACTGTGAAACAGAGTCTCTTTAGTAACCGCTGGTCACTAAAACTAACACAACACAACACAATACAACCAAATGTAAAGTATTCTGATTCTGACCATATCTGAGGGGGTCACTAAAATTTCAGCCATATCATGTTTCCCATAATGTTGCTTGGTAAGTTATTAGAGCTGACTTGCTTTGTTAATCATTTTGTTGACCAAAAGTAAAAAAAAAAAGTTTAAATTAAAACTAAGATAAGACAAAATAAAAGATCAGACTCACCTGTACCCAGCAGTGTGTCCATTTAAGTGACCTGACTGATTTTAAAGGCAGACATGATTCTTTGAAAAACAGGTTACTTTTATGAGCATTAAAGTGTTACTGATTTTACTTTACTAAACAATGAATAAACATTTTAGTCAATTTTGCTGCTTTTCGGACAGTATTAGTCATTCAGAAGCCATATGGAGTGATTTGGGGTTCAGATTCCTTGTATAATGGAACTTTATTTATAGTTCTGGAAAGAGAGCTGCCTGAGAACTGGTTGACTCTCTGCAGGGCATCAAGAGTTTCATCATAATTGAAAGGGGGAGGGGTGGTAAATAAGGAGGCATGTGGACGTAACACATATGGATGTAAAGCAAGTGAACCCTATAATAATAAGACACAGTAATCTCCTAATTATCAGAAGAATCTCCTGAGCAATGTGTAACGTGCTCTTATTATAAAGAACAAACAACCAGGACCAACTTCATCATGCCAAAGCCAATGGATTTTATTTACACATCTAATTTGTAGAACATGGCCACCCATAATTGTGCAATACACAAGTGAAAGAACTCAAAGTGAACACATGTGCGTTATGACAGACTACAGTATTTTTTTCATCATGAAATATTTTTACAGGTTAATACTTGTCGATGGTGTGCTATATATTGTTGAGTTCTTTATAATCTACAACACATATTTTCTTACTGTGTCAAAAGTCTTCTCTTCAGTCAGACTTCGATAAGTGATTTGCACATAAATAGTAGATTCTGTACAACATTTACAATGTGTGAAATCACAAATACCGTGTCATGAAGTAAAAATGTCAATACAAAAAAGCTTACTTATGCTGGCAACAGTGGAAAAAAGTAAGAGCTGGACTGCTTAAATGACATTTTTCATACCTTGTATGCACAGAACCAAGCAAATAAACTAAAAAAAAAAAAATCACTAGGTGAACAATTTGTGCAATGAAGCAAAACTTTTATTAGTAACTTAATAGAGTGCTTACTATAGTAGATCAGTACTGTTCTCTTCACCATTACACACCTGTGGAATACCTATTTGGTGTGTCTGGCTAGCTTATCTAGGGCACAATGTGGGTGAAAGTATGTGTGAAAAAATATTTTACTTAAATAATTTGAAGTGGGCTAATTTACAACATAGGTGGAATAAAGTAGTTAACCTAGTTTATGAAGACACCAAAGGCAGAACAGAAAGAAACTGAGTTGCTCTGTTTTTAATAATTTTGGTTGCTTATAGTTGTCTATTTTTGAAGTATGCAAATGTTAATACAGTATTTCTATTTTCTAAAAACTATTTGGAAATAATCCTAATCAATTAATTGTGTTAAAAGTGTTAATGTTAATTGTAAATGTTAATTTCTGACTTTTCTGTTTAGAAAACGGAACAGTGAAGGAGCAATTATACCTAAGATGGCAAAAATGTTTTCTTTAAGAAAAAATAAAGTTTAGTATTTAGTGTCGAATGTTGACATGATTTGGCACAATATCTAAACTTGGCAATTTTAAATACCCACATCAGGTGTGGCTGTCAGAATCCCATACTGGTTAAATAGTTTTTACACAGCACTGAACTGTCCCACAAAGGCTCAACGGCACTATTAAAATGGATCTGTATTATACAGCAAATATCAATCTGTTAGACAGGGTTAGAGGCTAAAAATGGAGATTTGCAAAGTGACCACCTGAACGTCCATGTAAAGTCCATGTGAGTGTTTGACATGTCCTTGCCATGATGATCTTACAGATGTTTTGTTTCAGATTTTTACAGAAACAGTTCAGTATCTTCTGCTTAGAAGCACTGGGTTGAGGGAAGAAATAGTCCCCAATAAGTCCCTCAAAAATGACAACTTATTATTTTATATTTCTGTTTATGTACAGATTAAAAAACTACATCAAATGTGTTCATTAGTGAGCTTTGAATGTGTTCTTGATCGTTTCACAGAGGCAGCTAGTGGTCCTGCTTTCAGGCATGATACTAAGCTAACACATGAGACTGATGCCAATCTCCTCATCTCCCTCTCAGAAAGAAACCAAATAATATAACTGACATAATTTTGAACTGTTTCTTTTGATGGTTCCGCTGGTTTCCATCCTTTCTAATGTTTTAGGAAAACAGGATTTATAATGACAGACTGGTCCAAAAACTCACAACAGTCGAATTTTGACAACGATAAAGAAAACATTTTCATACCACCAATGAAATAAACTAATGGTTGCCTGGTGGACTGTACACACACACCTAAATTCTTCACATTATGAACTGCTTTGGTAAACAGACATAAAAATGTTGGCATTGTCTTTTATACCGTTCAGTAGTTTCAAGTATACAATTAGAAAACACTGATGGGTAGATTAACTATGGCACAGTAGTTCCACAGTGATCGACAGACTGCCGCATAAATAAGAGTTTGATTCAAGTGGATATGAAGATCGCTTGTTGGGGTGCTGTAGCTATACATTTGTGTATTTATGTGTTTGTTTGTGTGTGTGTGTGCACCTGACTAACTACATTTGTGAGCAACAGTGATGAGAACATTTACAAAATTTGGACTCCAATTAAAAAGTTATAATCCTTCATATTAGCATGAACTGGCACGCCTGTTTTCAATGCTAATTCAGGTTGGATATTTTCAGCAGCAGTTATTATATTTCCATTCTGTAATGACCTCTCTATATTGTCGTTGTATTGTTGCCAGACTGCCATTCCCTCCCTGGAATTAAACTGCCAAATAACTGACAAGTAGTGATTCAGCATGTAATCCAGAGTTACTGTTTGTCATTTGATCTCAGTGATAAGAGTCACACTGTGCAGCTTTGAGCAGCTTTTAAACTGCAGGTTAGCACTAATCTCTATCATTCATCATAAATTGTGGAAAAAGTCAATTGTTGACCGACTTCTTTATCAAACAAAATCAGTTTGGCTATACTGTCAACAGATACACCACCTGCTCTTCTGCGGCAAAGAGTAAAGCGTGTGTGCTGCCCCGCAGTTCTGGAGTTGTAGTACTAAACAACGGGCGTCCCCAGTCTACCAAATTCTTAAGGATTTTAACTTTAAGGTAGAAATAATGGTCAGACGCTATCTATAACTGCAGTAATACAAGGCTGTGTATGTTTGTGTGTTTGTGTGTGTGTGTGTGTGTGTGTGTGTGTGCACGCGCATTTAACTCTTGATCTCCAGGATGGAGGGATTATGGTCAAGAATGGCCAGAATGATTTTGTCCATGTACTGCCTCAGACGGAGATTGATCTCTTCCTGTTCCTTCAAAGCATCGACCAGCTGAGAGAGAGAGAGAGAGAGAGAGAGAGAAATATATTAGAAGAGCAGTTGTATCAAACATCAGCATCACAGCCATCCACCAGCAGCGCACTGACCTCATCCCTGGACGCGTTGTCAATCTCAGCTGCCAGACACTGGGCTTTGGTCTGACAGGAAAACAGGTTCTTGGCCTCGTACAAACTCAGACTGAGAATCTGAGCGTTCAGGTCGTCGTTCTGATCTCGGAGTTTATGGTTCTCCTAACCGAGCAAAAAGAGGAGGTTCTAGATTAAACTTTCAACATTTTAAGCTGTTGTTTTTTCTTAATTTTGCCTCGAAAAATCTAGTTTGACATTTTTGACAAATGCACTTTCTTTTAGATTTCAATAAGAATATGAACACCACTGTAAACACAATTCAACATGCCAAACAAAAAAATACCATATCTTAAAAGTGCCATAACTCTCACTGAAACTATATTCTTAGTGTGTTTGAAATCAGTCTCTCAGTCATTACTCACTATAGCATACACATGTTCTTGTTTACTTCTAGCGAGAAATACATTGAGATTTGGGACATTTCTGAATCTTCCTCATTTTGTATCAGAACGGACAGGTGAAGTACACCATTTATATCCACTCACCAATATATCACATTTAGTGAGGAGCTTTTCTTTTTCAACCGTGTACTTTACTTTTTTTTCTTTTTCTGTTAAAACTTCTCAAATGGTTCCTATTGCCGCAACTTAAATCTGAACTAAAACCACAAAATTTGACCATATTATAATTTTGACTTCCTCTCATTGGCCCCTGTACATGCCAGACCAGACTTTAAGGTGTTTCTGATGACTGCTAACATCATAAACACATCACACTCCTGGCCCCTGTGGTCTATCCTGCACCCTTCACTCTAAGAGCACTGGACTCTGTGTATATCCAGTAGTTAATATGAAGTCAGCTGGCTACAGGACCTTTTCCCTTCATGCACCTCTTCTATGGTATTATCTTTTAGGGCTTTAAGCTTAAAACTTCTCTTTTCCCTGTACCTCTCTGTTGGCTGCTTATTCTTCGGTCAGGCCTGGTACCTGTTACTGTTATCCTTGTGGGGAGCTGGGCTCTCTCTCAGTGAATCTATTACACCAAGTACTTACAAATCCTGTTGCTATGATTTAACTTTCTGTAAACCGCCATGTCTGATATTTAAGTCATTTTTTAAAAAAAGGATATCTCAGGAAATCTTTTCCTCATTGAAAAAGAGGGTCTAAGGATGAAGGGTGTCATAAGCTGTACAGACTGTAAATCACACTGAGGCTGATTTGTGGGCTTTACAAATATATTTGACTACTAGCAAATAAAAGGCTAATGTCCTAACCAGTTATACACTCTGTGTGTAGACTTCTGTGCAACTGATGCAGCCAGAAGAGCAAGATAAATCTAAACTACTATAACTGGAGAGAACTAAAAGCCCCATGAGGACAGAAGACAGGGATGAGTGTGTGCCGGGCGTGTAAACCTGTTTCAGTCTCTTGACTTCATGTTCCATTTCGATCTCTCTGGTCCTGGCATTGTATTCAGACAGCCCCTTTCCCTTTCCTGGATGCTCCATCTCCAGCTTAAAATACTGCAGATACTCCAGCTCCCGGCGTAGATCATCAATCAGCTGCAGAGGAAAACTAAGATTTAACACAACTCCTAAATATTTCCCACATAATCTTTGTGTTATCTAGAGTGCTTCACCTCCTGCATGGCCTCTTTTTCCTTCTGAAAGTCATGGCGGTTTTGCCAGAGCTTGTCCATTATCTTCCTGTAGAGGTCCATCTCGTCTTTCAACCGCAGACTCGAGTCTTCCAGCTTTTCTGTCATCCTCTGCTTCTCCTGAAGAGGAAAGAGGGCAGGATATCATTGCTGAGAGAAGGCAAGTTAATTGACCACTTCCTCTATTCTCAGTTTTTTTAAACACACAGAGATTTAAATAATTCTCATTTATTACAACTTGAATCTTAGTTTCTTTTATAATAACACTGTACTGGGAACATGGAAACACAGCAGTGATTTCTGTTTACAAATGGGAGTTTGGGTAATAACCTCACTATTCAATTCAAGGTTAAAGGCTGAAATCAACAAACAACATTCTGATGCAGGTGTTCATTTTCAAGGTACATCGAGGAAAAAGCATAATGTAAGAAATGGCCACAATCTCTGAGGTGAGATCTTTTCACTGCAGGCATTACATACAAGGAAGGGCCTTGATTTAGAGCTGTACATTTAGGAGGGAAGTCCTGAAGAGCAGAGTCAGCGAATCTGTCCTTCAGATTCCCTCTGATGGAAGCTTATTCTTGTTTTAAAGGTTTAAGGACCTCAGCTCCCTCCTCTGCCATTATTACATCATAGTCAGGCAAAAAAGTTACATCTTTGTTCTTCTTGAGGGCCTTTTTGTCAACATGGGAAAAAGAGCAGTTTGCTGCTCGAGATAGAAGTAGACCTCCATGAAGTTGGGACATCACAAACGACTTCTGGCACATTAAGCCTGTTTTCTGCAGTACAGGGTAAGTGCAGCTGTTCTGCGATGGTGGAAAGACATCCAACATTTCTGGCTCGTGAAGCGTGAACACCTGGTAATTTTATGTCCAGTCCAGATTCACTGATTGACTGAAAATATTTCTAGCAATCTCTGTTGCAGCTGAAGTTATTGTGACCGATGGCCTCTCCACCTTCTCATCTGCCACTGTCTCTTGAGATTTCTCTGCCAGATGTGTACTTGTGTGCTTATTAATGAGGTGAGTTTGAAGAATTCAGCTTTCCAGTGCCAGACTGGTGTGATGTAGTGTGCCCTTACTGTTGAGTAAGTTTTGGTAGAGTTTAAAAAAGCATATAAAAATCAGCATTTAATTTTGGTATTGAAAAAAATCCAAACGTCCAACCCCAGTGACCAGACGTTCACCATGAGTAGGCTGGAGTGGAATCAACAAACCAATGAAAACTGAAACACAGCTAAGTTTAGGTTGAGTTTAAGGCAAACACTATGAAAACTATTAAACTATGAAAAGAACCAAGTTGTAATAAAGTGAATGATCCTTTTAGTTAAATTATACTCACCTGGTCCAGTTTCTCAGTCTGAGACTTGAGTCTGCACACATTTATCTTCATTTCTCCATTCTCATCTTCTAACTGCTGCACCCTGTGATACAAACAGACACACACATACAGTTTCAGGACAATTTAACACAGTGCAACTTGTAGCACCTACTTTAAGTCTGAGACAAGTTCTCCTTTATGTTAAAGTAGCAACATCGTTTAACACACGTATTGAGCATTATAAGTTGTGGATTCAAGATTCAACTATTTATTATCATTACACAACAATTAACACCATGCAACCATTGTCAGGGTTAGGGTTAGTAATAAATGCTGTTTCCAGCTTGGGTTTGTTGTAGCGGCATATGCAGGGACCTGCAGAGCAGAAAAAGACACACTGGGGCAGCTGTGGCTCAGGGGGTAGGCTCATCCACTGATGTGACCCTTCCACATGTTGAACTGTGCTTGGGAAAGCACGCTGAACCCAGATATTGCTCCAGTTGTTGGCCAGGACCCTGAGTGGTGCAGCATTGCCTTTTTATTCCGTGGTGGTTTATAGTAACAGTTTTTGAGAGTAACAGCCCGAGTGCAGCCTTTACATAAAGTACAGACCCTTGCTCCTTTTTTTACACAGAGACATGGGACATTAAAGTGGAAATGTCTCTCTGTCGTGCTTTGTTGATGAGTGTACCTGTTACAGAGCAGGTCTATCTCTATGTTTCGGTCCCTCTCCATCTTGCTGTAAGCCTCCCGGTGCCTCTTAGTCTCCTCCTCCAAACTCTGATCTGCCCTCGCCTCTGCATCCTTCACCTGCTCCTCCAGTTCATGCACTCTGGGATGCAAAACAAACAGTGCGAAAAAACACTTGTTTATATAATCCTACAGAGCCAACTATTAGAGGAAATATCTTTAGTCTTACAAAAAAAATCACATGTGAGCCCTTTCATATCATACAAGAATGTTCAGATGAAGTTACAGCAGAAATTCATGAACATCACATGCTAAAGTATCAAATTAAAATCACATGTAAAACACTGTATGTGATAAATTCACATACAGGCACAAGTGGTTTATGCTCATGTGACACAACATTTTCAAGCCTTGGCATAATGTGTTGTGTTCCACATGTCATTATCAACATGCATTATTTATGTAAGGGTAAATGAAATATTCAGTGTGTGTGTGTGTATTCCTACCTGTGTACAAGTTGTGTGTTCTCCTGCTTGAGTTTAGATTTAAGGTCACTGTTAGCCAGACTGTCGCTTTCCAACTCTGTCACCTTCTTCTCCAGATAACTGACCTGAGGGTGACAACCAGGCTGAAAACTCCACACACCCTTTATTAGGTCGATCTGTACACAGGCTCTGAATGAAGCTGCTGCAACTTAATGCACACAAGCTCAAGAGGTTGTCCCCTGCTTTCATCCCATGGGCTTAAACATGGCATGCATGTCAGCATTTCCCCTCAAAGGCTGAGGAGACAAGGTCATCTGTTTTCGTCAGTCTCTGCAGAGGCAGATTACAAACAGCTGGCAGCAGAGCACACTGCCTTTTTGGAATTCACCTCTGACTGTATGGTCCTTCGTTGCTAAATTAATCAAACTGGAAAAACATCAAATTGATTGAATTATTTAGTTTCAGCTAAAACATTGAAGATTAGTAGCCCTGCAGCACTAAGCCATGTCACTCACCAGGAACATGCCTTCATGTCTACATTTGTATTCCAAATGGACAGCTCCAGCAGGATAATCCGCCTTGTTAGAAAGCACTGTTAAACTTAAAAAGACTCCAGCTACATAACAGAGACTTCCGTTTACTCCACTGTTCTCCACAATTTGAACTAACATACCACAAGGAAAAGGATCAAATCTGTATTGAACAAATTCTAACAGGACTGTTGAGTCCGTGCTTTCTAGGAATTTAAGCTATTTTGGTCATCAAATTGGTGCCCACTACTGATTTGAAATAAGAATCTTGTACTTAACTGACTTTCATTGAAAATCTACAATACCTGCCTGCATGTTTGTTTTTGTACTGTAAAATTGGGGATGGGACTTGTCAGTCGCCTCACGATTCATTTACAATTCAGAGGGTCATGATTTGATTATTAAACGATTCTCTATTCATCTCAATTTCAGATTTCCATACATGATTATTTTTTCTCCATCAATAAGTGTGTTCAACCACCTGCTTTTAAAAGAGCAGACAGTTGCTTTATTTCTTTTGTCTCCTGCAGCTGCTCTGCCATCTTGGTGCAGCCTAGAATGTACACAAGGCGCACACATTCTACACAACACCAGACTCCAGAAATGGTAGTCCACTGCAAAATTGTGCTGATAATCCATTGCAGACTTTACTGCATCAATACAGACTCATTCAGCAAAGCCCTGTGATGCGTTGTATACCACAGAAGCTAAGGTTGTTTACAAAAAAAGTCTTCTTTTGAAAGCAGGCTCAAATAATCTTTTCTGTAAGCTTTATTATAAAGTGTACTTCTTTTTTGTAATGTTGTTGTAACTTTATTCTATTTTTCTAGAATTTTATCTTTTTGTCATGTATGATTTTGCCTCCTGCTATTGCTTTTTATTTGGAGAAGACTCAATCTAGGTCTGAACTTGACTTACTTTCTCTGTGATGTCGAGGTCACAGGAGTCGATGCTGTCTGTGAACAGATCCTCTGTGCTGCTGCCCTGACTGGACCCAAACACATTGTGGTTGGCCTGGAACAGCTGACTGCAGGGAGGAGATGGCACATTAGTAACCAACAGGAAAGGACATTACAACCCATTCTCCATGATAATTATACACTAAATGTTTCAGCCTAAATGTTCCTGCTCTTCAATTAAGAACAGGAACTAGTAGCCAAGTGAAGGTCAGATCACTCACCGTCCAAATGCTGTGCTGGAAATCTTCCTATTAGGGCTGAAAAAACAAGTGAGAAACTGAGTCACACACTGATGAACACATCAGCATTTCATTCTCAGTTTTTGAATAACTCAGCTACTATTATGAGAAACACACAGATATCTAAATCCATTAAATAACTGCAAGTTGAGATGTTGACTCTGAGTCTGTTACAGTTGGCACAAACACACGATCTGCCATGTGATTTTTTTTTTTTACTAACTGAGTTCTTTGTTGCTGCATCTCACATACAGAGACACACTTGCAACCAGCCACCCCACCAGATTGGGATACAGTTTCTATAGCAACAGCTCAGGCTCACCCTTTGATGTGGGTGCAGCATCTGGTGCCAAGAATGAATAAGAGGGTGGGATTTGGGTGGATGGCTTATGTGTATCTGAGCATTACTGTAATGGAGTAATGCTGAGGCAGCAGAGTAAATCTTCTGCACCCTCGGCTAATCACATAACACCCAGCACCATTTGGCCCCATTCAAGCTTCATGTTTATACCTGTATCGCCATGTGTTGTGTGTTTTTGTGCCAGTTTGCACTGCACCTGTTGGCCTTGAGGTTTCGAAGTCGAGCCTCCAGGTCATTGAGTAGATTCACCTTCTTGCAGCACTGTGAACAGTAGATGTCGAGCAGCTCACTGTTATACAGCTGCCGCATCTTCTGAGGAGTCTGCCCACCACTGCAAGTACAAACAACATGACAGTTTCCAAATGCCTTAGCTGTACACTCACAGTAACAGAAGCACTTGATAAAATGTTAATCGACAAATCTACTTCGATTGTAACTCCAAGTTACTTACATGATCTTTTGTATGACGCAGCAGCCGAAATTCAACATGGCTGTGCGTGATTACATTTATGGTTTAACCTCGATATTATTCAATTAATTTACATGAAAACATAGATAGTTTAGAATTTCAGCCATCAGATCAGTTTGCTACTGCATATTAATCAGATGTCCAGATTTCTGAGTCAGAATACAAGGACAGCGTCCACAATATTGATCTGTCATATATCTTAACAGTAAGGACTTCATATGAGTTGTTGTTATCTTCTTGTCCTACTTGTTAGCAAAAGTATTGCCAGTTCATGATATTTACATAAGCCATGTTCATAATATAGCCTAAAACTGTCATAGATCTGTTTGCAGTCTATGAGAACTGTAATATAAGCTAAATGTATTGAGCCTCTCATCTCTGGCTGATAAAAGTCCCAACTGACAACAACTGAAAACAAATGCCGTGTTGCTGATCCAACTTCTAAGACGTGACCACCAGACCATGCTGAAGTTTTACTCTCGGCTGAGAACAATTGCAGTGCCTGGCTCTGACGACATAC
>JBAJHX010000039.1:20487958-20511343 GCA_037176925.1 Amniataba percoides | reverse complement strand
TGCTGTCTGCGTGTGTGTGTGCTGTCTGTGTGTGTGCTGTCTGTGTGTGTGTGCTGTCCGTGTGTGTGTGCTGTCTGTGTGTGTGTGCTGTCCGTGTGTGTGTGCTGTCTGCACAGCGGAGGTTTGTTCACGCTGTGATTCAGCTCACTGCAAACCGAAAGTAACGCAGCTCCACAGTGGTGCTCAGCCTCTTGAACTGCTTTAATGTGCCTCTTCAGTAGACCTGCCTGTCTGTTTCTCCCCTGCAGGCCTCTGCGCCCGCCTGGCCGCCAAAGAGAGCTGGAGCTATGTGGAGGTGAGAGACGGGGCTCACATGTTCTGGTGGCTCTACTATGCTGACAGTCCGTCTGCGGGCTACAAAGACCTGCCCCTCGTCATGTGGCTGCAGGTAGGTCTGCTGCCTGCGCAAACGATGCTGGGGAACTACATGCTGGGAAATGTAGTGTTCATTCAGGTGCCCATCATAAGGGCTCTGTCATGTCTCAGGTTCTGCTGCCTTGATCCTGAAGCTTCTGCTTTTTGTCTGTTTGTCACAAGATCCCCCAGCTGTATGGAAGTGATATACTAAAACACAAACTAACTTTATCGGGTTCTGAGTGTCTGTGAACATGTGACAATCAGTGTCAGTTTCAAAGGGAGGAAAAGAAATGCTTTGCTACTATTTATAGAAAATAAGTCTGACTGAATGAGTAAGTAACAGAGACTGTTGTTCACCTGCAAAAGAGGAACCAGCTACTGAAGTAAGTGTGTGTGTGTGTGTGTGTGCATTTGCGAACATTACAGATCACATGTCTAATAATATATCATGAAAAACATCTATCTATCTATCTATCTATCTATCTATCTATCTATCTATCTATCTATCATATTAGATAGCACCTCAGCTCTTCTCATAATCTTGTGACATGATGAACGTGTGTGTTTGTGTCCTCAGGGTGGACCAGGAGGATCAGGAACGGGCTTTGGGAACTTTGAGGAGATTGGACCTTTGGATAGGGACCTAAAGCCCAGAAAGACGAGCTGGGTAAGATGCTTACATTTCAGGTTTTAAAGTAGTTCCTGTTTTCTTCAATTAGCTGTTCAGTGATCCCAACTTTTTGGAGCAGTGCACGGTGAAAGCTGCTGAGTCTATTGAGTGTATGAGTATATTTCACTTTGGCTGAGTCATGACCTGCATCATGTGGTTGAAATCCTTAAATACACACCTTGCAACACACTGCTCCTGTAGATGGTGTTTTATTGTAATAATGTTTCAAATAAACATCTCTCTAGTCTCTAAATGTGAATAACCTGCTCACATAGTGTGTGTATTTGCTGTTTCAGGTCCAGGCAGCGAGTGTGTTATTTGTAGACAACCCTGTGGGAACTGGCTTCAGCTACACTGACAGGCCGGACGGCTATGCTACCAATGTGGCCATGGTGGCCTCAGACATGCTGGTGCTGCTCAAACACTTCTTTACAGACAGGGCGGAGTTCCAGGTATACCAAAGAGTCCCAAAGAATGTGTTGGCTCTCATTTATTTGAGTCTTTTCACAGTTACAGTATCTTATTATTTTCCATTCTCTGGTCCGACCTGCATAAGGAGTCTGAATGCTCCAAACTTGATCATTAAACTGCCCTAACTCTTCAAAATAGCCATTTTTGGTGGGACTGAAGTTGTGACTTTCTAGTCAGTCGGTCAGACAGTTTAGGATGTATCAAACATGTAGCCTGTAAGCGTCCTAAGTTATATCAACTAACTGTAACAATCACAGTCTTCAGCTCTTTATTCTCTTGTGGAATACATTGGAAATGTAAAAGAAACGGTGAGTCAGTACTTTAAAACGAAAATTACATACAATAAGAGTGTCTTATGAAAAACCAAATCCTCCTACAGACACAAAGACACAGTGCATACAGTACAGGATGTAAAGGTAGTTTAGAACAGCACCTTACACAGAGCAGGGCTGTTAAAAGTAAAGTAATCACACACTGCATAAGCCTCTGTTAAATTGAGCTGATGTGTTTGTCTTTTATGTCTTTTTCTCTGCAGAGCATCCCCTTCTACATCTTCTCTGAGTCCTATGGGGGGAAGATGGCAGCTGCTATCTCTTTGGAACTGACAAAGGTGAGTGCACTGCTTTATTAGTCTGACAGCAGAATCTTACTCCTCTTTGCAACTTCCCCTATGTGAGCCTGCTGATCACTGGGAAGTCCCCATGTCGAATAACTGTCATGTGATAGATGAGTAGGCAAAAACATAACCCAAGGAACAATTTGATGACAAAGTTTTCCTGGAGTAGTAAAAGTGATAAAGTCCAGTGTTAAGGAATACTGAGGTGTGTGCTGTTATTCAGTCTTAGAATAACACACAGTTGCTTACTTGCATTTCTGCAGTGTAATTACAGTTGGTAGAGGCTCGTCTGTAAATACGACATGGGCTGAGGCAGAAACTTAGCATCTTCACCTCACTGTCCTAATCTGTGTTTTAGAAAAGACCCTTTAAGGATGAGTGTTGCAAACTAGCATCTGCGATAAACACGGTCATGTGATTCCAGTCTGCCTTCTAGACTGTATCTGTCCCTTTACAATACGCCAGCCATTTGTTACTTTAGAAACTATCACAAGAGGGCATCAGCAAGTCCAGGAATCCAGTCAATAGTAATCCACTGACAGTAACTAAACCAGAGACTGACATACTTAAGTTGGTGTATTCATGGTTCCTACTGGACCTGCCTTTGATGTTTTTATTTTACTGACCTCGTGGCCTTTCTCTAGCACTGCTCTCCCACCAACATGTGATATAACTCTAATGTGTTCCATTTGCGTCTCTTGTCTGTCCAGGCCATAAAACAAGGGACAGTGAAATGCAACTTCGCTGGTGTGGCACTTGGGGACTCATGGATTTCCCCACTGGGTCAGTATCAGTCAGTTTTGTCACCTTCATCCGTGACCAGTAAATATTCTCAACATCAGGTCAGGGGCTTCCCAAATGTTATCATATGAGCAGGAGTTAAAGGAGAGGTGATGTCCTATTGTACAGTGGCCATACGCCAGAAGAAACAGTGGCAAACTGGAAAGAGATATCATGAAACAGGAGATGGATCACTTTACTATCAGAAAGGAAGAATGGCCTAAAGCTCTAACTAAAACAAGGATGGGGTAATAATTTGAGCACCAACAAAGAGGAGCCAAGATCAATTATCAATATTATGAAGATGGAAATCAAACAAGCCAACTATTCGAATGGCAGTGCCAAAATACAAATGTGACAAATGTATACATTCACTATTAACAGAGGCTGGCAGGGACCTTAACAACTCTGTATTGATCTATATAACGATAAATGCTGAATTTAAGCATTTACATAACACAGTGAAAATATGAGCAAAATGATTCCTGGACCTAAATCTCCAGGTTAACAAACTGGTGATGGAGAACAGCTTGATACTGATATATTGGAGCTCATGTCTTGTAGTATAATAAAGCACTCCGACTAAACAGCTTCCAAAAGAGTATTTGAAGGCATTTTAATTTAAGTTACAGATGCTGCTAATAGTTATGATTAAACAAGCTTTAGAAGGTAGAATGAAAAGGCTTGGACAAACAGAAATGTGATTTGTACAAACAGACTAATAAGATTTATCCAAACGAACTGCTCACAGACTGGAAGATGTTATTCTAGAGATGATTCTCACTGACTGCTCACCAGAATACCTCTGCTTCATCCACAGACTCAGTCATGACGTGGGGTCCGTACCTCTACAGTACTGTAAGTAACAAACATATTGTTAGAAAGTCAGCTGAAAGTGAAGTCAGGCTGGTCTGCTGAGTTCTCGTCTGACTGTCTCTCCTCTGCCATGCAGTCGCTGCTGGATGATTACGGCCTGGCAGATGTCAGCGGTGCAGCCGAGGCAGTGAAGAAAGCCGTGGAGCAGCAGCAGTTCCTAAAAGCCACCGAGCTGTGGTCTGTGGCTGAGACGGTGGTGGAGCAGGTTGGTACCACACAGGAGGAAGCAAAGGTCACAGTTCAAAGTGTGATGCTGCCAGGTTCACTCTTTCATATACAGGGGGAGTCATGTATAGTGTATTATCAGTAAACAGACTGGACCATAGCCTTTAATACACTATACAGGCTAAAGTTGTTAGATGTAAATTCTCAAATGGTAACTGCACAGTGAGAGACCTCAATTTAGGAAAGGCTTATTTTAGGGACAGTCCATTTATAAGTGCATTGATCTGTTGTCTAATAACATGATGCATAGCATAGCAGAGTCATGTCATGTCACCACTGATACTCTGTCTTTCACAGAAACACTGTTCTTATTTGCCAACTATGTTCATATGGTTTGATGTTGTCTCTTCTCATTTTATGTCAGAACACCAACGGAGTCAACTTTTACAACATCCTCACCCAGGATCCAGACGAGAAGCTCACCTATTTATCAGGAGAGGGCTTCATCTGTAAGACACTGTGCCACATTGGCTTTGGTGACATGCAGTGAATGTGTTCGTCACATATCTGTAAATCTAAACAGTTTCCAGAGGTTCGTGCTCATTTGTTCTCCCTCCACCAGCTCTGCAGGCACGTCGCCATATTCGACCCCTCCACAGCCAATCACTGAGCAAGCTGATGAATGGACAAATCCGGCAGAAACTGGGCATCATACCCCAGAATGTCACCTGGGGAGGTATTGCAACTCAGGCTTAATAATTCCACATATTTCTTTCTTTCTGTTCCTTCTCTCTACCTTGTTATACATGGTTTCCCCTCTGCTGTGCAGGCCAGGCAGAGGAAGTGTTCAGCAACATGGCAGGAGACTTTATGAGGCCAGTGGTGGATATAGTTGACCAGCTGCTGACCGCTGGAGTCAACGTCACTGTCTACAATGGACAGCTGGATCTGATAGTGGACACCATGGGTAACTTAGTCATCATTACTCACTCAACATTTTATTTCAGTTCTGCAGCTTTAGTGGTGTCTGACCCAAGAATCAGTGCTACTTTGACACCCAGATATTGAATTCTTGTGGAAAAGAGCTGTGCCACATGAGTCTCTCCTCCTTGTCACAGGTCAGGAGCTGTGGGTGAAGAAGCTGAAGTGGGAGGGGCTGCCTGGGTTTAACAAACTGAGGTGGACCCCCCTGGATGACCCCACCTCTACAGGCGTTACTGGGGCTTTCTACAAGACGTATAAGAATTTTGCCTTCTATTGGATCCTCAAAGCCGGTCACATGGTGAGACTGAAATACAGTTACAGTGCTGCTGTGCAGTGTTACAGATAACACAGCCCAACTATTTCTGATAGCAGTGTTTACTCTGATCAGGTATGAACCGCACAATGAGTTCGTTTGTGTTTAGAGGTTAACTTCCTGCTGTTATTTAAATAGCTGCCTTTATCTTGTTTTAGCTGAGCGGCGACTCAGAGAATTACTCAGTAGGATTGAAACTTTTTTCCTGTTGTCACAGATCCCTTCAGATCAGGGCCCTATGGCCTTACAGATGCTGAAGATGATCACCCAGCAGGGCTGATCCACTCTCGTGCCAGCTGGAATGGCTCTGACAATCACCAATCTCACCAATATGACCTTTTCCTGCTTCTGCTAAACCAAATCAAGAATCTCAGTACTCTTCAATTCCAGGAATGACCTGTAAATTTCAGCCATAACAATAAAGTTGTTTCTTTCTTTTTTATAAATGCTAGTTTTGCTTTTTCTCTAGAACAGTATCAACATTTAAGACTGTTTTGTAACTATATTTCTTACAGTTAGCTTATGCTGTATGGAGGTATGCTTTCTCCCAATCCTACTTAATGTTTGAATCACAGCACGCACAGATAAATCTGTCACATGTACATTTATGGTGTGGTACAAAGGTTATTTAGTCAGTAAATGAACTGCCCTCATGACATGCAGGAAGTGACTAACTGTGATATTCTAATTCCAGATGATCGGTCAGTCCACCATTTTCATCCAGATTGACTTGTATGAACTGCTACTATATATCCCTCCTCACTTCATAGCAAAACATCTTTTAATCAAATGTACTGTCACCAAGTATTTGGACACACACCTGTGTTGTGTAGGCTCACTCCTTTGCCCCCCCTTTGGGAAATAATATGTTGTCACATTGATCAACAGACAGACTTTTTAATATCAAAGTAAAAAAATATTAAAGCTGAGATTATTGAAGAACAAATAAACGATTGCATAAGTCCTTAACCATGATTAACCTAGTTTTGTTGTTGCGCTGGATCTAAACATATAGAGAGTGTACCACAGTGCATAATGACTGAGGAGAAATAAACTCCTCATAATCACATGTTGCAATTCGCTGTACGGTGATTTGCGTGGTCGATGGGGGTCACCAACTTCATCCCATTCCACTTTAAAAACTAGTAGGAGCAGTTTTTATTCTTCAGTTGAAGCTCCTTTTATACTGAACATTCTCCTTAAGTCAATAAACAGTCAAATATACTAGTAATACATCATTAGACTTCATGTATGTTGTGTTGCATATATATACATTGCTAACCTGCAGTTACAAAAAGCACATTTGCAGATAAAAAAAGCTTAATATGAAATAAGAGAGAAACAAAATCCACATATAATTATTAATTAATTAATTAATTAAACCAACATGTATATTTGGTACAGTAAATCTGTGTAGCATAAAGATTGTGAAAGAAAGCGTGAACATGTCCTAGACTCGCCAATGTGACACAGCAAGGTAACCAGCAGAAACAGGAAGTTACTGTGCTTAGCCAAGAAATAGTCTGACAACAACTTAAAAAACACAAAATATTATTTTTATCATACAGAGATATGTTTGATTAAGTAAGTAAATACGAGTATTTCCCAAAACGCCAACTGTGCCTTTAAGATCCACATACTCATTTTTCACAGTCACAGATGGACTTGGTCCATTTGTCACAGAGATGGACCCGCTTACATGCAAGTCAGTAGCTGTAATGATTTTTCATCGGATTACCGTCATGTACATTGAACTGTTTGGTCAACTTTGCTTTCTTCCCTCAATTCTGACATTTAAATGACCTTCAGAAATGAGAGTCGCCCAGCAGAAAGCGAGGGGTGGTCACTTATGTGATGGACAGGGCACAGCTGTGTAAAGTCAGTCTGTGGAGTCCTCCGTGTAGCTGAGGCTTCTTCTCCCCCAGTGGCTCTCTGGGATTGGGAAGCACTTCCTGATCACCGGCTCCACCACCAGCTCCATCAGGCCCGGTGGCTCCGGCACTGCCAGCTCCGTGACTCTAAAAAGATTACAATACGCCAGGCCCACCAGAGCCAGCTCACCTGGGGGGATTCTGGGATCAGGTCCCCTCAGCCGTCGCCAGTAGACCCTGAAGTGGCGTACGAGATTGGTCGGGTAGTCCCAGCGCAGAGTCGCGTTGAGGTGCAGACGGGGAGAGGTGGACTCTGGCGAGGTACCAGCACCACGCAGCCACACCACGTCATAAATACACAGACCCTGAACCTGTTCAGGGGGGATCTGCAGGCTGGCTACATCCAAGAGCTTGTGAAGAGAAGAGGAGAAGGGACATTTCATGATAAATGGAAAATCATGTGGCCTTGCAGCTGAATCTGCAATTAAAAGATTTTAAATAGTTGAAACAGTAGTAGTAGCTGAAGTAGCTGAAATATGTGTTGAAATGGAAGTGATGAAGAAAGCTGGTGAAGTGGAACTTGTTGAAATAATGGATTTGGGTTAGTTAAACTGTTGTGTAGATGATAAACTGACCTGAAAGTGATAAAGAGATAAATTAGTGCTTTCAAGTGAATCAGTGAAAAATGATGTCAGTTGATGTGTCAGCTGAAGTAAATTTTGCACAGTGTAAAAAATAAAAGTTGTAAGTAGAGCTGGAAGAGTTTCTTTGGCGCTGAACCATGAAGATCCGTGGCCTGAAGTGAAATGTTAGCTGATTTTTGAAATAGCTGAAATAGTGAAGTAGTTAATGTTGGAGCTGAGGTGGTGGTCAAAATACAAATACTGATACTGCCAGAAGCTGAAACAGCAGATAAAATGGAGGCGTGAGCTGGTTGAAGTTGTAAATGGAAGTGCTGAGTGAAGCTGAAGCTGAGCAGCCAGCTGAAGTTTAATTAAAAAGTTGAAGCAGAATCTATGTAAAACAAGTGTTCAAATGTGTAAGTGGAAATATGAAAATACGATGTCAGATGAAACGCCGACTGAAGAGTGAGCACTGAATATGGTTTGGGTACATGATACATGAACACAGGAAGTTGTTATGGGTTTTTTTTTCCTTTCTGAGTCTTTAACAGTGTTCGGTATAGAGGATATATATGAACACAGGAAGTTGTGGGTGTTGTGATGTGAACAAGATTTGTTAGTGTTCTTTAACAAAGAGACTCTACATCTCTAACAATGTTCAGTGTAGAGAACATATTGGACAGGTTGCTCTCACTGGCTCACCATGATTTCTCCCACCCTGCAGCTGAACAGTGTGTCCTGAGGCTCTCCATCCCGCTGGATGCTGATGCTAACTTCTCTGAGAGCGCAGCCACGAAGCTCTAACTGTGAACACCTGCAACAGACACATGAAGGGAAATGAGAGGCTGTGGCAGCTTTATTCTGAAATCCTCTTTTCAGAAATCCTTTGTTGTTTCTTAGCTGCCTTACCTGACAGTCCAATTATCAGGACTCCAGCTACCACACAGCTGAGAGAACTGGTTCACCAACTGGTGGCCCTCATCCAGTACCACAGGAGACAAACTGGGAACTGCAGACACACACACAGTAAATATCTGTCCATAACTGTGTTAACATCAAACCCAGGACATCAAAATACAAATCTGAAAACATGTGGGTGCAATTAATGTCACTGTGTAAATCACTTGATTCAGAATGCTGAAGAACAATTTTAACACATTAAAGAAATAATAATAACTTGTAACTAAAAATATTTCATGGGACTTACAGACTGTTACCAAAGTGTGTGCATAAAAAGCATGTGTATGCACAGGCTGCTTGAGGAAATGTGTGAAAAAAAAAAACTTAAAAGATTGATCGTTAGTGAGAAACTTGGCCAAGAATACCTCTAACCTCGAGAGAAAACTGTTGTGAAATGATCTGTTCCTATGAGTGTTGCAGTGACCCAGTGATCTTAAAAACAACTCCCAATTAATAATGAACTGCTTATAAAAATCTTAACGGTTTTGCAGGAGTCTCAAAACGTAGTGACAAGTATGCAGTCCAAGACGAGAGTATGTATGGACAACCAAGTATGTTTTTTTCAGGTTTGAGCCTCACAGACCCAACAATCCAACCCAATGCATTAATGTCACTTAAATGTATGTTACTGTTGTATCATTGCTTTAATTGTTGCTCTTAAAAACACATTCAAACTTGTTTCTTACATAATAATTACAAAATGATGAGAGCTTGGGCAGGTTTCAGTCCCTGCAAAAGATAAGCAGGAAAGAATGATGGACAGACTTTAAGAAACTCACGTTTGAGATCCTGGATGTCCACGTGTGTGCAAAGACTGGCGTCTGTCGTCTTCAGCTCCAGGGAAACTTTGATCCCAGAAGACTGCTTGTATATGAGGGTCACCAGGGTCTTTGAAGCCAGGGGAACATGGAGGGAGAAGATCCTGAGAGACACACAGCAGACACGAACAGACAACAGGCTTAGTGTGTCCGAACTGCAAGACTTCCTCCACTCTGAAATATAGCAGGCATGAAGAGAAGGCACACACACTTGGCACAAACTGGGGATGTTCGAGCGGCAGGGATGAGTCCTTCCAGCAGCAGCGAGCAGCCTCCGTTCCAGGCGTCCTCGGGGCAGCCGCGGCTCCTCAGCCAGCCCCGGTCCTCCAGCTCCGTGTGGTAGTACAGGGGCTGGATCTCCTGGGCACTGAGGTTGATCCAGCTCTTCTGCGCCTCACGCTGCACGTACAGAACAGGTCAGCAGCCAGCAAGCACAACTTCATTAATGCAACAGATTCAACTGATCAGACAACATAAAAAACAATATATTCAGCAGATACGCCAACTGTGGGATTAACCCTAAGAGACAGACTCATATCCAACACCTGAGTGTGTGTGTGTGTGTGTGTGAAAAACAAAGAGAGAGAGATGCTGCAGGCATGGCCGTGTTGGGCTTTGTAGATAAAAAAACAGTATCAACTCTAGAATGAACTGGACGCCAGCGCAGAGTTGTGAGGACTGCTCAGTGCTCGTCACACTGCTTGAGACACCTGGTGAAGTGTCGCACTGCAAACGTAAGGAGAAAAATAGCAGCTAGCAGAGACATGTCATCATGTCATGGCCTCTGTCTGCACCTCTCTCATGTTTTAAAATAACCAAAGTGCTGCCAGTGTTTCTTTTATTCATTGAGAGATGATGCCTGTTGTGTGTCATTCAGTACAGAGTTGTTGCAGCCTGTCTTTGATCACCAACGCTCCAAATCCATATAGTCTCCTAATGTGACCTGGGAGCAGTGATTAGAGGTGACGATCGCATATTTCACCACGTTTCTTCTCACAATTGCGAATCACCCACCATATAGGGACTTTAAATCCTTTGTATACACAGAGTTGAAAGGTCTGGGACAGATTTACTGTGTATTCTAGCTAAATTAAGAGCTGTTTTCCAACATTGTTCTGTTTTGCATTACAGCACAAATTACAGATGAGACACAGCAGAATTATCTGTCAGATTAAAGTGATCAACTTCACCAGTCAATTGTTTTATTATCTGTAAGTACCCCCATCCTCCACCATCTGCCTCTGGCAGCAGATCCTCTTCCCTCAGTACCTGTCCTCTCCAGTACATGGCCTTCCCGAAGCCCTGGCAGAAGGAGGAAGTGAAGGGCAGAGGGGAGGCCGGCCGATGGACGTACAGGTAGTCTGACAGAAGAGCCCAGAACCTGCAGACAGAACAGGGCTCTGATTAAAAACACCTCTGTCTGTCTATGCACAGAACTCTGCTAACTAACAGGCTACTTTGTCAGGCCACGTCGATATGTGTATTTAAGCCAGTGTTTAAAGTGTGTTGATCTCACTTGTCCTGATTCTTGCGGAATTCGGTCTTGTCATCGTGGGACTCGTACACCCAGCCTGGAGCAAAGATGGCTGTTGAGAAGTTGTGTCTCCGAATGACTTCCAGCGCCTGGAGACAAGCAAACAGGACGCTGCATACTGTCAGCGATCTGATGAACTCTTATTCAGCAAACATGTCGTCCACAGTGTGTACCTTATTTGTTTCGAACATTCCTCCCACCACCTTGCCCCGGGCGAACACATCCACCCCCACGTAAACATCAGCCTGCCGACCTTGGATCCCACTGAAGCCTGTCATCCACTCCAGGTTCTGCTGTGTCCAGTTATAGTTGGTAAAGAAACCATCACACGCATCGAAAAATATCCTGTTAGAAGAGATTGAGATGAGGTGTTGGATGAGCAAGTTGTTCTCATCATCTATTCAGGCATTTTCATGGGTGATGAAAATAGTTTATTTTAAGCTCAGTTCCTAATCTTAACCTTAACGTCTCTACCTGTTGGACTGGTTGAGCTCATTTTGCCACTGTAACCGTCCGTTCTCGGTCACACTGTCGTACCACAGGACCAGGCTGCCAGGCACTCGCTCGTGCATCTGGTCAGTCAAATAGCGCAGGAACAAAGGCGTGTTCTTCACCGCAACCGCCTGCAAGCACAGGACAGCACACACTGTCTGATTGTTTGTAAGAAAGTACAAGATTGCAAGCAATGGAAATGAAGTTTTTAAGTCAGATTAACAGTGAAATATCAAGGAAAGGGATAGGGGTTAGGGAAAAAAACCTACTACAAAAAATAAAACTACTCATGGTGAGACCACATTATGAGACAGTATATCAATTTTAATGTAAAAAACAAGATCGATAAATCTAAATGTCTAGTGAGTGTTACTGTAGTGAAGGCCAGTGGAAATAGCTCACTCACACTGAGGGAGTTCTCTATGTTAATGAGCCAGCCATCGAACCTGTAACAGTGGCTGATCTGGACTAGTTTATCAGCCACAGCCCGGTACGACTCCTCATCTTTGAGGAACTTCTCGCACATCTTCTCTCCATCTGTCCACTCTGTGATGAAAGTCCCTGGAAAGTAGGCGTAGTAGTAGATTTTAGAATTGTGGCCAGACATGAAAACAGGAAGCCTGTTGTGTATCAAATTTTAAAACAATTATATTTCAAATAATAAAATGACTAAACTGGGCCTGGTTCTGTTATATTTTGCCTTTTCGCTCACCAATAATAACTACTCCATGTTTATGTGCAGCATTGGTCCACACAGCAGGAGGAATCGTCACCAGGCTGTGAGTGAAGTAGTTGAAAATATCAATGTACTGCCAGTGGTAGAAAGCATACGGAGCCTCTGCAGCCGTCCCCTGGACAAACCTAAACAACAGAGGGAGGCATGACATGGCGTTACTGTATGGTACATGTGATGTGACTGCAGGACCAAGATAAAGAAAATGGAAGGAAGATAGTCATCTCTGTGACAGACAAGGACAAAAATGCAGAAATCAAAACTCAAAAGTCAGTCGAATGAATTAAATACAGACAGTTCTTCTTCTCACAACAACAGAGGAAAAAAGATCATGGAAAAATCACAAGAAATATAGAATATAGAATTAATATTCTGTTCAGTAGTTTACAATCATCGCAGCTGCAAATATACTGAGAGGGTTTATGGAGGCATGTTTCAGAAGAGCAACTTAGAGTGGTAACTATCCCATGATGCACTTGGCAGTGTAAAATTATCCACTATAGGTAATAATATCCTCTCATCTAAGGCCTGCCACGTGACCACCTCTTATATTAGTCATGGACCTCTTTGTTTTAGAGAGGTATTTATTTAAAGCATGTGTCTCTGTAACAGTGCGGTGCTGCTCTCTCTTATTTTATAGAAGTTCCAGGTCCTCTAACAACAGTATACTGACACTGCTACATTCCTTATCTTTTGTTTAATGACTCCCCAGCAGCCCAGCCTGAAGCTCTGCAGTGTGAAAGTCTTCTTTTTACTGTCTGAAGGAAAAGTTCTCTGAAGTGAAGTAGGACAGTTAGCCTGATTAAGGGATGTAGTTTATGCTAATGATGAAATCTCATCAACATGCACATGTTCATGTACAGGTGGCCTTGATGAAGCTGAAATGAGGGATTTAAGTGTGTCCACTTCACACACTTTGGTTAATCTTGTGAAGGATTTTTTTTCGACACATAAGTAATCTGACACAGTGAGCTGCAAGACATCCTCTGACCCATTGTGTGCAGCTGTGGCCCCTGAGGTCAGGGGAGTCCTACGTTTGTGTCTTCCAGAAGGTCATAGTTCAACTCTCTGCCTCTAAGGAGGACTGCTGTGCTGACTGCAGCTGCTCAGATAGGATGGATCTGCCTCACAGTAGCTCACGGTCAGGCGAAGGAATTCACCGCCCTGTAGCAGACAGAGTCCTCACACACCCAGAGCAACAGAAACTGTTTCAGGACACCCTTCAGAATTCAGGTGGCACTACATTTTGATGAATGCTTTTGCAGAAAACATCCTGATTCTGGTTAACTGGCTCTTTAGAATTTACATGACAAATTTGACTTGGAGGACATGGAGGCCCACAGACATCAACAGAGCTTTAGGAAAAGACTCGACAAAACGCTCAGTAAACATCTATTTATAGTCATCTGAGTCGACTTGAGAAACTTTCATACCTGTCATCTAAGTAGCCACCCATCATGTCATGAGACACCAGCGTCCGGCGTGGGCAGGAGGCCAGAGCAGGCTCCCGAGGTGCCAGAGGGACTGCTGCCACATTGAAGGGGTTTGCCTCGCTTCGTTTCCATGACAACAGCTCATCCAAAGTCAGAAGACCACAGGAGAGCGGCTCAGTGGTGTCTGCATCGTAATGCTTGGCTGAGAGGGAGAGGAAATGAAATATCACGTAAAAAGGAGCATTAGATGTGCTTTGTGCTTTGACTTCTGCCCAACACTGCAGCTCACGTAGTTTGGCCTTCTGACAGGTGAACTACGGGTGATAAAGACCTCTAACCTGGTAGCTGTGAGGGAAAGTACTGGATGACTTCGTGGTGACTGCTTGAATCCATTGGTTGATCCAAACAAGACTCCAACCTGGTGAAAGTACAGGAGGAGTGAAGAGATGCCTTTACACAGCTGCACACAGAGACTGAGTGCTCGAAACACTTTTCCTGACCTGTTCAGTTTACTGGTCATATTAGCTGCTCTATGATGGACAGACACCTCGTTTACCTCAGATTATTTACTAATCTGCAACTACACTTTATCCTTAAAATATCCACTTTGATCTCCCCTTATCTTCTGTGCAGAGAGAATCTGAAGAACGACTAACCCTTTAACAGTTCTAACTACAGAACTGAGGGCTTATTAGAGTATGAAACCATGATTAATTATGAATATTATCAATAGATCGACATTTATTCTCTATCTGATTGAGCAACTTGCTTCTTTGAGGAGAGCATGTTTGTTTGGTGAAATCTTTGCAACATTGTCAACAATGATTCATTTTTCCATGTTAGCAGGCTGCACTCAACTCTCTCAGTTTAACTTAACTTAATTCATTTAACTTCACTTGACTTAACTTTCCTATCTTATCTTGACTTATCTGAACTTTACTTAACTTAACTTAGTCTCTGTTAACTTGCGTTAACTTGACTAAAGTGAACTCAGTACAGATTTAAGAGGCAGTGTGTGTCCACGAGTGTAACAGAGCTGCTGCACAGACAGACAGACAGACAGACAGACAGACAGAGTCACGTTACCGGCCGTCGTCCCTCCTGACCTTCCTCCCTCTGACCTCCTCTCGGTCGTCTCCGTCCTCTCTCTTCCTTCGCAGGTGGGGTCCGTCTCCATCTACGGTCGAAGCCATTTCACTGCTGAACCCCGGGCCTAGACAGGACAGGCAGAGGTGGAAAACAGGAAGTAAGGTGGCCGTCTGCACAGGAGACTTCCGGCCGCGGTTCTTCACAATAAAAGCGTAACGTCAGTATCAAATGTCACAACGCTGAATAAGCGCATCGTTTAATTTTATATGTCAAATACGTTGTTTCTTTATGTAAAATGTCGTACTTTAATAATGATATCACATCGTAGATTTGTAATATTACGTATTATCTGTTATTTGAAATATAAAGTCGGGTGTTTTGCATGTTACATTACAGAACTGATAACGTTAATACGGAAATGCAGAGTTAACTTTATTGTGTATTTTGCTGTCGGGGTACAGTGAAGTGAGGGTGCACTGAGGCCAGCCGGACAAAGGACCTGATCTTTGTTGTTGTGCGGGAGAAGACTCTCTCACTTGGAGGAGAGCAGTCGCTAACAGTAAACCCGCGGGACGGTAACACAGGGGGCGGAGGGAGGAGGGCAAAGATGGCCGCCGTGCCCATAGTCCCTATGAGTGATATGAGTGGGTGAATATGAAAGTGTCTACTGAGGCGAGGTCTCTCTAGAATCATATCATTTTCATACTGTATGAAGTCTTTGTTTAATATAAGGCTGAAACGAAAAGACTGAACCCCATAACAGACTGACACCAAGCAGAATTAACGAATGAATAAGAAAAGAAAAGAAGAGCGACATTAACAGGTGGTGCACAGTGGTGGAAAGTAATCAGGTCAACTATATTTAATCAAGTACTTTACTGAACTACAGTTTTGACTTTACTTTAGTATTTCCAAGACATTTGCTAGATCATCTCAAATTTCAGAAGTAGATAATGTATTCTTAACTAACTCACCACATTTACTTAGTTTAGATGCAATAACGTGTATTTTGTACTTTGCACTTATACAAAATATGACCAAAATATGTTATATGTTTTATGATTAGGATATCCAAGAGGAAATCAAACATAAACAATAACTTAAAGCTTTTAGTTCAGCCGTCCCCTGCAGGATTTATGATATAAAAAAGAAATCAGATAGGTACATCATACAGATAGCTTTGATGTGCACCATGTGTGAGAAAGGTGCGTTTTACATGCAAACAATCAATCTGATCTCTGTGTCACTGTCCAGGGAGCTGATAAAGAGACCCCCATGATGAGGTGCCTCACTACCCGGAAAGATGAAAAACGTAACAGCAGACGGAAAGAAGGAGCCTGTTAAACGCTGCAATGATTCAATCAAGCAAGGAGACACTGCAAAATGTTCAAGAAAAAAGGGGGGCAGAGACCAAAAGCTTATCCAATCAATAGCCGAGAGCCTGCTGTTGCCTTTCTCTGTGTTATATGTTCCATTTTTTACACTAGTTAATGGATATATCTGCATTCTCATGCATATGTTTAAATGTGGATTTCATGGAATAAACACGTGAATAAGAAACTGGTGTTATTTTAGAAAAGGTTTAGATCATATCTGTGACACAGAAAAGTACTGTAGCTGAAAATCTGTGGTGGTGGTACAGCTGTGAACATGTCCCAGCTGGGGGCGTAATAGAACTGTGCTCGTTGGTGTTGGTGGTGTTTGTCGGCAGCTCTTCACTCACAGGCTCTCTGTGAGAGGCCTCCCCCTCCCCCCCAGCAGGGAAGTGATGTCAGACTGAGCCAGCAGATGATTGAACAGAGACAGAGACAGCGAGCAGAGGGGAGCGGATATAAACTAGTCCTAACCTCGTCTAAATCCACCTTCATCCGCGGATACAGACCAAAAACTCGACTTAAAACCAACAAGAGCACAAAGTCCACACTTCGACCTTTCCAAAGAGCTCGGTATTGGCAAAATATGAGTTTCGATGCGTTTTAAAACAAGTGGCGAAAGATTGTGAGAGCTGACTTCTTCCGGAGACAAGACACAGAAGACACCAATCCTCTCAGCGGGAGACTGTAGGACTGTTTCTGTGTTTAAACAACCTCTGGGCTGTAAATCTGACCGTTTCCTGGATATTTTGGAGCTAGCGAGCGAGCTTGCTAGCCGGCGACCATGGAGTTGAGAGTGGGGAACAGATACAGACTGGGCAGGAAGATTGGAAGTGGATCGTTTGGAGACATCTATCTGGGTAAGTTAATGTCAGACAGACGGGCTGTGTTGTTTCCATCAGTTTCCATGAACCTGGAGCCGCTACATGGAGCAGGAAGAGTGTGTCTGCTCTCCTCTCCAAACCCGGCTGATGCTCGATCAGCTGTTCACTGTTTGGTGTTAGCAACGTTAGCCTCCGAGCTAGCTGCCTGTGTAGCAGAGCTGTTAGCAGCACCAGCACGTCTGTTAGCTGCTATGTAACAGCTCAAAGCAGTAAAATGTGTGTATGTATGTGTGTGATCAGCGTGTTCGGCTTGGGGCACACACACCTGTCCAGTGTGCCGTGTTGAACAGGGCTGAACAAGCCTTTAGCGGCAGCTAATCTAGCTAGCCGACCCAGTGTTCAGTCCCAGGAAGCAGCAGCTGTAATCACAGAGACAGAGGAGCTGAACAGGCCGAGCGTTTGCCTCTGTGTTCCTGGGGAGATAAATGGCATGTCTGAGGTGCTGGGCACACACCAGGCCAGTCTGTCCCTCATCTGTCAGCAGGAATCAGCAGGCCAGATTCACCACTGATGTGATCAGAGGCACATTTCACTGAGAGGTTTCCTGAGGTCAGCAGGTTCATTTCACATTAATCTGAGTTCTCCCTGAAAGTAATCACATAGAGACGCGTGTGCTGTGTTGGATCAGTGAGTTTCACTGTGATCAGATAAGGCTGTGTGTCTCTGACATGAAGCTGGTTTATACTCTGCTGTTTGATCAGAGCCTGGGGGCTTTTCATATATTACTGACTCTCATCTCCAGAGTGCCAAAGGCTGAGGCCTATTGATCAGCTAGTTTTGGAATAATTGATCAGATGTGTTGCCTCTTGCTGAAGGTAAAGGTTGAGAAGACCAACAGTGGCTGCTCTGACATTATTCACCTCATCAGCAGAGTGGATTTAGATTGGTCACTGCAGGAGGTGTATCAATACATCATCCAATGGACAACATAAATGTGTGGATATGAAGTAGTACCATTAGATCATAGATTGACCTTATTAAACATCAGGGACATCTTCCTGATTCGGAGGCCCACCCCCTTCATTGTAATACATCCTTTGGTGGCCATATTTGAGGTCCACAGCTCTTGGCAACAGTGCTCGAGAACAGCTGATCACATTTCTAAGCTGAAGACTTAGTCATCTGAACAACAATAGAGAGGAGACATTGTTAATTCATGAAGTGTTGTACCGGCTGTGGACTGGTCACTTTATCACTGATTAACCCGAAGAGAGAGAGAAGCCAGAGTCTGGCTCACCATATGATTTAACTATGATACCATCTAATGTTATTTAAATTCAGTGTGAACTTAGCAATAAATCAATCTACATCAATGAGTTTCTGTATTACACAGAATTCTGGGCATTAGTATACAGTAGAGCAGTAGTTATATTTTAGGATGTTTGATTTAGTCTCTCTTTAATAAGTCTCTTATTTTCTGTGTTGGTAGACCAGTCAGTCATTTTCTCTGCAGCCCATAAAGTGTCTGAACAAAGTGAAAAATACCAGTCCAAGTCTTATGTACTTCCGTATTGGATTACAGCCACGCTTACTGACACACCTTGTCTCACAGTCATTTTCAATGATAGAAGATGGTGTAAAGTCGAGATGTCCTTAGTATCTGATATTTGCTGTGTGAAATACAGATGGTATGAATCTGGTGAATTGCAGCCATTTCCCACAGATTGATCTGTCATCACTGGGTTTCTCACCATGTGTTTTTTTCTTTAAATCAGCACAGACATTTTGGGGAACCAAAACGTAAAAGTAGAAAAAAAAATTCATTCTGTTATAAAATTTGATGATTTTGGGGGTTTGTATGGTGCTTGGTATAGTTCTGCATCACAGGGACTTCTGTTCCTTCAGTGTTTCATGCATGAATGCAGTGGACAGCTCCAGTCTGTTTCCCACATGCCCTGTAGATTGGCTGATTACATGGTCCCTTTTGTGTGTCCAGCTCTCACTCATCTCTCCTTCCCCTCTGAGTTACGGTGACGTGTGACGTAACATTGTTAATCAACCTTAAACGCAGCATGCCTCACCCACCCTGCCATTCAAGTTTAATGGAAAATGTTGCTTTTTTACCTGTATTTACCAAAGACAGTCTCACAGGAGATATGACAAATGAAAGAGCTTAACAATGTACAGAGATAAAACAAAAGTTGGCAGCAACTGTGTGGCCTCTCAGTGATAGTAGTTGTACATTATTTCACAGTACATCCCACATGAATGCTCCCACACAGTGTGAGAGCGGCCTGCTGTGTCTGCTGGTGCATCCTGCTTGTATTGGTGTGAGGCTGTTGTTGTTGTTGTTGTTGGCAGGTGGAGGAGATGAGTGTGGACCGTCAGATATTCAAAACTGCCCTAACAGTGCTCACATCGTTTCTGTAATCTTTGGGAGGTTTGTCATGAGTGTCATGACCAACGTCAGAGTGACTGAATCAGGTTGTAGATCCACAAAGGCTTCCTGTCGAAACACATTAAGCTGTTGTGTAATGTGAGTGACGTGCACATTCGGTTCATGTTGAAACAAGCTGCAGCGTTTGTCACGGTGAAAACTCCCTGAACAGGATTTTTGATTTTTGATTGTTACTAAGGCTGTGTTAACAATGAATAAACACTGCTTTATGCAGCATAATATGCTGCCAAATCAAGTAAAACTCTTCTGTTAGCCTAGCTGTTGTTGACATGGAGGAGAAAAGCTAGTGTTATAAACTGCTGTATAGTCTTTGATGGCTGATGGAGCTTTAAACTCTTGGATCTGTCCCTCAGCTGGACTTCCTGGATCTGCTCAGTGGACTTCCTGGATCTGCTCAGTGGTACCTCCCATGTCATATTTTTTACAGCATGCCATTTTGGTGTAAGGCTTGGTAAGGATAACCATGCAGGGACACAGCACCACCTCAGTCTATTACCTGTTTGACGAGGACTTATGTAACAGATACTTAGCTTGTGATATCTTGGTAAACTGAACTGCTTCCAGGAGTGTGTGCTAAAAGGGATGGGTCCTTATATAAGCAAAGCTAACAGTGAAGTTGTGTTAAAGCTGCAACAATAACAGAACCTGAGACATGATCAGACCTAATGCTGGCGCTGACTCAGTTTTCAAACCGATGACTCCCCCTGGTGCTTTCTTTCCTCTGTGCTGATGGTGACGCTTTGTGGTTTGATTCCGTGAAAAGGTCTGGTGTTACATTGACGTCACCTCAGACCGCTTCATCACAAGAACGAACTGGAGTTCAGAAATCTTACAGTTACAAACTAAAGTTCAATTCGATACATTATATCGTCCACGTGGTGCAGATACGCTGCAGTCACATCTTACAGTAGTACAGTTGGTCTGGCCCTTTATTCAACCACAGGCTCTCAGACCAGGCTGAGTTTACACTGTAAACACTCCGTTCTCTGTGCAGCATGTTCATCTGCTCCTTCACCCCTCCCACAGTGTGCTGCTGCAGTATTTGGGGAAGGGGATTGTTCGCACGCTGTGGCTGCCTCACGTCCTCCTCCTTATCTCCTGGTGTCTGTGCTGTCCATTTCTGAGTGTCTCTTCAGAATGAGTTTGATCAGAGCCAGGCTTCTGTGCTCACTTTTCCACTGTGACCATTAACTTTGATCATTAACCTGGAAGGCCTGACTGTCAGGAAAAAAATATAATATCAGCAAGTATCAGCAATAAAAAGTTGTTCTCTGACGTGGTCATTTTACACGCTGCATACCAACGCAGTCACAGTTAGGTGAGGTCACACATCGACACCTTTTTAAAGACCTGGCTTTCGTGAGTCAGTCTTTTGTAGATTTGGATACATTTGCACGTGTTTACATCGTTTAGCTATCCGCTGTGACGGTTTCTGTTTGTGAACCAGTACAGAGGAGATGTGCCTGAACATGTTTCACTGCCAGCAGCAGCGCTCAGGATAGATAACAGCCAACACATATGTACACACTGTGTTACCAATAACACACACAGCCCCCCCTCTCTGACAAGCACAGCGAGGGGCTGCATTCCCCAGAAGACCCTGTCCAGACAAATCACATACCTATGATGCAATAAAGCAGACGACACAAAGAATTGTGTTCCCAGACTGCAAAGAGCCTCCATAAACATTTTCACTTCTTCTTCCTGATCGAATGGCCAAGAACAAAACTAATACTAAACCAATAAGTCACTGTGTTAAATCTAAGCAAACTACACACACATACACTGATCTGTATTTATCTATCTAATCTATGTACAATCTATCTGTCTCATAAACAGTTATGGGTTAGAGGTCAGTTTTATTTTGCATTAAAAATTATCTGTCAATGATCTGAATTTATTTTTTATAAAATCCAACTTCCAGCTAAACGTCATCTTTGATACTTGGGAGTTGGATGGAAATTTGTTGTTTTGATGTGGATGAACTGACTCTTTAAAGTCATTACTCAGACTGATTTGATGGATCTGGGTAGGCAGCCAGAGGCAGATCAATGGCTTTTAATTTAGCTGCATAGATGATGAGCAGCAGAACTGCCCGGTGCCAACTCGAGCTGCCTTATTGCAAAGCCTAACAGCAGCACCGTGTTACAGGCTATGCAGCCACACGGGCTTCTCTTTAGTATCATTTTAACACTCGCTGTGTGTGAGTTATACAACATATCATCTTTACACTGAGTCATGGCCCAAATGGTGTGCCTCACCATTGGAAGTGCTGCTCAAGCACTGATGACATCATGCACAGAAATCAATGATGCTCCATTGGTGCTGCTCTTAGCCTACACTATTGAACTGCTGCCCCTCTGAGAGCATGTGCATGTGGAAATGGGATTACGTAATGTGGTGTCCAGTTGCTGTGTTTATGTGGAAGGAACTGGACCCCATAACCATATTAAGGAACAAATCAGCTGAAGAGCTGGTTTGTGGAATCACACAGAGCAGCAGAGAGGTCTCAGCGAGACAGACCCCAGTCCCTGTTGATGGAGTTAGATAAAAAACTGTAATGAAACCTGTAAGGAATTTGAGTTACGCATGCAAGTAGGTACATGAAAGAAGAGCAGGGTACAGACCGTGCACACAAAGTCTCCCCCATTTGGGCTGGCTTTGCTACCGTAACACCCACTCATGTCCTTGTGGAGACCTAAAGACATGATGTATGTCAGACTTCACACCAAGTGCTGTGCTGTCCAAGTTGACCACCATCTCAAGGTGTCCTCAGCCAAAGACCTGTAGCTCCCAGGTGTTCCACCAAAAAGGGAGGCTGAATCTGAATCGAATGCCAACTCTGACTGGACTCATTCTCTGTAACATTGACAAAGAGAATTATGCTCTCTGAAGTCATTATCACACAGTTTTCGCACACATGACAGCCATTTTCACATTGTATGCATGCTCATGTAAAGAACAAACTTTTTAACTCTTGTGTTCTGTCTGTCCAGGTACTGACATCTCCGTTGGAGAGGAGGTCGCCATCAAGTTGGAATGTGTGAAGACCAAACATCCACAGCTCCACATAGAGAGCAAAATCTACAAGATGATGCAGGGTGGAGGTACGGTGCTCTCCAATTCACCACATACACACACCTCAAGCCTCTCTCTCAAGTGCTGTTTTTACCTCTATGAACTAAGTACTCATCAATATTTACAAGCACTTTAAATAGTAAGCCAGCATGTTTTCAAGCTCTGCTGTGAATGGTGAGCTTGGAGGACATTGAGGACAGATTATGGAAAGCAAAGAAATCTTAACATTAAGTAATCATTAAAACTAATACCGCTTTTCCAATAGTACCTAATCGTACTTACTCGGCTCGCCTTGTCTCGACTGCGTTTCCATTACAAAAAAGTACCACCTCAGCGTGGGTGGAGTCTTCATAGCGAGGCGGCCCGAAACTCTGATGATATCTTTTGTTGAGCGAGGCAAATGCAAATCAACTATGGAGGCCAGCAGAGAAAAACAAACAAACAAACACAAACAAACCTCATCGTTGCTCTGCAGACTTGTTTTCTGTGCAGCGACCTCTGATCGTATTTGTTGTTGTTATTGAGTTTTAAAAATGCCACGGTTGATTCTTGTGAATGAGTCGCGCTCCTGACGCATCGCGCTCTGGCCAATCAGCGGCCTGCTGACATCATGTGTACGGCCCCACTCGGCTCGCTTGGAACCCCGGCCGAGCAGGTATTACGATAGTACCTGGTACCAGGTACTAAAGCGTAGTGGAAACACGCACAAACCTAAGCAGATTGAGACATTTCACTCCAAACTACAAATGTCAGCCATGGTGGTGCCAGAGGAAATCGGACAGTAGGCGGGAACTAATGCCCCTTTTCCACTAGTACCTACTCGGCTCGACTCGACTCGACTCGGCACGGTTTGCGCGTGTTTCCACT
>JBAJHX010000039.1:20463576-20481608 GCA_037176925.1 Amniataba percoides | reverse complement strand
CACACACACACACACACACACACACACACACACACACACACACACACACACACACACATACACACACACAAACACACTCACACACAAATATTGACACAGAGGACTACCAACTCATGCACAAGAGTCGAACTGTGCTCTTGACAAAGGAAGGGGTGCACAACCAGGAGTGTGTGTGTGTTTGTGTGTGTGAGAGGGATGGGCAGGTGGAGTACGGTTTGGTTGCCTTAACCACCTTGGCAAAGTAGCAGCCACAGGCTCTCTTCTTCTTCTTCTCCTGTGGAAGATATGGAAACACTCCTCCTTACTGTTGATGAAGCCATGGATTCTCTTTTCTCTGGCATCTTTTTTTTTAAACTTTGGTTTTACTTATTTTTGCTCGTTAGCATTAAAACTTCTCTTACACCAGTTCCACTGGTCAGACTTCACAGGAGTTTGAACCTAGAGAACGACGGGTCTGTTAGCTGAGAATAATAGATGGGACTTTTTAAATTACGGAAGCAAGAAGACACGTGATTCATCATGGCAGTGTTAAATGGCAGTGCCTAAACTCCATTTTGTGTCCCAAAAGAGTCCTTAAGTCTTTTCTTTTTTCCTTCTTTTTTTTTTTTTTAGGTATTTGAGGTTTAAATGTAAAGTTAGGATAAGACCCTTGTTTTTAAAATGGGACAAAAGCCTTTTGATGATTGTTTTTCAAAGGTGATCCGTGTATGAGTTGTTTTGTTTTGTCCTCCTCAGGTGCGATGGACCCAGGATGTTATAGTTAATCCAAAAACACGCAGCACATTTTCTTTCAGTCTTCAGGTTGTGACTGCAGTGTGCTACCTGGGAAAGCTGTGAATAGAGCAGTGAAATAGTCGGGAGGTCGATCTGTCCGCATAGAATGGATGAGATGTTTTTAACCTGGTGCATAGTGATGTGGTTTTGTGTGTGTGTTTGTGTGATTCTGTTGTAGGCTTATAAAAGCTCAAAGGGGTGGGGGTGAACATGTTGAGATTTTTTTGAAACTCCTTTGCCTCCTAAACCTCACTCTGGACCATCTGAGAGTGTTCTTTTCAAGAACATCTTTGGACATTTTCTACCTGGACCGCATGAAACGCTCATTGGATGTCTTACGTTCCACTTTGACCAAGCTTTCAACGCATGGATGCTTGCTCGGATGTCCCTCTCCAGGACTGCCAGTAGACCATTTAAAAATCAGCCTCATGGTCAGTTTTCCAATGTGTGTTCCAATTTAATGATACTTGTCACCTTAAACATTGCTCCGCTTTACAGTTTTGGTCAGCTGAGCCAAAGCAAACAAGGAGCTGACAGACTCATGATCATGATGGTCACATTTTGTTCATTTGCAAAGTTATATTTCAGAAATCCATCCTCCTAAGCATCTCAATCCAAGTCAGTGAGAATGTGCCATTACACAATATTTTACTAAACGGATTAACTAAACTGTGTGAGGCATCATCGGTTCTGACTGAATTAAAGTTGTGAGTTTAAAACATTCATCACCCTCAGTGTGACCTGTAAGTTTGGGAGCTTACAGACCAACTTGGGACATCCCCATCAGGAGGCCAGACACAAGATGTGACAGTCCAGGTAGGAAATGGACCAGTGAGCTTTGACATCAGGCTAAATGCATGTGAGGAGCTTGTGGAGCGCCACGGACAGAGTGTTGTCTTAAGAAAGGAGGTCACAGCTGAGTCCCAGTGGTACTGGAGCTACAGGCCTCATGTGGCTCTTTCCGGTGACTCGTGTCTCTCCGTCGAGGGGAGACGTGACGTCAGCTCAGCTGACCGTCGAATCCTGCAGATTTTGAAGTAGAAAATTCTCTATGTGGTAGACTGGTTGCAAAGTATTGTAGGTCATTTTCTGTAGTTAAAGGGGGAGGGGTTTGTAGTGGTAATTTGTACATGTATGTTCTGTTGCTGTGTATAGGATGTGCCTGCTCTGTCTACGATGTCCACGTGAGCTGCTGTACACTTGCAGGTGATGAAGACAGTGTAAGACTGGGAATGCCTCACTCCATTCAAGTCCTGCTAAGGCATTTTTTTTTTGTTGTTGTTTTTTTTTTTTAAATAAACTTCACCTGTGGGCTTGAAAAACAAAAGTGGATTAACTCGTTTGTCTCACTGATGATGGGTATGATAAATGCAAGTAGACTTTACATGGGTGAACAGTTTCTTTGACTCTGTCATGTCTGCCTCTGTTATTTCTTTTTTTTGTCACCACATTCAGTTTTGATTTTAACTGTGCAGTGGAGATCGTTTCTCATGTCCCACAATGCATCTCTTACTGTGGATTCATGGGAACGCTTTGTCTTTCCACTGCCACCTTAACACTTTCGCTCTTCATTTGTAATGCCACTGTATTAGTGTATTTTAAGATTGTGTAAATAAATTAATAAGTACTTGTATATGTTGCTTTTTATTCATTCAACTGGGTGGGACTGGAGTCAAGACTTGTTATCCTGCAGGGAGCATAAATACACTCGTGTCAGATTTTACATCCTAGTCTGGACCTGAATATACACACATCATTATTAAGCCACACAACTAATGACCCCACGAAACCAATATTAGTATTGAAGCTGTAATAATGGATATTTATCTATTTACCACTTTGTTCCAGAGTTGTCAACAAGGATGTGTATCAAGATTTAGGTATGCAGTCAGTCCTGAGGAAAAATTCTAATCAATGTTTTATCAAGTATAAACTCAACTTTTGAAGTGGGTCAGGTGACATTCCCATCAAACATGAGCTGTCCTTTGTGTTTTGGGTGAATTAGTGAATGTATCACAGCATCTGATGTTATCATTTAGCTCCAAGCACCACTGTGTACAGCCTCGGTTAATGTGGCTGTACACTTTTCAAATAGTGATGATTGTTACATGTGAGATGGGTAATAAAACATCCTCTCCTCCTCACTGGTGATAAAAGTCAGCGCTCTGGGCGACATCCCAGCCTCTAGTAAATAAGAGGAACTGGTTCCATAATGGCCAGTGATGTTTGTTGGGAAAACCATGTGACCTCCAGCACATCATTACAGTGCATTTATTTATCTGATGATTTTAATAAGCCGAGCTGACTCACAGTGCTTAAAGTTCTGCATTCAGAAACAAATAAGAGATGGAGAATTATTTCCATTTTTTCATGAGCCAAGCTGCAGTGTGAAGAGATGTGAAGCGATGTCTGCTGATCAGATGTCAGTGGGGAGCAGTTCCACCAGAGCGGAGCCAGAGCAGCAGACAGTTATTTTTAAAACATCAACATGAAAGTAATGGTTTGAGCTGTAAGTGAATTATTAACAGACATTTGTAAACTTCACTTGCTAACTGTGTCTTTGGATGGGATGATGTGGGTTTTGGCATGCCAAAGGGTCTGGTATCTGCAACACTGCTGAATACAGCAGGCTCATTGCAGAAAAAAGATCACTTTCCATGTCAGCTGCATGTGTACTTAAAATAATCAATATAATTATATACTGTATCACTGCTGTTTTCAGCTTTTATTGCTTACTCATTTAACTAAAAAATGACTGTATTGTAGCTTATATAAAAATGACAGTTGAAAGATGTAGTTTCAACACCTAAAGAGATCACTGTTCTTTACAGTGTGCTGGCCGAATCCAATAAAATTGGTCCTCACAGCAATTACACGGTGTAAGCACTGGGTGGTGCTGTGGAGCGACCCGAGCACCTTCATGCTGCTGCACAGGCAGGACAGTTATACAACAGGTCACATGGCTCCTCCCTGCAAACAGCCCAGAGTAAGAATAACCTCCATAGTAAACTCAGAATCCAATAACACAGAAAAGAAAGGAGAAAACAATATTTGGTGTTTGGATGATGATTTGTGATACAAATACATCAAGAATATTTCTGTCTGCATTTTCAATGTAATGAAATGTGAGCATCCATTTTTACATCAGGCATGTGGGTTTATTCAGGGGCGCTGGGTATGCCAATGACACACAGAATACACACAAACACACAAGGCAGGCCGAGTGTTGACGTCAGCAAACCACAGTCTCTTCCCCACAGCAACAGCAGAGTAGTTTATTTATTCCCTGAGTATTAACACTCTGTCAGTCATCACAGGACAGAGCCACAGCCACACACCTCCAGGTGCTGCTCCGCTTTTGATGAACATCACGAATGCACCACACACCCAGAAGGAACTCAAGGCAAGAAACTAAAAAATGTATTGGATCAGAATATCGTGAAGCTTAGATTTGAATGTTCTACTTCCTGCCATCGATGTCTGAAACCCATAATTTGATCAGAGGATGGTCGGAGAGGAGACAGAGCTGATGTGTCATAGCGTCACTTGTCTGTAGTTTTATAGAAGCATTTAGGTTTAACTGTGATGTGAGAGGAGTAGTGGAACCACTAAGACTGACCACCAGACTCAGCAGGTCGCCTCAGCTGTACATCAGCCATCAGCCAAGGAAGTACCTTGAGATGACATAAGAATGAACCTGTTATCTCATAAACAGCTCTGATATTCAGAGACAACGAGGTAGTTAACTTGAGAAAACTGGATGAAGTAAACCTACCACTCACTGGATACTAAACTCTTTTAAAAAAGAAAAAAAACTCCAACTTGAGCCTCTTTTTCAAGGTAAGTCAGATTGTGGTGATCCAAGTCCATTGTGTTTTAAACAAACCTCATTCGTAGACATCAGGGTGAGTTTCCTACCTGAGCAGTGTCTGTGACGCAGCACTGTAATGTTCAGTGTGGCTCACATCTGAGAGAACTACAGTGATGTCACAGTGATGTCATCAGGCGTATCTCAGCCTCAAACTGAAGACAAATGAACACAAAGCCTGTGGTACCACCTTTGGGTGTAGGCTTTGAAAAATGGTCAGGCAAGACAGGCATGGGCTGTTGAAGGATATTTTCAAATTGCATTGTAGGAAGTGTAGGAACCAGGAAGTTTTGTGACTGAGTCCCAATTTTGATTTTCTTTTTCTAATCAAGTTACTAAAGAATTCAGCTAAATTGCTGGAGCTTCCCATAAAAATAAAAAAAGCTATTTACCACAGCGTTCAAAGAAGTTTTTCACACCATAATGAAGAACAAAGGGTAAAGATCGGATCTTCACAGGATTATTAACCTCTTGAGCTCCATATGATTGCTGTTTGAAGCTTGTTCGTGTTGGTGCGGGTGCACAGAGCAGCCCCAGTCTCCTCTGCACGGTGAAGAAAGCGCGAGGCCAGAAATAGCAGAGCGGGCGGTGTCCTGATTGGTCAGCGAGGGAGGACGGTGAAGCGGAGGCGCTAGGACCCAGCAGCCTTCGCCCCCTGCCCCGCCGGTGGTCCGCAGGCAGACGTGCGGGCAGAAACGGCGCTCCGGTGCTGAGGCAGGAGGCAGGAGGAGGCGCAGCGCTCATCACCAGCCGGTAAGACGCTCAACAGTTTGTGGCCGCCCGCTTTTTGGGCCGCTCACAGCATCAGTGATGAAGCCTCTCCTCTGCTGTGTTAGAGGCTGATGGCAGAGTGAGTGAGGCGTTCAAGGCGCAGAATGAGACACATGAATATCGATGCTCATGATTACATGAGTGCTCGTCATGTCGTCTCACTTGTGTCCTCTGATGCGTGTGTCCCCGCACGATGCCGCCCTCACGTCGTGACAGGAGGCGTGCAGGCATCCCCTCAGCAGCTCCTCATGACGGCTGTGAGGTGGAGGACCTGAAACCTTTTATTCTGACGGGGAATCGTCTCTCTGTGTTTATGTCAGTGGGCTGGTAGTCATTTAACAGGAAAAAATCAAAGTGGAAAACTTTGATTCCTGATCATTTTCATGTGAGAGGCTCTTATTAGTGTTGTGAAGGAAACTTCACCAGTGTCAAGTATTAATAACCTTTGTGATTCAGAGTTTCAACTTGAGTTTGTTCAGGGGTGTATAATTACCTCCTCAAAATATTAATGGCGTGATTTCTTTGTAATACTTATTTAATCTAATTTCTATTCCAACACATTTACTTGCTACTGTAGAACTATAGATATAAAGGTCACACGAGTTAAGCATCTCATGTTACTTAATTTCCCTCAGGGAATCAATAAAGTCATCTATCTATCTATCTATCTATCTATCTATCTATCTATCTATCTATCAATCACACTAACATTTCACAGCTTTGCTCTGAAAGCTGCAGCTGGAACTGAGAATGTTAGCTTGAAAATGTGAAAATGTGAACAGGTACACCTCCCTCCCTCCCTCCCTCTCCATCACCACTGTGCTCCAGCCTGCAATAATTCTTTCTTTTGACCTTCTCCTTCCTCATGAGCTTCTTCATATTACTTGTCTTTGTTGCGCTGTGTAAGCTGTTTTTGAGGAGGGATGGGCAGATTTCTCATTATATTGTTCTTGGTGGCTGTTTTTCCACTATAGCATCTGCTCACTGAGGGGTTAGCTCACATACAGCCTGATCAGGAAGAGATTGAAGCCCTGTCAGATACTCTGCTCTGATTGGTTGTTTTCATTCAGGTGTGGTGGATTCTTGTCTAATGAGCTTAGAGCAGCAGGTGGGGCCAGCTGAGTCTGATTTTATCACTGATTATCTGTCTCATGTTCTACCATCAGGACAGAGGGACAGTTTTAGTGAACATGACCAAAAGTCAGTTTGATACAGGTTTAGTTTAAGTTATCCCTCCCCTCTCTTTGGCTTGGTTGTGGTGGCAGCAGGCAATTCTCATGTCAAATCAACTTTGCCTTCCAGCTCAGCTTCAGCACAACAGTCCGGGACAATAACTACCTCACCAAACTGCCTGTTCATCTCAGGACGTCTCAAAAACATACTGGACTTTTCCTTGTTCACAAAGCATACAGACACTGGACTCCCATGACCACCGCAGGGTGAGGCGAGCAGTGTGATACTCCAATAACACAGCCTCACAGGGTGAATCTCATCCACTCCGCTCTTTAAATAGTTTTCCATAAATATATTGTTGTTGTGACTTTGGGAAGATGTTTTTCATTAAAGCTATTAAAGCTGCAATAATTGATTTTTGCCCATTTGGGCGAAGGAGAAGAAGCTGAAAAGACGATGCTGCCAGACAGCATTTTAGCTGCTCCACAATGTTCTTCATGTGGTCACTGTCAGCCAGTGTCAGGTAGAGTACATTTGGTTTACCAAAGTTGGTTTGATGAGAGTGATGAGACTGAACAAACACACTCAAATTTCATCAAAGCCCAAAATACTAGAACAATGATGTAAAGGAGGCTAAAAATCACCATAGAGCTGAGGGGAGCTGCATGTTTGGGTGATCATTGCCTGTTCTTGTCACTATCAGCAGCTCCATTTGTACTCCATGTAGTCATTTAATGTTTCTATAAAACTATTTATTAGTGAAGTCCCTTCACACTAATAAAGCCACAGAGTACTTTACTTGCTCTTGTTCATCCTATGAATGACTAACATCTGGAGCTGACTTCATGCAGCATGTAAAGTTACATGGCATGCAACATTATGTGAATGCAGTATCTTATTATATAGTACATTAACCCTCTGGGTCACAAATGCTAATAATAGAAGAAGTCAGCTTTAAAAACAGAAGCTATAAAAAGCTGTGCATTTTGCTAACAGAGATTTCACCAATAGCAGCTGAAATGTTAAAGAAATACTTGCTTTTTGAACACATTCATTCTTCCATTGGACCATAATGACCCCTTAGTTAGTCTCCTCTGATTTACATTTTTTTTTAAATGGTAACACTAAGTTTGGAAGACATTTGAGGACTTTGGCTCACGACTCTCTGCTATAACAAAATCCTGTACCTGCGTACTTGAGCTTCAAATGACTGTTTAATAATGCAGCATATCACTCTGGGGACCGGCTAATACATTGGGGCCGCGGTGGTCCTTTGTTTTTTTAGGCTGGTCACGTCACATTCCTGTCAGTGTAAGACTTGAAATGAATCATGTTACCTGGAGACACTGGATTGCTGGCTATTTTGGCCTGAGCCCAGACGGCATTTTTACCACACAACTCTTTCTTTCAGCTCTTTCGGGGGTTATAAATTAGCTAATGGAGCCTCGAGCCATTTCCTCATTGTCCAAACAGCAGCAGAGTGTCTTTGCTGCTTTGATTTGTAGAAATGCAGAGATGTGTCTCCTGTTTACTGTTATATGTCAATAACTATACTACAAAAACCACTGGCCACAATATTTTGGGTGTTTTGGCCTCATACATGCAAATGTGCAGTATATACAGTACACACACACTTGGACTTGGATTTCCCTTGTCGAGGTGTTAATGTACTGTGTAATGAAATGTGTTGTGGTGGTAAATACCAAGCTCCAGAGACCCAGAGGAACTATAAATCAGGGGGGCCAGCAAGGGACCAGTGTTGGCCCATTACAAGGCTTAATAGGATACAGTGAGTCAGTAATTCAAACTTGCTGCTGGATTGTAATACTGACTGACTGGAAGGAAATCAGTATACGGGTAAGGAATGACATTATCTCTAATTTTGACCAAATTCAGGCTTATTGTTCATAGTTTGTCTCGCTGAGTTAGCACAGTCATTTTATTTTTGGTGTTGAAACAACTTTAAGATTAAAGTGTTGACTTTAAACAGCTTTAATTTAAGGCTGTTTCATTGCAAGGTCAATGTAATAATTGTATTACTAATTTTTATACACAGTTGTGAAATGCTAGTTTTACAGGACTGAAACATTTACATATATAACTACATCTAGTTACATGAAGTCATCGTATTTGATAAGTGGCCCCAAATCCTTTGCAGTCCACAACTGTCTGAAGTCTGAGACTGACAGACATCAGCGGCCGCTCAGGCTCTGTCAGGCCTCTGCTGCAGCCATCTTCACTGGCAATGAGGAGGAGGGGGGCAGTGAAACACGCGAGGTCAGGTGTCAGGTTTAGTCAGTCGAGAACATTTTAAACATTCTCTGAAAGTCCTTGGTTGCCTGCTGTGTTTAGTATCATTAGTATCATATCACATCAGTCATTTTAAACTCAATTTGCTGGACAATGAACAACAGATTCTTTTCTGATATGACTGTATGTCTGGAAAACATCCTTCATGGTGAGGATGCTGACTGTTTTTCCTGGGACCTGTAAGCTTTAGTCTCAGTCAAGACAGCACGTTTAACAGTTACAGAGCTAATGATAGCTAACGATGAAAAAAAAAGTTTTCCTCATTCTGACACCACAATCATTGTAATATCTATCATTTATATTCTGTAAAAACAGCAGGTGAACAGCAGCAACAGTGCCTGAGGTGTGGCAAGAGTGTGGCTGAATGACTGTGGATAACTGAATGAATGTGATGCATGGGAGGTGGGAAATGTGGAAATGTAGAACTAAACACTTTGTACATATAAAATAATGAGACACAGTCTTTCTGATGTTTGGAAGACAGAAATAGAAATGTTGCTCCTTGAACTGCTTTCACCTTTTGTCCCTTTTTTGTCCTTTCTAGTTTAGAGCTCCTGAAAATCTCCCTGACCAGCTCAGCCAATCAATAACATCTGAAAGGAGGAGTGCTGATACACATCATCGTCACCGTCATCATCATCATCATCATCATCATCATGTGCCACTGTGAAGATTTCTGAAGGATCACATCAGATTCTCTGTGAGCCTCTTTGACCCACTATCATTGTTCACGTCTCTGCATCCCTACACAGATAAATGTGTTCAACGTGCCTTTTTTAAGCTTTCAAAGAGGGTGTGTCATAGTCAGAAATTTCTATGGCTTTTAAGATGTTGAATAATAAAACTGATCACAGTTATGTATGTATATGTATCCACTCTGGCTAAATCTGGGAGTAGTCTAATTGCTGGTGGCTTGTATTCATGGTGCAGAACTGAATTTGATGCACTTACAGAGAAACCCCATTTAACTGCTTTGTGTCACTTTCATTTTTCCTCTAGCCTCTTTGTCTGCCCTCATTAAAACCCAGCCCTAGAGCACCATGGGAGGCGTGGTCGTGGATGTGGGCGCCGGGGGGGTGAAGGCCCCAGATGGTGGGTGGGGCTGGGCAGTGTTGGCTGGCTGTTTTGTCATCACAGGCTTTTCCTACGCTTTCCCTAAAGCGGTCAGTGTCTTTTTCAAAGAGCTGATCAGGGAGTTTGGGGTGGGATACAGCGACACTGCCTGGATCTCCTCCATACTGCTGGCCATGCTGTACGGCACAGGTGGGCTGTCTGTACTGTACAACATTACCACAAACCTCTGAGACTGTAGCTGCACTTCTATCCACTGACTGTGTTACTTTTCACCTTTCATCATTGCATTATATGCTGTTTTAAGAAGCATGTTACAGACAACAAATCATTAGACATTTTTGGTAAAACATGTATTCACTTTTTTCATCTTATTTATATTTGTATTTTATTCAAATCTAAGTACAATGTTTGCTCTCGATATAAGGTCTAAATATTTGCTTGATCTCCAAAAATGTTTTAAACAGAAACAGTAAAAGGTGAACTGAAACTGGGGTGAAAAAGTGAAAACTATCAAATAATTTTTTGATAAATATTTTTAATATAACTTTGGTCCATACATGGACTGTCCTCTTGTTTTTATTTATAGTAGGTTGTTTTGTTGTCACTGCTGCTCAAGAAGATATCGACACACATGTCAGCGCAAACAAATGAAAGCCTGCAGCATTTGCAGTATCACGACACAGATGTTGGCAGTGACCAGTCCAGGAAAAATCACAAGTGATGAACAGTGAGGCTTTTAACAAAGCTTCTTCTGCTATAGAGTAAACAGTTACTATAGCTGAAGTAACAAAGAAAAGATTGATGACTGCAGATGATGACACTTCAAACTGAAACTGAAGTGAGGTCCAAAAACACACCTGCAATCATAAACCATTCACATAGTGAGTGCAGTGAAAGACAGTGAAATGGAAGAACTTTGAGATTGTAACGTATTAGATTTTGGGAAATATTGTTGCTTGCTGCATTACCCAGAGTTAGAAGAGAAGACTTATTCTCTTCCAAAATCTCTAAATCTGTCTTGTTTGTATTGTGTATTTGACGCTTAAAGCAGTGCCAGACGTGCCGTCTGACAGAATATGTTCTGCTTCCTCCAGGTCCTCTGTGCAGTGTGCTGGTGAACCGCTTCGGCTGTCGTCCAGTGATGATGGTGGGCGGCCTCTTTGCCTCTTTGGGAATGATTCTGGCCTCCTTCTCCACCAGCATCATACACATCTACCTCTCTACTGGGGTCGTTACAGGTCTGACTATCAGCTGAAAGTTCCCCAATAAGTTCTAGTAGAGCGTAGTAACATCTGACCTTTAACCATGATGAAAGAATGCACCTACATCCTTACGCTCACAAGTATGTGATCAATCCACAAGGATGCATTTTTAAAGCCTCTCTGTATACCTTTATCAAAGTATTCTACTTTTTTTCTGGAAAGATGCATTCAGAAGTTCAGCCAAAGCTTACATAACATTTCAACAGTCTCTTTTTAGCCAAACAGCTCATCAAAGAAACACAGTCAGCGAAAACAGAAAGAGGGAATTTCACACTAATTTCATACATACTGTGACCTCAACTGCTCAAATGTCTACCTGTCTAGAGTGATGTTAACACTACATCTACACACACATATTACAAACTGTGTGCATAAAAGCTTTCTTTCCTTTTCTGCAGGTTTGGGGTTAGCCCTGAACTTCCAACCATCTCTTATAATGCTCAATCGCTACTTCAGTGAGAAGCGTCCTCTGGCCAATGGGCTGTCAGCAGCAGGGAGCCCCGTGGCCCTGTGCTGCCTCTCACCACTGGGCCAGGTCCTTCAGTACCAGTATGGATGGAGGGGGGGCTTCCTTATCTTGGGTGGCATTTTACTCAACTGTTGTGTGTGTGGGGCCCTCATGAAGCCTCTGGTCGCCCCCAAAACGCTCAAGGCGAAAGACCAGGAACAAGTCAGCGAAGAAGGAATAGAGGAGGCAGAGAAAAAGAAGAAGCCCAAAGCCAAACTGCTCGACTTCTCTGTGTTTAAAGACCGTGGGTTTGTCATCTACACTGTGGCAGCATCCATCATGGTGCTGGGGCTGTTTGTGCCTCCAGTTTTTGTGGTGAGCTACGCTAAGGAGCTGGGGAATGAGGACACCAAATCGGCCCTGCTGCTCACGATCCTCGGCTTCATTGACATTTTTGCACGGCCAACGTGTGGCGTGATCGCCGGACTGAAATGGGTGCGGCCTCGTTGCGTCTACCTCTTCAGCTTCGCTATGATCTTCAATGGAACCACGGACCTGTTGGGATCACAGGTAGGTGCTCCTCATAAACTGGACTGCAAACCTAAACATGCCTTGCACCTCCCTTACAGTCCATTTACGTCACGTGTTTCTTCCCAGGCCAATGACTATGCATCTCTGGTGGTCTTCTGCATCTTCTTCGGCATTTCCTACGGCATGGTGGGTGCTCTGCAATTTGAGGTTCTCATGGCAATAGTTGGCACTGAGAAGTTCTCCAGTGCTATTGGTCTGGTCCTGCTCATGGAGGCCATTGCTGTGCTGGTGGGACCACCGGGTGCAGGTGAGTAAGCACAAAGACTGAAGTACCCAATTTATTTAAGTTTTTGCTGACAGTAGTGCAATCAATTGAACCTCTGCTTCTTTCAGTATTGTCATGATACTGGTAGAAGAGGTTAAAATAACTGTCTTTACATTTAGGGAAATCGTGGCTATACCAGCTGCCAGGAGGCCTCTGACCACATCCAGCTCAGCACTGAGTTCATTTAAGCTCACATATAAACACAGACATCACTGTTTTGACAGGAGGAGTTTCTACTCTTTCTACTCTTCTGTAGGTTGTCTTCTGACTCTGACAGGCTCAGATTAAAGAGAGGGATTGGTCTGACTTCCTTTAACGTCGAAGGAATGTTTGAAACTAACACGCTGATGTTTCAATCAAAATAGAAACTAGTATAAAAGAAACAGGCCTTGCAAATGGCGCTAATGACACCCTGCTACATTCACTGACATGCAGAAGCAGAAGCATGCTCCACGTTAAATGTCATCAAAGCCAGTGACCCGTCTGCTAGGTTAAACTCACATATTCAAAACACCTCTGTCTCTGTGTACAGTACTGGATTGTTCAACAGTGACAGACTGACTCCTAATCCAAATCCATGCAGCTACCAATATGCTCCCAATACGCTCCTCTTCACTGTCACGCAAATAAAATACTTGAAACACTGTGACCATAAAACTCTATTGTGAACACTGCAGACTGTGTGATATCACACATACACTGTATATATCCCACACTCTCATGTGGTTCCCTGTTTCTGTGTCCTCTCTCTCAGGCCGGCTTCTCGATGCCACCAAGAACTACATGTATGTCTTCCTGCTGGCAGGAAGCGAGGTGGTCCTCTCTGCTTTGGTTCTGGCCTCTTGTAACTATTTGTTTATCAAGAAGAAGCCCTCTGTGCCGGCAGACAAGCTGGAGAACATTACAGTGTCAGAGGACGCCAAAAATGAGGTGGACAGCCAACCTGCAGAAACCAACGAGGAAGAGGAGAAAGGAGCAAAAGAGGAGCAAGAGAAAGAGATGAAGAAGGAGGTGATAAAAGAGTTAAAGGAGGAGGAGACAGACAAGGAGAAAGTAGAGGAGGTCAGGCCAGAGACTGTAACAGTGGACTCCAAGGAAGTGGAAAGGTTCTTGAAAGAGCCACAGCAAAATGGTGAGACGGCCACCAGTCCTGAAACCTGCCTGTGAGCAGGACGGAGGACGAGATTATACTTTTTATTTTAGCACATTTTAACTAACCAACAGCAGGGCGGAGTGTATTGGATAGTTGTGCTCTGCTCATCACTCTCTGATTAATCCAGGTGTTTGTGTGCGTCATTTGAGGGGGCTGGCTGGTATCACTGCCGTGTGACGAAGCTAGAGTGCTCAGCAGTATGTTACTCACTAGATGTTTTAAAATGTGGCGGTCCATAGTGTATAATAACTTAACTCAGTTACAGCACTGCCTTGTGTAAACACTTTATATGTATGAGTTTTATTTGGATGCAGCTACCAGCAAATAAATGTGGGGGATCACTCTGATGATATTCTGTGTTCCTAATGCCAACAAATGAACCTTGAACATCTTTTTGAATAAAGGCTGGAGAGCTTCCTCTAGCTCTCAGTTTTGGTCTTTTCACGGGATTTGTTGACAGCAAAAATACAGAATCACACCAGCCTTTCCTTTAAAAACAAAAGAGTCAGAGCAGCTTTGTGGTGCGTGAAATAATGCTTTAAATGGTCAGTGTTTGTTGTGAAAAAGCTTGAAAGGCTTGTAATAACCTCACTACCTGCTATCATCAAAGTGAAAGTTCCCCTCCCGTGTGGTCTGTGCGCTCACAGTTAGGGCAGCTTTGATGTTAGTGAGAGGTGGTCTCTGTTCTGTCATTATTAAATGGTCCTAATGGTCGCTACGTGCATGGACTGTCAGTGTTGCAGTTGTCTGAAGATTGTCGCTGGTCTCGTGGTAGCTCTGTGACTTCTCCTTGGGTTCTTAAGTGAATATTTTCCTCATTGTCATGGTCCTCATCACCATGTTCAGCTAGATATGTACAGTGTTCCAGGTGTGAGATTTAAACTTTGGAGTCTGTGATACAGTGAGGGAAACAGGTCCAACTGGAGCTGTTGAAGTTACATCCACACTTATGCTGCTTAACTGTCAGTCAGCAGACTTTGCCTTAGAAAAACACTTAACTCATGTGTAACTGTGCGTTCATAATGATTTCATATTATTGCATTATTTCTCAGAGCTTCACTAGAGAAGACCACATAGTAGACAGTATCCTTTTGCAGACCAAAGGGCCAGCAGACACGGCTTCCTGCTAATGGGGCAAAATAGTCTTTGAGGCAACATCACAACATCACAGCCTTCAAAACTGACTATTAGATTACGTTTCCTGGCTCTGATGCTGCCGACATGCTTTGTACTGTTACCTGTACTGTTTGTGTGTGTTTCAGTGTTCCAGAATATTGAAGGAAAGTTTTGTTCATTTACAACTTGGCTTGTTTTCAGGTCTCTTTGCAGTATAAAATGTAATCTGAAATGATGAATGATGGAACGATGGGTCAAAATATGAATGGAACCACGTTGTAAAGTGACTGAATTTTCCTTTAAGATGATTAAAAAACCTTTTTGTGGTCATAGCTATTTAAATGAATAACTATGACATTTACTGTACTGAGCAGTGGTCTTGGTAGGCTGTCCTGATATCAGACTCATTTCACACACTGTCATTCATTATTGTGTAGGAATGTCAGAGAAGCTGCTGATGGTCCTTGGGTGGCCAAAGCTGAATGCATCTGGACTGCTCTCTCTGATATTATGTATATAAGTTTTAATATGGAGCCTGCAAGCGCTAATAGTAACACTCCATACTGACACTGAAGCACACAGTGTTCAGTTATGTATTTAAAACTAGAAGTATTATTTTGTTTTATTCAGTTGTCCTCACTAAGTTAAATACAGAGAAAGCTTTCACGTGATAATTAGCTGAGGGCACATCATGCACCTGTAACTGCCTTGCATTGCATACAATTTTGGCCGCCCACATTAACCTTTGCTATTTTTGCTCTGTCCCCACAGAACGTGTAGTAAAGTTCAAATCGAAGAGAAAAATATAGTTGACACTTAACTGAGTGGACTGTTTTCCATTATAGTGCAGACATACATTAGTTGCCTCGTTTTATAACACACTGACTATTACTGGTGGAACATTTGCAGGGAATCAGCGTGTAATATAACACAGCAGCTGGGTGAGTGATGCATCGATCAGTATCCATGGTGATGGAAGGTTTCTACGGTGTAGAATCGTGGGATATCATGTGAAGTGTCACTCAACTTTGGAAAAGGCCATGATGTCTTCATTTGTCATTTAACAGAGAAGCTGGTCAGCAGGACAATCTACCAAACAATGGTGTGTTTCTTTAGCAATCAGCCTGCAATAACTGCTAGGTACAACATTTATTTTATTTTTTTAATATTCCTCTATAAGTGTAAATTAAATATATTTTCAGATGTTTAAAATGATTTTATTCTAATGTTAGAATATTTAGCTGAATACCATGCTCTTCTGTCTTTATTTTGTCTTATACAAGTGTGACTCATTGTGATTTAAATGTACATTATGTGTGTCTGTGTGATAAAGCTGCAGTCAGTGGTTGAGAGATCACTGTGAGACAAAACTTCACATCTGAGCCTAATATAGTATATACACAGATGACGGTGTTTCCAATATGTTTAATTGTATTAATTGTGTTTCAGTGTTGACTGTTACTGTTAAAACAGGGCCACACATCTGTTAAGTCTTTTTCTTCTAATGACACATTCCAACTGAATATTTGGACAGTTAAAGCGGAGAGGACCTTCATTTTAGCCAGTCTGTCTTTTTCTGTTTCAAAATCTAAAGAGATCTTGATTAACTATGTATTTGTCTGGACTGGTAAATATAAGTCAAGTCACTTTCCTGTGTGTCTCTTATGAACAATATTACCAAGTCATTCATAGTATGAGCTGGTTGTGTTTATTTGGCTAAATGTGTCAGATGTGGCCTGTATTCCTGTTAAAATCTCCAGTTCAAGCACAATCACAGTTATTCAGTTATTCAGTGGTGACAGAGTTTCTTTTTATATTTATATTTTTTATTTTTTTTATTATTTATTTAACATTTATATTGTGTGGACTTTATATCTTTACGTACTTAAAAAAAACAATCACAGGTCTACAAATGTACACATTAATCTTAACAGTCAAGTTTAACCTAAAACACTTTAACACTCACATCAACCACTTGCCTGCATAAGAACTGTTTCTAATTTATATTCTTGAAGCACATTTTACTTATAATATATAACAGGATTTAGAAAACATAAAGCTGCATGATTCTGGTGAAGGATGCTTAACTGGATCAAGAACTTCTTGAGAGATTGTAAAATTAAAGAGTGTTTGGGGCGGCATCCAGTGAAGACAATATGGCTCATGGGACCCAGGGAAGTATAATCAGCCCTGTTTGTTGATATGAAGATCAACAATATTTTTGGAAAGCTGGACAGGGTTTTGGAGTGTCACTCTTTGCTGATGATGGAGTTGTATGGAAGAGAGATCTTTTAGTTTCAGCCAAATACATCAGCAACCGAAGCAGACATTGGATAGAGTAGTGAGGAATAGAGGAATGGAGTTTTAAAATTTAAGTTGCCATATTTACACAAGTTGTCTGTGTAAATATATCAGCTGCAACACAGTATCTGGTGGGATCTGACTGAGAATAGAAGAACTTTAATGATGATGCGATCATAAGATCTGGAATTGATTATGGGTATGTGGTGTACAGTGCAAAAGCTCCCTCTCTGCCGGAGGAGCTTGTTGTGGTGCAGCCTGAAGCACTTGGAGTATGTGGCAGGCTTTTAGAACAACACCTATTCATGTTTTTTTTTTTAAATAGAGTAAACCACATCAGAGCTGAGGAAGAGCAAATTGTCACCAAACTACTGGACTAAGCTACAGAACTGAAGCATTGTACCTGCAAAGTTTTGTAAGAGGTGCACTGGGAACTTCATGGCAAGATTGATGATCTTTGATGATGAATCAACAACAGGAACAGGTGAATGGAAAAGCTCAGTAGAAATGAGCTTTCCACAATTACAGATACAACACAGAGAGCGGATATCAAATCATGTGTCGATCCTCTCTGCAGAGCTTGTGGGCATGTGTGGGTGGAGGAAGTTAGACTAGGAGAGATAATTAAATTCTTAGATTGTTTTGCAGCACTAATGGCACTGAAGGGAAAGAGTGACCAGACCAGACCAGACCTAACAGAAGAATGTTTGACCAGGTTAAAGCAACTTTCTAAGCTGGGATACTTGAAGAAAGTGGATCTGAATGCACATGTGAGATCTTAATTCAACGAGGAACAGTGAAGTTTTATTTTTTCAATTTTTTCAGCTGTCACTGAGAGATGTTAAAGAGAAGAATGTGCAGGAGGAGAAAGGAACAGAGGTCATTGGCCTGGGTCATGTGAGCTGCACATTGGAGATCTGAAGAGC
>JBAJHX010000039.1:20448768-20463292 GCA_037176925.1 Amniataba percoides | reverse complement strand
CGATCTATATGTAGAGAGAGAGAGAGATGAACCCACACACTGTATGTCTTGACATACAGTGAATGGGACTTTACAAGAGCAGTTGCAGTATTGACCTGCAGGGGGCACCAATACATCTGTGCTGCGTCTGGTCTGCTACAAATGTCAGAAGAAGAAGAAGGAAGAGCGCATTGTGAAGTTTCCCACCGGCACTATTTGGCTGTTGCACACAGTGAGAGAGTGCTGCGGCAGGAACACTCCACAAACCTCAGTGTACCACAGGTGAGACATCAAACTATCCACACATATCTTCATGTGTTAGTGAGGGCGGTGTGTACAGAGCAGCGAGCTGCTGAGGAACACACGAGCACACACACTGCGTGTGTGCGTGTCTGTGTGTGTGTGTGTGTGTGTGTGTGTGTTGAGCTGCATCATGTGCAGCATGATGACTGACTGCTGCTAGCTCTGAGAGCTAAATGACAGACCGACAGCTGCGTGGTGGTGAATGTTGTGTGACTGTTGTGTGTATGTTGTGTGAATGTTGTGCGGATGTGTTAATGTTGTGTTAATGTGTGTATGTTGTGTGGGTGTGTGAATGTTGTGTGTATGTTGTGTTAATGTGTGTATGTTGTGTTGATGTGTAAATGTGTGGATGTTGTGTTAATGTTGTGTTAATGTGTGTATGTTGTGTAAATGTGTGAATGTTGTGTGGATGTTGTGTTAATGTTGTGTTGATGTGTTGATGTGTGAATGTTGTGTTAATATTGTGTGGATGTGTGGATGTGAAACAGGAAGCTTCCTCTCACTGAGAGCTGTGAGGTGAATGTGAAGTGTGGAGAAAAGTTAGCTGGGTTTGAGCTCTCAGTCATCGATGTCTGAAATATTTCACTAAAGTCTCAACAAGTTTAAAAAGATCACTGGTAGATGATGTCAGTGTGCAGGTTTAAAGGTGTCAGGGACTTCAGATACCTGCGTGAAGTTCATGTGTTCACTGCTGGTTTGGAGGCAACAAACCAACTTAAACTGGCGCTGCTGGAGTGGATTTTTATCAGAATAGTGAGCACTTACCTTCACTGTCTCCAGAACGTTCCTACATATTGATGCAAAAGCGTCTAGTTAACACGTTAAACATTTGAAGTTGTGTTCTCTGGTTTTATCAGGTCCCCACCATCAGGTCCCCACCATGAAATTCAACAGTGTTAGTGAAGTTTCAAGCATCTCTTCAGTGTGTGTTATGTCGCTGAGCAGGAAAGCCCTGTGCCTGTCTCTGCAGGATCTCTAATGAGTATTTGTCTGCTCTGCTGACCTCAGCTGCGATGGCCAAGCTCCAGGGTTTAGAGTTCTGGAAGAAGACCCTGAAGGAGGCGCGCTATGTGGTGGCACCCATGGTGGACCAGAGCGAGCTGGCCTGGCGCCTGCTGAGCCGGCGACACGGCGCACAGCTCTGCTACACCCCCATGCTGCACGCTCAGGTGTTTGTACGCGATGCCAACTACAGGAGAGAGAACCTCTACAGTGAGGTGTGTGCGGAGGACAGACCTCTCATCACACAGGTGAGCACCTTCATGATGCTGTGCAGGCTGCACAGAGCTGTTTAATGTTGATGTGCAGGTACATGTTACATGAACATTGCTGACCCCCTGCTGTGTTGCCCCCTCTGTGTCAGTTTTGTGCCAACGATCCAGAGGTGTTCCTTCAGGCGGCTCTGCTGGCACAGGACTACTGCGATGCTATCGACCTCAACCTGGGCTGTCCCCAGATGATTGCTAAGAGAGGTACGCAGAGTTCTTAATGAAATGAAGCCCTGACTCTGGGCTCCTGTAGGGGCTGAATCAGAAAAGTGAGTGATGCCACCTACACAGACAGCAGAGTGACAGAGAGGAACGCTAACCTGTGTGTGATGCTTGTTTCTAAGGGCACTATGGAGTTTTCCTTCAAGATGAATGGGAACTGTTAGAGAAAATGGGTAAGTCCGTCTTTAACTTCTTGTACAGTTTGAAATGATCCCAGACAAAATGTAAAAAACAGAAGAAACCCTATTCTGTGCCTCCATGTAGTGCCACATTTTTTCCCTCTTAATTTGTAATGATGTGTTTCACCTATTGCCACAGTTTTACTGTCTCAAGCAGCAAACCTTCCCCTCTTATCCACAGTCAGGTTAGCCAATGAAAAGCTCTCGGTGCCCATCACATGTAAGATCCGTGTGTTCAGTGATGTTGAAAAGACAGTCCGCTACGCCCAGATGCTGGAGAAAGCTGGATGTCAGGTGTGATCACAGTGATTTAGATCAAATCCACTGCTTCATGTATTCTGTGCTCATATTACATTGGATTGGTGAAGTCTGCCTGTGCAGCTTCAGGAAGCACTAGAAGGGTCTTAAAAAGTCAAATCTCTTCCCAGCTGTTGACAGTGCACGGCAGAACCAAAGACCAGAAAGGAGCTATGACGGGTATCGCTAGCTGGGAGCACATCAGGGCAGTACGGTGAGCTGGCCCGTTGTTTTTATCCTTCACATGTACTGTGTTTAATCTGTATTTAATCTGTATTTAGTTAGCCCCTCCAGAGATCATAAACTAATAATCAAGGCTTCTTTAGGCTATATTTAGGAGAAAAAAGCATATTTTTTGTTATTGTTTGCTGTGTTTTGGCTTCAGTAAAGCAGTGAATATTCCAGTGTTTGCAAATGGCAACATTCAGCACCTGAGTGATGTGGAGCGCTGCATTCAGGAGACGGGGGTGGAAGGAGTCATGAGTGCAGGTAAATATGTCAGGTTTTGTTCATGAAACGCATCTTTTCTTTCCTAACTCATCGGCCATGTTTGTGTCTGCTTTTGGTGCGTAGAGGGGAATCTTCACAACCCAGCGCTGTTTGAAGGATGTAGCCCCCCAGTGTGGGAGATGGCTGAGGAGTATTTAGAGGTGGTGAGGCAGCATCCCCCCTGCAGTCTGTCCTACGTACGCGCCCATCTCTTCAAGCTCTGGCACCACACGTATGTCTCTGTGTGTGTATGTGTGTGTGTCTCTGTGTGTGTATGTGTATGTGTGTGTGTCTCTGTGTGTGTATGTGTGTGTGTCTCTGTGTGTGTATGTGTGTGTGTCTCTGTGTGTGTATGTGTGTGTCTCTGTGTGTGTCTCTGTGTGTGTCTCTGTGTGTGTCTCTGTGTGTGTCTCTGTGTGTCGCTGTGTGTGTGTGTGTGTGTCTCTGTGTGTGTATGTGTGTGTGTCTCTGTGTGTTTCTCTCTGTGTCTGTCTCTGTGTCTGTCTCTGTGTGTGTGTGTCTGTCTCTGTGTGTTTCTCTGTGTGTGTCTCTGTGTATGTGTGTGTGTCTGTGTGTGTGTATGTGTGTGTGTCTCTGTGTGTGTATGTGTGTCTGTCTCTGTGTGTGTATGTGTGTGTGTATGTGTGTGTGTATGTGTGTCTGTCTCTGTGTCTGTCTCTGTGTATGTGTGTCTGTCTCTGTGTCTGTCTCTGTGTGTGTATGTGTGTGTGTCTCTGTGTGTGTATGTGTGTCTGTCTCTGTGTGTATGTGTGTGTGTATGTGTGTCTGTATCTGTGTGTATCTCTGTGTGTGTATGTGTGTCTGTCTCTGTGTGTATGTGTGTGTGTCTCTGCGTGTGTATGTGTGTGTGTCTCTGCGTGTGTGTCTCTGTGTGTGTATGTGTGTCTGTCTCTGTGTGTGTCTGTGTGTGTGTATGTGTGTCTGTCTCTGTGTGTGTCTCTGTGTGTGTATGTGTGTCTGTCTCTGTGTATGTGTGTGTGTCTCTGTGTGTGTATGTGTGTCTGTCTCTGTGTGTATGTGTGTGTGTATGTGTGTCTGTCTCTGTGTGTATGTGTGTGTGTATGTGTGTCTGTCTCTGTGTATGTGTGTGTGTCTCTGTGTGTGTATGTGTGTGTGTCTCTGTGTGTGTGTGTCTGTCTCTGTGTGTATGTGTGTGTATGTGTGTCTGTCTCTGTGTATGTGTGTGTGTCTCTGTGTGTGTATGTGTGTCTGTCTCTGTGTGTGTCTCTGTGTGTGTATGTGTGTCTGTCTCTGTGTGTGTATGTGTGTCTGTCTCTGTGTGTGTATGTGTGTCTGTCTCTGTGTGTGTATGTGTGTATGTTCTCCTCACACCTGGCATACGTCGTCCAGAGACTCTTTTCTATCTGTACTATTAGTCCAACGTAGACAGCGTAGTTTTCATCACTGGGTGTTTTTCTCTTCTAAAAGTGAACATGAAATACCTCCATCAAAGTTCCCATCCTTCAGATTTCATTTGGATTTGGTGACACCTTTGGTTACTGCAGCAACAGAAAAGCAGTTCAGTGCGAAAGTAAACACTCTTTGAGCAGCTACCAGCAGAAATATGACAGATGAACAGCTGCTGTAACAAACACTGTGTTCCTGTGACTACTTCACACTGTAAGCCACTCTGCGCTTCAGCTGTTCGATTCTTTGATTGTGAACTAGGAGCAGTAGTGAAGAATTAACAGCAACAAAACCTGGCTCTGAGAGTTCTGTCGGAGGGGGAACAGCAGACAGTGAGATGATAAATTGCAAATGAAAACTCATGCATGTACTCAAATGATAACATGCTGAGTTGTAGTCATGTGATTTGTGTGTGTCTGTGTGTGTAGGCTCCAGATTCACCAGGACCTGAGGGAGGACTTGGCCAAAGTGAAGACCCTCGAGGGTTTGGCCAATGTCAGCAAACAGCTGAGGCTGCGCTGCCAGGTGACAGCAGACTTCAGTTTTTGATGTATATAACTGGACAAGTGGAAACAGTGAACTGGTGTTTGTGTAGCTGAATGCTCAGTGAGGTCAAACAAGAAGCAGGCACATTCTGAACTGCTGAAAATATTTAATATTGCACGTCTTCCCAACATAATAGTGTTAGAGTTTTTACAAATATAGATATTGAGTTTGTACTGTATGACAATAAGTAGCATCATTCATTGGCTAGTGTGCTCTATGTAACATCCAGTGCCGTTATGACCCATTTTCTCCTGGTTTTAACATGCAGTCTATATCTGGATAATGACATCTCACCTCAGATTTGCCTCTACTCATGTTGGGTTTCAGGTTGAGCTCTATGCTTCAGTTCGAATAAAGAGAATCCCCACTAAGAAACTCAGAAACTTTATAAAATGTATTAATGTTAAGGGGGACTGATCAAGGTGCTAATTTACACACAGATTGTTAATATGAGCTTGTGAGGGGGTCTTTGACAGTGACCTTAGTCTGCTCTCTGCATACCAAACTAATCTGAACCCCCATATGACCACTTTCCACGAAAATCTTCAAGATCCAGCTCGTCAGAGGGGCACTGTCATGACTGATACTGGGACAGCCAGGCATGTGTTGCTGATGGACAGTGTATACATACTTACACATTGTGTCTGAAATGGTGTGTACAGGAGGAGATAGCCAAAGGAAAGGATGTGGAACAGAAGGAGGGCGGCCTGCCGTTCCCCCACTGGATCTGCCAGCCATATGTCAGACCAGCGTGAGTCAGCACCCTTTGTAGTTTTTATTTTTCCTCCATGATAACTTCACTGGGACAAATTCCAGCACTTCTTTTTTGGGAAAACATATTCAGAAGTACTAACTACTAAAATTACTTTGACACCAGTGAGGAATCCTGAGAACCGGTAAAAAGGTCAAATTTCTCTCGTGTTGTAATCTAACTAACAATGACTCACAGGCCAAAGGAGCCAGTTGCCAACGGCAACAGCCAGAGTTCAGAGGTGAAGAAGACGGTGTGTCAGAAGAGGGCGCTGGAGGATCCAGATGGAACAGCTGACAATCTCTCCAAAAACAAGCTGAAGAAGAGATCCAGAAACCCCAACAAGAACTTCTGTCCTGAGCAGAAGCGTAAGTTTGGCTCCAACTGAGTTCCTCATTTAATACGATCAAGTGGAAACCTGCTGACATCTGTCTCTCTTCTTTCCTTCCACAGCCAAGTACATCAAATGTGAGCAGTGTGGGAACCCAAAGGTCAGTTTACACACTGTGTGTGTGTGTGTGTGTGTGTGTGTGCATGCGTGTATTCATTTGCATTGATATTTAGTGACAGGAGAGCCCACATAGGTAGTGATGTACGCACAGAATATACATCAGTCAAGTGTCATCACAGGTGTCACAGATTCCAGCAAGCTCAAGGAAATGTCAGTGTAATGTCAATGAAGATGAGACGTTCACCCCCCCTCTGCAGATTCACTTTTTAAAACAATAAGACTTTTGTCAACAGTGCTGTAGGGATCAAAAACTTTCCATTTCATGCATCTGTGCATGAAATGATAATAATGCATGTTTTAGTGTATTGGCATCTGCTACAATGAGCTTTATCAAAGAATAAGGAAGAAATTCTCTCTGTGTTTGTTTGATCTCCAGCCTCATCACATGATATCATTTCATTTTGCTCTGCAGGGAAATAAATGTGTCTTCAACCTGTGTCGGGGCTGCTGTAAGAAGAAGGCCTTCAAGGAAGTGGCAGACTGTCCAAGTCAGTACACACACGCAGATTACAGTGCCAAAAAATGTGGGGGGGGTACTATTGGAATATTATTTAAAGTATGGGTACAGGAGAAAGGGGTTCAAAGTCAGACATCCTCTATGGATAACAGTCTTCACCTCCCTCTGTGGAGGCATACGGTAGCTGGTGATGTAGCCGGTCAGGCTGTGGAGCTGGTGTTGACGATGTCTTTGCAGGAAAAAAAAAGACTAATGAGTCATAAAGATAATCTGTATGTGCTGTGGTTGACAGGCCACGGGCTGCGGTTCAAGACCAAGGCAGAGAAAAAGAAAGCTGAGGACAGCGAGAGGAAGGACGATGAGCGGAAGGAGAACGCGGTCACAGAGACGCAGAGAAGCAGCAGCTTTCCTCAGCCACTCCCAGATCCAAGTGCAGAGCTGCAGGAGCAGTACAAGATCCAGCTGCCACTATGAGTGGCACTGTGGCTCCACACGCACAGCCATACACTGTTAATGCAGAGACCAATCAACACTCACAACGCCCGTGAAATAGTCAAAAATAAAAAATGAAGGTAGGTTCACACAACATCTCAGCCATCTTGGTTTTCATCAAGTTGTCTTTTCTAATGTTTTGGTCCAAAGTTTGGGCACAGTAAAGTTCAGTGCTCCGTGCTGTTGTGTGGACCTACTTTGATTTATTCTGCTGCTGAGAGAGATTCAACCAGGGGGTCGTTGAACTTTCAGGTGACCAGGTTAGTGCAGGTGGAGGTAGCCCAGCATTGTCCGGACATCTAGTGTTCACAGCTGCTAAGTAACCACAACAAGAATTCTCTGGGAAGAGACGTGTGTTCGGGTCTGATGGTGAGGTACTGATGGATAGTGATCCACAGACCAAATCCTTACAGGAACAAATATATTTCTTTGATTTGATGTGGATTTTCAGAACAAGAGCAGAAAAGTCTGTTAACTTTTTTTTTTTTTTTTTTAAACAAAGATTTTATTTGTGTTAATCTTATTTTGGCCAAAGTTGTTACTGAGCCGCCAAAGTTAAAAGATTCAGTAACTCATGGGTTCTTTCAATCAAGGTCACGAATGTGGTTGCATTTTCAGCTTATTAGTTAATGTATTTATGTTAGCTCAAGGTTTGCCTGCAGTGCATTGACTTATGTATGTGCCTTTTAAAGAGAAGTACCACTGCATGTCCACATGTGACGTTTGGTCACGATGACAAAAAGGAGGAGGAAACATCAACGTGGTGCTCCACCTGATACACTCAGTGACTACACCATCCAAAAGAAATGCATCTAAAGGTGCTACCTGTATCATTGTGCATACAGCTAAAAATAATACTGCAGTTACATTTTGGGAAACATGTTTCCTTGGTATATATAGATAAGAGGGTGTAGGCTATATCAGATTCATCTCTGCGTGTTTAGCCTATCAGCACAAAGATAAGAAGTTAGCACAGCACCATCAAAAGTGAAAAGGAAACATTCATGTTGTGACAGCTATTGGTTAGTTTGTCTGCTAAAGACACAACATGGAATTAGAACACTTTGGAGACATTTTGACTTTTGAGTGAAGCTCTTGTCTTTGTGCTAAGCTAGCCTAAAAACGTCTGCTTTCTCTACTGGTTGCACAGGGTGTTAAATGATTTCAGTCAACTCGTCTCACTTAAAGCTCCTGAAAATGTTTGGATTTTATCTTTGTATTTATCTATGAAATGAAATATTCAGGGCAAAATTAGCAACAGTCAAATTTAAAAGTGGTGAGAAAATCATCTTCGGGTCTCGTATATCACAAACTAAACACTCAATTCCTGGGCTGGTCTCATGCATCACCAGCTGTCGCAGAGCCACTGACATCAGATACTGACAGAAAATATAGAAAGGCAGAAATCGCTCACAAGTTTGGAGTAGCCAAACTAACTTTGGGAGTACGAGTTTTCAGGGCCTTTGAACTGTTTGATGTCTCTCCTAACATGTCCATTATCAGTAGATTGTTGTTGCTGTGGTCATTTTAAAAAGAAACAAATGAGACCGCCCCCGGTACATGTTGTTGCATATCTTTGGGCCCTGTGCTTTTTGCATCTTGTTTTTATTAAATTCAAATACAGAACATACATGAGTCTGGATTTTTCACTTCTTTTGGTTCACCAAGTCTTTCAGCTGTGCCCTCCAGAATGTGGATCCTGCAGTATTATATGCTCAGAACAGCCACCTGAACCAAAGGCCCCTCTGCTAACATCAGAAACAATCTGTCTTTCTTAATGCTAAGTTACCACAACATTGTTGTTGTGCCTGATACACGGATGAAGTGCTTTGTGCCTGTGCTCAGTGGGTTTTATCAAGAAATGTCTCAAACATATAGTGACACAAAAATTGATGCTTCAAAGCTTTATTATAAATGATTTAGAGTACAGGCCAGAGTACATGTTAACCAGCATGAATCACGAATGAAACATGTGAAACATGGTGTGACAGTTCAGCACAGGATAGAAACTATGAAGAGTAAAACAGATCGCTGGGTGAGTAGAATGGACGACATCAGCCTCTTGGATGTGTAGACCTCAGTGAAAGCTTACTTGCCACGGTGAATGTAGTCGTTGATGAAGCGAAGGTATGTGGACACCTTGGTGTAGACGCCAGGGCGGCCTGGGAGACCACAACCATCGGGACTCCCATAACTTATGATGCCCGCCTGCACAAAGCCCTGTGCTGCACGACAAACCAGCGGGCCGCCGTAATCTCCCTTTGAGGTCACACACATCAGGAAATGTGGTCATTTTGAGCAGTATGTCAGTAGTTGGGATGTTATTATATTTCTAAGAGTATTTTTCTGTAGTGGAAGAAGTACTCTCATATTTTGATACTAATACGAAAATACACAAATACTTCATGACAACTAAAAGTCCTTCATCAAAGTCCTGTATTCAATTAAGTAATAAAAAAACTACTGAAAAGTGCTTTTAACCATTTTGCAGTAAATGTAAGTGCTAAATTCTGATATTATTGATGCTGATGTATCACTGTATAAATAGTATGTGACTGTAGTATAGCTACTTTGAACTGTTCTTCATGACTGATTGTAAAACTCACTTCGCAGGCGTCCTTCCCTCCAGCCCCTGCACACAGCATGTCAGAGGTCATATCAGGATACGTCGCCTTACAGTCACTCTGAGGGACGATGGGAATCCTCAGCTGCTGAAGGGTTTCTGGATCTGACAGTGGAACTGCATAAACACACACACACACACACGCACACACAATAAGTTCAGAGGAGGAGTTGATATTTTTCAACACACCAAGATCATCGATGCAATAATGTGTGTGTGTGTGTGTGTGTGTGTAAGCAGTGCGTTTTAAGGCAACAAATTAGTGTAGAACTTACTGCCATTCCCAACATTGCCCCAGCCAGTGATCCAGCACTCAGATGATGGACCATATGCGGCATCAGCGCTGGGCAGGCTCACTGGAGCAACGTAGTCTGAGAATATAATTTTTTTCTTCAGCTTCAACAGGGCAATGTCGTTCACAAAGCCTGTGCTTAGAGCCCGGTACTGAGGGTGAAGTATGAAAAACTCTATGGCCATATAACGAACAGATGCTTTTTTCAGGCTGTGTGCGCCGATCCAAACACTCGATCGCATTATGTCGGGCTGACGATTTCTGTCAACACAAATACACGTATTAGTTTCAGTGCATTTATAGTTGACCTTCATTTAACTGCACAAACCCTGACACACACCACCCAATAATGTTCTAGCATGGAGGTAGGTTCAGCAGAAGAGGGACATGTAAGCATTGCTTTCTTTTTGCCATTTGAAAGGATTGAATCAAAAACAAGTTGTTCTGGAAATCTTGCCAAAACGTGGCATCATTAAATCATGTGACACAAACAGTGTGGATGTGGGGAAATAAAAAAAAAGAGATTTGTTGGTTTGTGTCAGGGAAGGTGAATGGGGGCTAGAATCATCATTTTTATAATAACAATGGATCAAAGTACGCTGTACTTAACTCCCATTCACCTGACGCACGTTCTCACATTTACACCTACAGGCAATTTTAGATTCACTAGTCACTAAGTTAATTTATATGTAAATATATATATGTGTGTGTGTATATATAAAATATATATATATATATATATGTATATATGACCACAGTGCTTTTGATTAATTAAAGGTAAATCATTAATAGTAGCTATAGGGCACACACAATACTGAATGACCTTGAAAAGTCAATATATTTGATATAAAAAACGTGTCGTAGGTCAGTGTCACAAGTATGTGAAGAAGAAATTTACCATTTCACCAGAGCTTTATAGGTATAAGTGAATTACTCTTAAAGTGTTCCAGTAAATGTGGTTAAAAAAACGAAGGAAAAAATGCCTCACTTTTGTGGAACACACTCATTCATGTGCATGGATTCCCAATACTCCTCCCCACCATATGACCCCAGACAGGCCTCATTAAAGGCAGCTTTGTCGTCATGATAAACCTTGATACCTATAATAATAAACAGCCTCACCACTAGGGAAAATCAGGTGATCTGAATACATTTTAAATTCTGAGAACATGAACACACACATACTTATCCCAGCAGTTCGCAGCAGTCAGCACCCACTGATTGTTGAGAATGCTGCCACCACAACGCCACTTATTAATGCCATCTGATGTGATGTTCAGGTGGACCATCCACGGCCAGCTCTGCTTTGGAGCATCTTGCCCCCCGACGATGCAGTTCTGCGTGTCAGCACCAAGCAAACCTAAAAAAGCAATAAATAGACCTCAAAAAACTTATTTTGATGGAGTTTTTATGAGTGGGGCCCAAATGTGTTTGTCTCACACACGCCTGAGGACACACATCCATCCATCCATCCATTTTCTAATGCGCTTCATCCTGCACTCAGGGTCACGGGGGTGCTGGAGGCTATCCCAGCTGTCTTGGGGCAAAGGACTGGTTAGAACACAGGGACAGTCAGTCACAGGACAAACAACCATTCGCACACTAAGGACAATTTAGAGTTTCCAATTCACCTAATGCATGTCTTTGGATGGTGGGAGGAGGAAGCCGGAGTACCCGGAGAGAACCCACACACACACAGAAGGGCCTGCCTCGACCGGGAGTCGAACCCAGAACCCTCTTGCTGTGAGGCGACAGTGCTAACCACTGCACCACTGTGCCGCCCGAGTACACACATACATTATTTTAAAGATCTTTAAAGTAGAAGCACCGAGGTGATCGATCTATGTATGACACCTCTGTACAAGTTTATTCATTAGGATAAACCCCTTGAGATGAGCCATCTAATTTTCAAAAGGGTCCTTTGGTTGAAAATTTGATTAAAGTATTTTCCCTAACTAAAACAACCAGCACCTCAAAAGTTCAGTAATTATTGTTTGTTTAATGCTTACAGACTCTAAAGCATCACAGGCTGCAGTTTTATTGGGGGCCAACGTGTTATTTTTTACACCTGTATTTTTGTACACTTTACACAAATAAGCAATAAGAGAGACATTACAAGCCGAGATCAGGGAGATCTACATAAGATGTCCAGTCATCACCATTAGTCAAACTGTCACAATCATTAAAACTTTTTGCATCATTACAAAGCAATTTTACTCATGATCTTGAACAAAATGTCATTTGACATGTCTTCTTATGATTTGTAAAAGTCTGTCTATATAGGTAGCTAATAAGTTTCTGTTAGTAACAGTTGGCACGTTTAACTCAAACTGAGCACAGATAAATCCCCACCATAAAAAGTACTCATCATGACAGACGTGGTGTTTTTCTTTCTCACCTCCAGTGTTGTGGATCAGGACCAGCACAGTCAGAAGTCTGCAGAAAGCCATTGCTGTGACAGAGGGAGGCAGTGTCTGCACCGACTGCAGGGACCAGCTGCAGCTTTATATACACAGCTGGAGAAATAGATTCCTATCAGCTGTCAAACCACAAGTGGAAAAGTACCTTGACTCAAATACTGTGAAGTAGATTTAGTTTATAATTATTTTCCTTCCCTCATAGAACATTTTTAAATTCATTTTTCCTCCCCAACATTTCAGTCTTTTCTTACTTTTAACTTAAAATGTAAGAGCTTCAGTACTATTAATGAATATGTTATAAATCCAGTACATGTGTGTAAGCACTTAAACTGTGATGCACTGCCAAAGCTTAAACAAGACCAAGCTGCCAGGTGACTTTGTGTTATGTCATTATGGTAATGACAGGTTTAATTGCTGTTATTATTGTTGATATTGTTGCTGCTATGTTTAACTAAATGTTCAATATTGAGTTTCAGTCACAAACACTGCTGAACTGTTCCGTTTCAACTGGAGAAATGATCGAGGCAACATCTGCTGTTAGATTTATGGGGCACTGGATACGCAGGGTTGGACATCGAGGTCCAGCATTGCACATTTGATAAACGTGATGTTCTTGCACTTGTGCATTTCAGTATGAATGGAAAAGCTGAAGAGCAGCTCTCAGTGGCAGTGTTGGAGCAGTCTGTTCACAGTCACAGAGAGAGATATCACAGTGGGGCTGCAGTGCACGAACCCCTCAGTGTAAAGATCAACGCACATTTGAGAGCTCAGAGATGTGGGGAAAATGATCCGCTCAGACAAATCTATTCTTCAGCACAAGTGGGCGAGTGCTTGTGCGGCGTACATCAAGAGAAGGGTACAGGCCTGAACCTGACCTCCTATATTCCAAGAAGAAGGGGCAGCACGTTTCAAAGCCTGCGTCTCCTCTGACGTCTGCAGAATACTGCGAGCAGCGTGCTGTGATTAATGTCCCCTCAGTGTAACGTAAGTAAGTAACATGCATCAGTTCCTGCTGAGCATGTCTCAGGCTCAGCTCATCTGAACTACTTTACACACTGCAGGCTGCTTTAACCCACAGCAATGCATCATGGTCTATGAGACATACAGAAAACAGAAAGTCAAGAATGAATGCCTCAAATTCACAGACAGTACTTTAAGAAGTGTGCCTAACCTCTGGCGACACACATGAACAAACCCTTACAGTGTGTGATGGAGCTTATTCCAGTTACACATCTCAACCACACACTCTCAGAGTGACTGTTGTAAACGGCCCTCACAGCAGGAACCTTCAGCGCTGACCGTGTTTCTGAGGGACTTTATTTGTGTGAGACACCGCGTCCCGTGTGACGACGTCAAACTTTCCAACGATGTCCGAGAAACATCGAGTGTGTGGACAGTGAACAGCACACACTCCGCGCAGGGAAGTGTGTGTGTGTGTGTGTGTGTGTGTCAGGTGTTAGCATGGAGCACACCGGAAGCGTCAACGCAGAGCCCGGCCAGCTGAGAGACGGACACGGTGGGTCTGTCTGCCTGTCTGCCTGTCTGTCTGTCTGTCTGTCTGTCTGCCTGTCTGTCTGTCTGTCTGCCTGTCTGTCAGTCTGTCTGTCTGTCTGTCAGTCTGCCTGTCTGTCTGTCTGTCAGTCTGCCTGTCTGTCTGTCTGTCTGTCTGCCTGTCTGTCTGTCTGTCTGTCTGTCAGTCTGCCTGTCTGTCTGTCTGTCTGCCTGTCTGTCTGTCTGTCTGCCTGTCTGTCAGTCTGTCTGTCTGTCTGTCAGTCTGCCTGTCTGTCTGTCTGTCAGTCTGCCTGTCTGTCTGTCTGTCTGTCTGCCTGTCTGTCTGCCTGTCTGTCTGTCTGTCTGTCTGCCTGTCAGTCTGTCTGTCTGTCTGCCTGTCTGTCTGTCTGTCTGTCAGTCTGTCTGCCTGTCTCTCTGTCTGTCTGTCTGCCTGTCTGTCTGTCTGTCTGCCTGCCTGCCTGTCTGTCTGTCTGTCTGTCTGCCTGTCTCTCTGCCTGCCTGCCTGTCTGTCTGTCTGTCTGCCAGTCAGTTTGCCTGCCTGTCTGTCAGTCTGCCTGCCTGTCTGTCTGTCTGTCTGTCTGTCTGCCTGTCTGTCTGTCTGTCTGCCTGCCAGTCAGTTTGCCTGTCTGTCTGTCTGTCTGCCTGCCTGTCAGTCTGTCTGCCTGTCTGCCTGTCTGTCTGCCTGCCTGTCAGTCTGTCTGCCTGTCTGTCAGTCTGTCTGCCTGTCTGTCAGTCTGTCTGTCTGTCTGTCTGTC
>JBAJHX010000039.1:20430102-20448668 GCA_037176925.1 Amniataba percoides | reverse complement strand
CTGAAGTCCAAACCAGTGGCGCTCACAGCTTCCTCTTTCTGTGACCTCACTCTCTGTTACACACTGCTACACACTCTGTTACACACTGCTACACTCACTGTTAGACACAGGGATGGAACAGAAACCTGCTGCTGAGAGATATTTAAGAAAGGAAAGCCTTAAAAACCTGTAGAGGAAGTACATAACACACCATATCATCATGAGACAGAATGTCAAGAAGCATCAAACATCAGCAGGGGGACAAATACTTCTCTTCTGCTGTTTACCAGTCACAAATAGTTTGTGCAATCTGGTGACAGTTAGAGTCAGTACTGCATACCCATCATGTGATAAAGGCCTCGGCAGCAATAACATCATCTATTAAATGTACCAATCAGGTTAAAGACCACATCGTAGCAGTGACACAGCTGTGAGGTCCAGTAACACAAGAGCTGAGTTTCTTAGTAGCTGTAGTAGTAAAGTAGTTAGACTACTTTAACAAGGCCTTTAATGACCGATTGATCCAGATACTAATAAACTCCGTTCTTGCATTACTATTAGTTCTTGCACGAGAGTTTCAGATTCTCTCTGGAGTTTCATAAGTGTCAGTCCTTAAGTCCTACTTTTTCATCTATAATGATCCCACTGTAAAAGAATGACATATCCTATCTTTCACTCACAGCTCTCTATCTGTCTTTCTCCAGTGACCTTAGCTCAGTTCACAACCTGTTAACAAGCGTTTCAGTCTTAGTTAAAAATACATCTCACAGCTAAACATTATTAAAACTGAAAGTCTTCTTGTCTTCTGTCATCATCTAAAAGCCAATGAGCAAGTCAGAACCTGCTTACTGATGCTGAAAATCACTAGCACCCCTACATGTATCAAGACAAGAAAGATTCATATCCGAGACCAATTCTGAGAAATTAATTCGTGCATTGATTGTGAACAGATAAGATGACTGCAGTGCTACAGTGCTCTCTTCACTGGATCAAAACATGTAAAGATAAGACTTACATCCACACAGAATCCAGCTGTCAGACTTCTTACTGGTACAAGAAACATAATCACATTATTCTAATATTTCAACGTCTTCAGTGGCTTTGAATTTATGACCATTTAATGGTCCAGCCCCCCAATATATCTCTAACCTTGTGTGCATGTGTGGGTATGCATATAAATACTTTGTTTTTATCATTTTTATTGTTACTACATAGCCTGTTGAGGCTCTTTGCTCAATAAATAAAGCCGTATTGCTCTGGACTGAATTGAACTGGGCACAACATGTTTCCACAACATTATTAGTTTTCAGTTATTGATCTGAATGTGTTTACCCTGTAATCCTCTTCTGATTATCTGCTCAGGTTCCTCGGACTGTGCAACAACTTTGCTTATGTTGTGATGCTGAGTGCCGCCCATGACATCCTCACAAAACAGGAGTCAGGAAACACTACAGCATCTGTAAGATGGGAAATTTGTATTCACATGTTTTGCCTTTACAATGACTTGTGTTGTGTTGAAGTGCTTTTTTTTTTACCTACTTCCTTTTTCATGTCTAGACTTCTGCCACATTGGCCGTGGATTTCCAAGGTGGGAACAGCAGCAACAGTAGCCGCTATGACTGCAACCCTGTCTCTACAGCGGTAAATGGAGACTCACCACACAACCCAGAATAACCTCCAGCACTCTACATTTTCACACAGAATTATTAGCTCCTCAATTTCAGGTTTTGTGAAATGCAACACTAGAACGTTGTTTGCAGGGTTTCTTCAGCCATCATTTAGCAGGTAGTGTGCAGAAAGTCGTATGACAGTAAAACTAGAAATGAAAAATCCAGAATGGAGAATCTCTTCAGCTCCCAGGACTACAGAACACATTAGTGTTATGAAGCTTGAACACAGAAATACATCCCAACTGCAAAAATAAGGAGCTGTGCTGTAACATTATACGTATGAACATTACCACAGCATCAGCAATAATAAAAATGGATCATGTAATAATTTTCTTTCATTTCCTATTTGCACATGATGTTTGATGTTTAAATGGATCTAAATGAACTGACATCACAGGTCATGTCACTCTTTAGGGACAAAGCTTGTCTGTGAGCTTCTCTTGGTCTGTGTGACGTTTTTCTCCTCAGGCTGTGCTTTTAGCTGACATCCTCCCGACGCTCGTCATCAAGCTGTCTGCTCCTTTTGTGATCCACAAACTGCCTTATGGGTAAGATATTGGTGGTCACTTGTAAACCTCTCTTGTAAATGGTATATTCAAAAAGCATTTGCACATTTTTGCAACCTTTTTATGTGCAAATGCTAATTTTTCAGCGCTTTGCCAAAAATTTAAGTTAACATGAGAAAAATGTGATTTTCTCATGTGAGTTGGTTGTGTACCTCACCATGTAAACAGTTGTACCTGCAGGTTATAGCCTGTCCATATTTTAGTCATCCCATCATTCAGTGGTTTTCAGACATACTTCATACAAGCCATTTCAATGTGGTTATTTTGGTGTTTCACGTGATAACTGCCAATGCTGGGCTTTTTTCAGGTTGATATTAGTGGTAGGACTTTATAGTAAATGATGATAAATTGATAAATTCAGCCTAATGTACATTTCATTAATTCATTCTTAGCCGGTCACTTTTACTTTGCTGTTTTTGCCATTAAGCTACCATCAATAAAACTCAACACTTCAACAGATTTTTCTGTCTCCATAATGCCTCCTAATGTTCTGGTGGCCTTTTATTTTAAAAATGTGTCTTTGGTCTCATTAATGGTAACTTATCAGAGTGGAGCCATTTTAGTACATGTTATTTCATCCATTAGTTTGCATACTAGCGTTTGTATTTACAGGCAGTACACACAGACCGGCTGACTGTCCAGAGTGACACTTGTTGCTTGCATACAGCACTGTGCATAACTGGACAGCTAACAGAGGAAAAAGGAAATTGAACAAATAACAATATTGTCATTAAATGTGTTTGTATTACATGAATTTAATATTGCACTGTATTGTAAATTTCATGCCTAATTCTTCTTTTTCTAGTATGCGAGTGTTGTTCTGTGCCATCATGGCAGCAGCAAGTTTCCTGCTCGTGTCTTTCTCCTCATCTGTGTGGATGAGCATTCTAGGTAAAGCTGCCTTTTTCACAGAGAACTGCTATTAATATAAGTCACAGCTTTTATCATTGTTGGAGATAGAACTGACAATCTGATGACTATTTAGGTCCAGCTTATAATCTTGGTTTCATACCCTGCTATCTTATCTCTCTGGCTGTTTCACAGAAATGTGATATCATTTTAGTCTAATAATGTTTCTTCATTATTGTGCAGGACTAACCACTGAGCTAATGTCTAAGTTGATGCAGAAATGTGTAACACATCACCCTGTGCTCAGTGTCACTGAAGCCACAGACCCTGTGGGGTCCACTGCCCCGGGGACAGGGCCACATTAACCTTCTACGAGGTCCCACTGTCTCCCACTGTGCACTTTCTATGCAAAAGTTACAAATCTAAATTTAGTGCTCACTTTAGAGGAAATGACTGATTTAACTATGATGATCACATTGGTAGACGTGAGGAACTGTTAGTGTTGCAGGGAAGAGTTTGTCTGGGAATTTACTGAGAGAGCTAATGCTCTGGAGGTCCTTCCCACCTAACATTGAGCTTTTTCTTTTCAGATGTTATGAGCTGTTCTTTTAGACAAAGCAACATTAATATCGCTGTCAGCTGTGACAGTGACCCTGCTAACACAGAACTAGAGCCCTGAAACGGGCACACCCGTCCCAATGGTCTTAGTTACAGACAAAGGTCAGTGATGTGCCAGTTACTGACCGAGAATAATGTGATAATGCTGGCAGGTGCAGCGGGCCTGAAATGGAGTCTTGGAATAAACATAATGAGAATGAAAGTCACATTCAACTGATGAGATTTGTGTTAATTAATAATCGAGCACAACTCTACTGTTTGCAGTTCAGTTCATCAGGAAGTAAAATAAATCCAAGACTCTGAAAACAAATTAGGCACTGCTGAGTAGTTGAAAAGTAAAATGGCTTCACTGCTGGTCCTTTCCCACTGGACTCGCTCACGCTCACTCTGCGTTTCTAGGAGTGGTCTTTGCCAGTATCAGCGCTGGACTGGGAGAGCTGACCTTCCTCTCTCTCACTGTCTTCTTTAGCAGGTAAACATTTACTTGTTTAATTTTTTTCAATCTCAGAATTCGTAATTCCTTGAATCCACATAAACTCAGACAAGATGACAACATTCAAACTAAACTTGAAGCTAAATCTAAAATGTAGCTGATTCACTGAAAAGAGCTTCTTGACTGCAAATGTACTTAAAACCATTTCCAAAGTCGTTTCATTTACACCCTGACGACAAGACAATGTTGTTTGATTGCTTTGTAATTCACTAAAAAACTAAATATATTCAAAGTGACAAAAAAGAAAGTCACCAAAGTCAAAAAAGACATTATCCAAAGATTATTAAAATGATGATGTAGTAAATTAAAATACTAACTTTTCAAGTTACAATAAAAAGTGATAGTAAAAGTGATTTAGTGTCCTACAATTTAGACTTGCCATAGCGTTTTCATTTTTATTAGTCATAACTTTTCACCCTTTTCTGTCTTTTCCTGGCGACGGTGGGCTTCACTTTAGTTGAAATCTAGTTTAGTCAAAACAGTTCCTGTTTGCAACGGCAATGCCATGTGCTAACACCGTGTCTCCACTGGAACCTTTCTCAAGTCTCTGAATGATCATTTTAGTACTTCATTTAATGAACTTGAACCAGTGAAAAACTAGAACATGTCAGCAGTGATGAGGGCCAACAAACCGTGTGTGTGCATTTCTAGTTTTATTGTGTACCTCTCATAGTCTTTTTGTAATGTGTAATGAGTCATACAGTACACTATGAGGTGTCTTGTCAGGATATTTAGTGTAGATGTTAAATGGTTCAGTGTCCCACCTGTCTCAGGGATGTACTGGGAGGTTGGGGCTCAGGTACCGGTGGTGCTGGTGTTGCTGGAGCTTTCCTCTACTCAGGCCTCACCCAAATTGGCCTGTCGCCACAGATTACTCTCCTCATCATGCTGGTGGTCCCATTCGCCATGTTGATTAGGTAAGTATGGAGGTATGAGGACAAGAAATGAATTCTGTATTCATTCTTTTAGAAGCACTGTCCAAAAGGTCTCTTTAGAGTCACCTTCCAAACACTGTTACTTTAAATGTCTTAAGCAAAATGATAAGACATGTACGAAAATCTTTGTTGCCTAGTTGTGAGTAAATAGCTGAGAGTGATTTGACAGATATGGTTACAGCACTTCAAAATGAAGAACAATCATTAGCAGATATTGGGCAAACATCTCAGTTCGTTCAGCTGGAACCCATAGCATCGACCCCATGTGTACACACAAAGCATCCACTCAGATTCTCGCACCTTTGTGTGTTTCTGATGGAGCTGCAGTCACAGTAGTTACTTCTCTTTGTCGTGTGTTGTTTCACAAGTCGAAACTGATCAAGAGAAGGTTTAAAATACTTGAAAAGACTGAAATAGGCTGACTACTCCTTAACAATCTATAAATCTTGCAGATGACTATAATTTTGGCTCAACAATCAGTTCACCCTGACTAACCTGCACGTGTCTTAGCTGTTTTCTCTGTTCATTCGCTCTCTTGTTCTACTCACAACACTAATAAAATCTTTCCTCCTGGCTCCACCAGTTATTTCTTTCTGCTGGATCCTCCACCTTCGTTACCTCAGTGGAAAAGCAGGGAGACAGAGTACGCAGCTGTGGGCTCAGACGAGAGACAGCAGCTGATGGACGGATCAGAAGAAGAGGAGCAGGAGAGATCGACCTCAGGTACATACATGTCACAACCTGAGCAGAACAAGCCCTAACTCACACTACAAATGATCAGAAAAAATTGAGCAAATTCTGTGTAAGCTGGACTTTTTCCCTTATGCAATTCTAATCTACTAATTTGACTGGAGACTACAGTTTGACAGTGTCTGCAATTGTGCAATACATTCATTTGGAAAGCCCAAGAGCAGCACTTAATCTAATCAGATGATAATGAAAGCATGTGATGTGAAATTGCGGGGTGCAGGGTTTGATTTTGATTTTGATTAATGGAAGTTTTTGTGTTGTCGCATATGTGCACTTCAAATTGTACTTGTACTTGTAGCTGATATTTAAGCTCTGATAAGCTCAAAAGCCTCAATTGTTTTATCGCGGTCATATGTATGATTTTTATGTCTATATTGGCAGCAATACAGGAAGTGTGGGAGGATTTGTGTGGTGAAACTGATGTTATCTACCTTGTATAGCAATGAAAAGTGATATGCAGGTTTCGTACGATGGACCCTGTAAAGAATTAGGAATTGAGCATTAAATTAGTTCATTTTTTATATTTGATTAACCTTTGTGTTTAGGGTTGTTCAAAGTAGGTTTTGTTTGTTAAAACATGGAGAATCCCAGCATGGTTCTGTCACCATTTGATCTTCCTCTCTGACCTGCCAGTCCTTGATGGGAACTTCTAAATTTCTCAGTTTTGGGATATGCACAATACCTAAAATAATAATTCAACATTTTTGTAAATACTTTTAGATCCTTTACGTCCTTCAGTTCCTCTGTTGGTCTCTCTGTGTGTGATAAGAAGTAAGATAGAGTGTGATTAGTCTACCTTAGTGTAAAAACTGGAAACAGGTGAAAGAGCTAGTCTGTCTCTATCAATAAGAGAGGACACGTGCCAACATCTTAAAAGCTTGGTAATAAACATATTGTTTAGTTTGTCACTCTGGATATAAACAGAAGTGTGAAAATGATCAGTAATGGACACTGCTGATGTGAAATTCCGGTTGTTTGGTGTTGAATAACTACACAGGCCATGCTCTCTTTCTCTTGAATGTAAAAGAGGACCAGATCACTGGACCTCTCACCTTCAGAGAGAAGCTTCGTGTTGTCAGAGTAAGTGTCCTCTTTATTTTGGATCAGAGAAGAGGCTTGTTCTGGATGCACTGAAATTCCCTTTCATTCCTGTGAGCAGGGCTTGCTGTGCTTCGTGTTTTTCCTGGGACTGGTCTACTTTGCTGAGTACTTCATCAACCAGGGCTTGGTAAGTTCTCTGGTGCCCACATAACATTAATCTTGTTGTTAAAGCAAACCAAACATCCTGTTCTTGTATTTTAATTGTATTGACTGGAGAATAATGTACATACTAATTTCCTTTTCCAGATGGAACTCCTGTATTTCCCCACCTTTTTCCTGTCCCACGCAGAGCAGTATCGCTGGTCAGTCAGCCTCATTATTTTTCTGAAGGAGAAATTCTTTAATGACATAGATTTCAATGTCATCATTACTTGTGTGTGTGCTCAGGTACCAGACGCTGTACCAGGTTGGTGTGTTGGTGTCTCGTTCCTCCCTGTGCTGTGTGAAGATCAGGAAGCTTTGGCTTCTCTCCTTGCTACAGGTGAGAAACAGTGAATGACCAGGCAGCCGGCGGTATGTAGGATACTGTACGTTTATGATATGCTCCATAATTAGTTTCAGTGCCACAGTATATAAAACACTATGATATGGACAGTAACTATGCAGTATTGCAAAACATCACCAGAAACTTAACAAACACTCAATAAGTATCATAGTAGCAGATACAATCTCTACTTGCTATTTAGACTGTGAACATGGCGTTAATAAAAGTCACAACTGAAGAATGAAAGCATTAGTAAGGTTGAAAAGACTGCGAGTGTGGGAAGTTCAGACTTTTTTGTTCCAGCTCAGTTATTATAACAGCTGTGTATTGATCTGATATATAGCTATATAAAGATCTGGTATAGCTGCACTGTCTTATCCCCCTCGTCAGTGTTACTGGTATGACATGACTAGTGGCAGAACAACGTGCACTCTATTTGCTAACTTAATTAATGTGTCTTGTGGGAAACTGGGAAGACTGAGACCAAAGATCCATGTGGTGTTTTCTAGGTAGTTTGTTCTCTGTTTCTCTCATTGTTACTAAAGTCTGTCTTATTGTTATTATTTATGTGGAGAATATTGTGCTTTCTTTTATCTCTTCCACACCCATATGTATTTGGGCTCATTTTCATGCTAATAGGAGGATGTCAGTTTCTCCCCTTTTCCCGCTCATGTGCATTGATGTTTTATTTAGAGAGTAGTTGTATTTTTGGAATAATGTTAATGTCTGGAGCTTTAGGACCACTGCATCAGTGCTGCGTCATCAACGCTCAGCTGCCACGTCGGATTAAAGCCACCAGGCGTCACTGTTTATTCCTGTGGTTAATGCACCCTTCTTAACAGTTCTTGTGGTCAGTCTGTATTGACAGTACAGTTTGTGTAGCTGCTGACACTTTCATTGTAAATTGTGCAAAATGCCTTCATAAAGCACTTAGTGACTTATGCGTGTGAAAAGTGCTATACAAAAATGTTCTTTAGATAATGTAAGTATACTTCATTTATTCAGCTATGATTATTTAAATGTTATCACTATAACCACTGTGGTTGAATTTGTTATTAATATTATCTGGGTTTCTAATAATTGAGATACACTGATTTCCATTAAGTATTTCTGCATGCACTGAAAATCCAAGTTAGTATTACAAACGTTAACTGAGAATCTTTATCTCCCCTCTTCTCTGCCCTCCACAGGTGTTGAATGCAGTGGTGCTGTTGTTCGCAGTGCGTTACCAGTTCCTGCCCAGTGCCTGGCTAGTGTTTGCTATCGTCCTCTATGAGGGTCTGCTGGGTGGAGCTGCATATGTCAACACCTTCTACTTCATCAGCAAAGAGGTCAGAGCGAATAACTGTCAGTTGACCTGTTGAGCAGGGTGACCATCGTTAAAAGCAGCTGTCGCTATGATAAAATCAATATCATGTATTCTTCATCGGTGATTCCACTGATGCGACAGAGTCATGCCACACTTAACACTTGCAGATTCTCACAGTTCAAGCTACTTTGAGTGAAACTCAATACATTCCACATATGTTTCACATTAACATCCCAACCAAAAGCGATAGTCTCTCCCTTTGAGCTGCGAGGAAGGAACATCTGCAGGGGATGGTGAGCCGTTTTTTCAGTGCTGTTAAGGCTCAGGGGATTGAACATATTTATCTTAGAAAACAATATTTCTGTGCAGGAAAGGAGAGCAGCAGAACTGGCTGAGTTATTGCACTCATAAAATTAGTGGAAATGTTTGTCCGCCTAAGAGTACAGTGCATTCATTAGTTACCGACCCTTATAACTATTTTAGATGTACGTTATCTCACAGCTCATTCACCTTCTGCTTTATTTACAGCTCATCCTGTCCGCAGGTTATATATTCATTATGGAGGCTTAAGTGGGTGGTTGTGTACTTGAGAGCATTATATTGAATGGGGTTGCTAATGTTTTGTTAGTTGGCTCAAAATGTTGTCATAGAGCAGAATTACCTGTTTCTGACTGGCTAAAGTTTGGTAAAGAGGAATTTTGTGTATGTTTGAGCGTGCATGTATCAACAGATAAGAAAAGAGATGTACTGTCATACACTGCTGTATTTAGCTGCTCACTGTACAGCTGAGGTGCAGCCGTGTTTTTTATCATTCAATATTAAATGTCTTGTATGAGCATCTGGAATTTCTTCTCTCCCACAGACTGAGGACAGACAGAGGGAGTTTGCAATGGCTGCTGCAAGTGTAGGAGACAGTCTGGGCATCGCTCTGGCTGGACTCGTTGCGTTCCCCGTCCACAGATACTTCTGTTCCCTATAACCCAGCCCACACACTGACCAGCAGGATGAATAAGCAAGACGTGGGTGCATTCCATTTGAGGGATTTTTAAAAAAAAATCTGAAATGAGTTAGACATCATCTGACATAAGCAGACTTTACTCCTACATAAAAAATATCGACTCCACATATTGTATTCATTGTGGATTCCCAATAACAATGAGCTACACGCAGAGCTGTGGTCTCACTTACTTATCCTCTTCACCAACTTCCAGTGATCAGCTAGTGTTGCTTTCTGGGATACACATGCAGGGCCTCGGTAAGAGCAACCATAATCAGGGCCCATTATCCCATGACACAAGTGGTTTTTGACAGGAAGGCATGGTAATAGCTTACATAACTTAATAATGTTTTGGTGGTTTGCACAAAGAGCCTGTTGCCTGCACAGGAAAACTCATTATATTATAATAAAAGTGCAGATAATGCCCCCAGCTTGTTCTGTAGACCAATATTAGACAATAACAAGTAATGTATTTCTTATAGCTGCGTCACAAGAAAGGCCTTCCTGTTGTTCAGTGGTGAAAAGCTTTTAATGTGAAGCAGTGATGGCAGGGATTTATGAATTTCATTTACATCTATGGTAACTATAATACGGCAGATAGAACAAATGCATTTTTATGACCTTTACTGTTTATTTTAAGAGTGTTTACTGAACACAAGTGTTTCTGAATCATGTTACAGAGCGGAGCATCTCAGTTGTCCCTTCACATAAAAAACAAGAAAAAAATCCAAATATGATTTATGTGGGAGGGTTGAGGATGAATTTAGAAACCTCAATGTTGGTGGTACGACTGCAAATACTTCTTCTGTTTCTAGACGACAGCACGGTGAACAGGCTGTATATAGAGGGAATGTCTTTTAGTATCTTGAGGCTCCGAGCAGAGACATCACATCATTGATTTCACTGATGGTAACGAAGTGCTCACTGATGTTCTGGGCAGCTTTAATTCTTTTACGGTGTTCTGTATTATTAGAGCTGTGCTGAATCAGGTTATTGCTTTGCTAACTAACATATGGTTTTTCTTTTACTTTTTAACATTGGTACTGTTAACAAATTACAACTGAAGTGATCAAAAATGCCTTTTTGTAAACGTTTCTACCAAAGATAACAACTGATTTATACATTTTGTATTTTGTATCAACAATGTTTAAAATGCAAATCATTCAAAATTTAGATGAAGTCCGTGATAATGTATTTTAAGAGACAATGGGAAAATGTTTGAGGTATTCCTCAAGGTCGACATGGTTAATGTTAACAGAGCATTTTGCCTTTTGTGTGTATTTTATTTGCTAAAACTCTTTTTTTCGTAGATGTGCTTTCTGAAGGTAATGTAACTAAACTTAGCTCACATGTGATAATAGAAAAGTCACCATGTCTTAAAATACTTAGTTTATCTCCATGCCCTGTTTTACTCTTTAAACATGTGTCCAACACATACCGATGTGCACATTCCTACTGAAATCTCAACAACCAACATCTGATATGATGCTGCTACTGTTAAACTGTGATGCCTTTGTTACAACATATATAGAGTGGTTTTATCCTGTTCTTGTTTGATCACATACATCTCCAGAGGGTTTTAACAGGTGGTGAAAGAAACTGTTAAAATGGCTAATTTTCATGTAAAAATAAAAGAGTAAATGAAGCAAAATTGTGGTCTTTATTGTGAAATTAGCACCCAGGATATACAACTGAGAATTCCTTTTAATTATGTTTTCATTGAGGCTGCAGCAAACAACTATTTTCTCCTGATCATTTTCTCAATTAATCAACTCACCATTTGTCCATTAAAGGTCAGAAAAACAAAACATCACACTGCTGTAAAGCCCAATGTGACTTCTTATAGTTTGTGTTGTTTGACCAGAAGTTTAAAAACAATTATTCAGTCTACTATCCCGCAAGACAGAGAAAAGCACCAGATCCTCACAACAGAAGCTGAAACCAAAGACTTTTTCTCATTTTACCCAAATTGCGGAATAATTTTCTGTGGGTGGACTAGTCGGGGCATAAAATAATAATTTCAGCTCAAGCTGACATGTTGTTAAAGTAAAACTGTTTGTGCGTTAGGAATGAAAGGTCTCGACATGTTGAGGACATAATGAAAATACTCTGCTTTGAATTTTAATATTTTATAGTCCCGGGTCAGAGTTAGATAAATTGTGATCCACAGCCATTAATCACAGAGTTTATTCACCTTTGATGAGCATGTTTCAGTCCATCCCATGAGAGGAATGACACAGCTGACAGAGCACAGATGGAGACGGTCCGCTAAGAGCGATGCGCGTCCTCGACACCGGAAGTGACAGTGGAGTCGGCAGCGTTCATGAGCTCGGTAGGAGTGAACCGGCAGAGACGATACCGGGGGAAGGAGAGGTGCCGGTGTTCGGGTATAGAACACACGATCCACGGAATGTAAAACGTCGATGCCTGTTTGTTCGACTTCTACTACCGCTCACTGAAAGGTAATCACTCTTCTTCGCGTGTCGCCGAATGTGTGCCGCTGTTCGAGCCGCCTTGATGTCGCTTGTTAGCATTAGCATTAGCTCGCTCACGAAGTTAGCCGGTGTTGTTGCCGTCTGTTAGTTAGCCGGGCGCCCCGGCAGCCATGGTTAGCTAGCTAACATGCACCATGTCTTCGGCCAAACTAAATACGTATCTTTGTCTCATTAGCAGTTTGAGTTTAAACGCGAATGTTCGCTACTCGCTAGCAAACATCCGCCTTAACCTTCAGCAGCGTTTCCCAAACAAAATGGTCGGCTAAGTTATCAAAGAATCAGTTGTTCGCTGACGTCGTTAACAGTGATGTAAGCTAACATGCTAACGGTTAGCTTCGCTACGCCCAAAGGCCTAACATTCCTTGACCAATAACGCCAGGTCTCTCTGGCGCGTTTTCCTCTGTAGTCTGTGTAAATAAAGGAGTAATAAGTACTTATCTGTCACCATTAAGTCGGCTTCATCATATATTCACTGTTAGAGAACAGTTTGAGGAAATTCGGGTCCGAGTAATCGTTACATAAATTAACATATTTTCCCGTTCTATGTATGTAGTGGCGTTGTTTCATTTTGTTATTCTTTGCTGAGTGTCTTCACTGTATGTGCCTCTTCCCTTCCCAGACGCCCGCTCGGATTTGGACATCATCACCGCCACGAGAGCCTGACGTCCAGGTGCTGAGGGGCCCGGTGTGTTGTGGCTGCCCGCTCCACTGTCCGGAGAGGAAAGAGGCTGTTTGTTTAGTGCCACCACCCCGAGTGTGAGGAGAGGAGAGTGAGAGTGTGACCAGTGTGTGTGAGCAGCTCTCCCTATGTGTGTCACGATGGGGGACATCAGTGACCTGGACCGACAGATAGAGCAGCTCAGACGGTGTGAGCTCATTAAAGAAAACGAAGTCAAAGCCCTGTGTGCCAAAGCCAGGTAATTAATAAACTGTCTGTGATAGAGGGTAAAACAGATGGTAGAGATGCTCTATGTACACAGGGAGGGTTCATCAAAAACAACTGAGATACTACATACATCCATTGATATGGGCAGCAAAAAGTTCACTTAAAGTTGACCATTAAAACAGCTGTCAGCTGTGTCCTAATGGCATCCTACATACACATGGTTTCCAATCTAATATTCATCTGTATAATGATGTACTGCACCCGTGATTTTGGACTATTACTTCCATTTCATAAGGAGAAACAAAAAGGTCATTCCAGAAATGTGAAATACTTATTTTATGTTTGTTTGCCTCCTCAGAGTAAGAGTTAATTCACACCAACACACTCAGAAATCAGGCCATATTCCAGCCCATATCATAGATTTCCTTGAACCTTGCAACATCCTACAGCTGAAAAAATGTTTTAAAAATTCTACTGTTGTATTTTCATATGTGAAATTTTTTTGCTTGACCCTTGTTACTAAATTGAATCATTGTATATGTGTCCAGTTGTTTTGTTGAAATTTGAATGTCCAAGAAACCGTGGGGATCATTTGAACATGTGTTGATGTTAATGTTGTTGCATAAAAGAACAAATTACAATGTCTCATTTTCAGTACTTTTCCCTGGTTGTGATATTTACATTCAGTGTTTTTCCACATAGATATTTTTACTGTGTTGACTTTACTGTATTGTATCTCTGAATAAGATTCAGTTTGCTTTTCTTTGACGTCAGAGAACCAGACAAGACAAATTCCTTGAATGCGAAAAAGTTGAAAGCTGATTCTGATGTGCACTTTAAACCGTTATTTAACTGTAAAAAGGTTTTGTTTTCCACACAGATTTTTAATGTCGACCATGCTCTGTTTTGTAAAATGTGATTGGGTACATACAACAAGCACCTGTAGTGTCAGCCGTTTGCTCTGTGTTTGTCCTCTCTGTTGTGTGCTGGGTTTGAAATGGAAGACAGACACCACAGAAATGACAGCAGGATGTCCTGTGATTATCCAAAACTCTCTGTCCACTAGAGGGCAGAGCACTGGAGCTGAAAGTGATTAACAGCTTGGTTTCTCCTTTTGTTTGGCAGTCTTTTGAAAACTGCAGCGTAAAATGTAACATGTTTCAGTAGAGCGTGACATCCTGATTGAATATGTGTGTGTATTTTCAGAGAGATTCTGGTTGAGGAAAGCAATGTCCAGCGAGTAGACTCTCCTGTCACAGTAAGTAACATTTTGTAATGTCTCTTGTTTGCTCAGAACTTGATCAAAACTGGATTAAATGTGATATTAATGTTTCTCTTGTTTGATTGTTTTTTCCTCTCCTAGGTGTGTGGTGATATACACGGTCAGTTCTATGACTTGAAAGAGCTGTTTAGAGTAAGTTATTATTTCCTTTACTTTGCTTATTGCAAACTTTGTAGTCCATTCATTTTGTCTGTGTGTTGTGTTTTAAAGTTGATTCTGGTTAATTTTGACGTGCTGATGCGTGTACTGAATTGAATACCACTGTTAAACTGCTTGTTTTCAATCTCTTCATGTGACAGGTTGGTGGCGATGTCCCAGAGACAAATTATCTCTTCATGGGCGACTTTGTGGACAGAGGCTTCTACAGTGTGGAGACTTTCCTGCTTCTGCTAGCTCTTAAGGTACACATTATTTTATTTTTTAGATACATGTTTAGAGTTTTAGAGCCCTCTGTCGCATTTACATGTACACAATATCCCAGGAACACCTGAAGCAACATCATACATCAGACACAAACGTTCACTTGGACAAGATGAAGAACTGATTATACTTTGGTGGTCAAAGTGACCTCTCACACTGTGCTGGCCTGAACTCAGGAAATCATACCCTAATTATGACAGTATTTCACACAAATGTCTAACTGGATAAAATCTTTGTCTAAGTGAAGAAAGCAAGAAGAAAGTGAACTTCAATTGAACTTCAACTTTTCACATTTTTGTCAAATTCTATCAAAGTCTCCACTACACACGAGTCTGAAATTTGACTGCACAGTAATTCTAGTTGTCTTAAAAGGTACAAACATGAATTTGTGGAAAAAAGATTTATTCCATTACTTGTTCTGCATGATTTAATGGAAATTAGCACAGTTTGTTTTTGCAGCTGTGTTTGTGTTGCCTCTAAATATTCTTTTATTTTCTAGTTTCTTGAGCATATTTTTTATTCAGTTGGGGACTTTAAGATCTAAACAAGGCTGATTGTCCTCATATAATTGTTTCTGCTGTTCTCCTCAGGTGCGTTATCCAGACAGGATAACCTTGATCCGGGGAAACCATGAGTCCCGACAGATCACCCAGGTCTACGGCTTCTATGACGAGTGCCTCCGCAAGTACGGCTCAGTCACCGTCTGGAGATACTGCACCGAGATATTCGACTACTTGTCCCTCTCCGCTATCATTGATGGAAAGGTCAGATACATTGTCCAGTTCTTCCTTGGACTTTGATTAACAATGGAAATAAATGCACTCGAATGTTTCCCTTCTACCTGCTTGAATAACTTGTCAGTGTCTGATCGATGAATAAAGATCCTCTGTCAGTTAGGTTGATGCATTCCTCTCTTTGTCTTTCAGATCTTCTGCGTGCATGGTGGCTTGTCTCCTTCCATCCAGACGCTGGACCAGATTCGGACCATTGACAGAAAACAGGAAGTGCCCCATGATGGGCCCATGTGTGACCTCCTGTGGTCAGACCCTGAAGGTATGCAGGCATCCTGTCAGGCCTTTTTAAACACTGCATTTCTAACCCATATGCTTGTGAATGTTCAAGGACGTGATAAAGTTAAAACTGGCAGTAGTGGCGGAACAGTAGTTAGATGTCTCACTCACACCTGCTCTATTTCCTCTCCTTCAGACACCACAGGGTGGGGGGTGAGTCCCAGAGGTGCTGGCTACTTGTTTGGGAGTGACGTGGTGGCCCAATTCAACGCTGCCAACGACATCCACATGATCTGCCGAGCACACCAGCTTGTCATGGAAGGCTACAAGTGGCATTTCAATGAGACGGTGCTCACTGTGTGGTCAGCACCCAACTACTGCTACAGGTGGGTACATACAAGCAATTTCGATTTTTAAAGCACTGGGGTCTATAGATGGATCATATAAGGGTCCATGTCAGTTGGCAGCAGTCACTTGTGAGTTTACAAATGATCAGTATGTTCTCCCCTTGAGAGGATGTCTTAAGGCAGCGTTCAGGCTCTGTGGCTGTGGCAGTGTTTTGGCATCAGATAAGCCTCTCAAACACATTAATCTGTCACACCAGCTGGACTTCCTGGATTGTATTTCATTGTCTCTGTGCCACCCATGCAGCCTCACGTGTTGTTTTAACCCTGGGTTGTGGACTTATTCTACGACAATACTCCCTCCAAAAAAAAGAAATGTGTGTATACGCAGGAGGTGTTTCAGCCACGTTGTGTGTGGAGACCCAGTCAAAGCACCACAGCTTCATTATTTAGACTGTGTGGACAGTTTTTAAGGCAGTCTGCTGATACACATACAGTATTATGGGATGTATGAATTAGGTGGGTTCAGATAGAGGCATACTCCATCTTTAGACGTGAGGTTGCCTCTAAAGACAGATTTAACTGTTTAAACAGACACAGCTAATTTTACATCACTTTAAGCGTGTGTCTGGGGGGACCTGGTCTACAAAACCACCATGAGTTGTTCATCCTCTAAATCAGGGGTCCCCAACCCCCGGGCTGCGGACCAGTACCAGTCCGTGGGTCAATAGGCACCGGGCGACAAGAAATATTTAATCATTTCCGTTTTATTTATTGTTTGAGTATAAACGATCTTTTATTTTGAAAAATGACTGGAGACCAGATCCTCTCGTTTACATCTCAGTCATTTTGAGTGCTAAAATATGACCCACAAACTAGCAAAATGAGTAAGAATCAGACGTCTTCGTCTATCCTATCCGTCTAACCAGTTCTTTGTTTCTCTTTGGACAATCAGATGTGGCAATGTGGCAGCCATCTTGGAGCTGGATGAGCATCTACAGCGGGAGTTCATCATATTCGAGGCAGCGCCGCAAGAGACCAGAGGCATCCCCTCCAAGAAGCCAGTAGCTGACTATTTCCTGTGAAGTCTTTTAGCAGACAGCAATGATGTGTCGAAATCTCTGGTACCATTTCACACCAGCCACCCTCCATCCTGCTGCTGGACGGTTCTGTCAGTCTGAACTCACAGCAGTTAGACAGAAAACCTGCCAAACCCTGCGAAGCTCCGTACAGCTTCAGCTTGAAGAGCTGGATTTTTGCCGCACTGCCCAAGCCTGACAGAGCAGTCACTGTGAAGGTGTAGCGGGCGAGGTGGACACTGGGCCCATGACTGTTGTCACTTCTCCTCAGCTGTATAAGATGGCCATTTTCTTTCTTCCCTCTGCTTCCATATCCCTCTGTTCTCCACCCACTCTGTAGATACAACACTTAACCTCCATCATCCTTGTAGTATTTTTTTCATGAGAAATGTCCTTTTAGTTTTAGAAGTATCTGGAAGGCTTTAGATTCTTTGTTTTTTGTTTTTTTTTTTTCTCCAAAAATATGCAGATGTAGGAATTTCATTTTTTCATTTAAGGAATTCCTTCAGCGCATATGTTGTCTTTTGTTTTTGATTTTGTATAATTGTTGCTGCCAGGACTTAATGCAAAATGACCTTACAAACCCCCCGCTTTTGTTTTTTTTTTGCTCTTATATTTCTGTCTAACTCTCCTCTGTCATGTGTGTCACTATTTAATAGTGCTGCTGCTCAGCACCATCACAAATACCAGAAATGTATTGACTGGCCAGCAGGACACTATATTCACCATCTTTTTCTCTCTTAATTCCTTTTAATCTACAAATCTCTGTAGGTCTGTCAATTTTGATATTGTGAGAATAAAAGTTTTTGTATCAATGCCAGTTTGTTTTCTGTTGTGGTTTAATGACACGTGCACAGTAATCATGACTACATAATACTCATTGTTGAAAATCACTGCCTGTCAGTAGCTGGCACTGCAAGATGAGGCATGTTAAAAGGGTCGGATCACAACCTGGAGACCAAGCCTTTACCACAGTTTGCAAGTTAAGAAGTGTAACAGCACTGCTTTCCTTTTCACTATCCTGATGTGGATGATCTCCCTTTTGTCAGCTGACACCATCGCTCACACCCAACCCAGACTGAACCTGACTCATGAGACGTGCTATCTGTTGAAAGATGAGTGTAACTGTGATTAACTCTGGATGGAAATCTGGAAGACTAAAGACACTTTGGTGAACTCACTCTACCAGTTTGAGACAGATGAGGGATGGAACAGATGAGGTGAGGTGAATAATGTGGGCAAAGAGAAACCGCTGCACCCCACCCCCACCATCACTGCCTCAGAGCCCTGAAGCAAGGT
>JBAJHX010000039.1:20403381-20427835 GCA_037176925.1 Amniataba percoides | reverse complement strand
ACACACATCTCTGGTTGCATTCACACCTACAGGGTGTGTGAAGTACGACTAACTTGTGTGCTAACTTTCTCTTTGCCTTCCCTGCACATCAGCCTAAATTTGAGGCCGTCCTGTCTGAGATTGAGATAGTGGTCAATGATCTGCACTACACCATCAACAACTTCTCCAGCTGGATGCAGCCGGAGTATGTCGGTAAAAACCTGGTGGGTTAAAGAAGGATTTATTCATACTAGTGTTGTGTGTATTTAATATATTTCACAGGGCTCAATGAGACAATGAGATTGATTTAATCATACAGTGTGGACATTTTAAAATATAATGACTTATTAGAATTTTTTAAAGAATTATGTCTGTGACAAGATTATAAAATGAGTAGTTCTCCATATAATGAGTAAACTGAGCATTCAAAGTTAAAGGAGTGTCCTTTAAGTTTATCTTTCGAAGGTTTTGAATCAAAACTAATAAACCTTTGAATGTAAAGAAATGGGGCAAGCAAATGATTTTAAAGGTACCTCAAGCAGTAGCTCACTTCCAGCTTAAAAATAGTGTGTGTGTATTTTGTGTTTCCACACTCTTTGTATTGCTTTATAATGGATTTTTAACATTCGTCTGTTCATTTTCAGGCCACAAAGCTAGATACGTGCTTTGTACGGAGGGAACCATTAGGAGTTGTGTTAATCATTGGGGCATGGAACTACCCCCTGCAACTGCTTATTTTACCCATGATTGGAGCCATCGCTGCAGGTATCACCCACACCAGAATAATATATGATAATATATATAATATACCATCACCAGAATATACTGTATACTGGCTTAAAGCTCACTACCCAAGAGAAACATATAAATCAAACAGCACTGTGTGACACTAAAGGAAGAAACCAATGACCAACTCAGCTGGTCCCTTCAGCTCCACAGAGCTCTTTGTTTGGGTTTCTAAACTCTGCTCTGACCAGCCCCTTCAGGTTTAAACCTTTTTCTGCAGCAGGCAGCTCTTTTTCAGCCAAAGCTCTGATAAAGCTGCTGCACACTACCTGCTTCAGACAGCAGACAAACAAAGACTGATAGTAAACGATGAAGAGGAGTTGGTGAAGGTTAGATGGAGTTGGGTACATTTGAAGGGTTTGCTGGTAAACTACATTCACACACTGTCTGCTCACACCTCATAGATAATGATAAATGAACATGACAGTGGTGGAATGGCCATCTCATACAGGCTGCTGTTCTGCAGATGGCTGTCTCGTGTCAGATGACCTCTGTGTTCTGTGAGGACATTAAAACAAGATGGTAACATAACTGATAATGTTTTCACATTCTTCTGTAAATGTTATTGTTGGTCTTCATTCTTCACTTATGGATCAGCAGTTGCATTTGATGCAGCAGATCAGAGGACAGATTCCTCAAACTCTGCTCCAGCTCAGCGTGGTCAGGCTGAGTAACAGAAGCCTTTGTGACAAAGTGAGGTCAGAGGGCCAGGGAGATAAATCTGACTTAAAGTGGCAATAGAAACGTATAAATATAACGATTATTAAAACCAGGCTGCTGTCTGTCTGACTGGATTATGTCGGTCTGTTCGACTAGGAAACTGTGTGATCGTCAAGCCTTCAGAGGTCAGTGCAGCCACAGACAGTCTGGTAGCTGAACTCATCCCCAAATACTTGAGTAAGGTAAGCACCTTTTTGTTTTTTTTCCCTCTTTTTATTTCTGCTTAGACATGAAATTTAGTTGTAAAACCATTTGTACATGGAACAGATCTGAAAATACCACTTACATGAAAATAGGGTAAAAGTCAACAACCTATCCACAGATCAGCCTTTTACTAGGACAGAGATTATCTTTCTGATGGCATGTATGATACTGATACACTGTAAGTAAGGTCAGCTGGGGCTTGGCACAGTGAATGTGAAGGTTACACAATAAGATGGGACTCTCTTGGTGGCAGGACTGTTTTGCAGTTGTTCGAGGTGGAGCAGAGGAGACAAAGGCACTTCTGCAGAATCGCTTTGACCACATCTTCTACACAGGTAAAATCCTCTGGGATGGATCAGATCGCTGCATGTCCCAGTATTTAATTGAAGATATGTGCATATTTCCCTTTACACTGGTCGCAAGCTTTGTCTTAGATTAAGAACACATCGTATAGATGTTAACTTCTAAGTATCAGCTGACAAAAGTTAGACTGAAGGTCAAACATGTATAGAATGATGTGTATCAAATGAGTATTTAGAGTGTGCATCTATGGTCAGACTGAATCATTTTTCTTCACTTCCCAAGTTCACGTACAAATACTGAAAAATGCTTGACCATTTGATAGCTAAAACTACATAAAGTAGTAATCAACGTCAAAAATATTGCAGGCTGATATTATGATGGTGATCATGTAATAATTGTGACAGGCCTGCTCACCACATACTGAATCCTTTCCACTTTCCACTCTGACTCTCATGTTGTGTCTTTTAGGTTCTCAGAATGTGGCACGCAGCATCGTGCAGGCGGCCTCGGTCCACTTGACCCCGGTGACCTTGGAGCTTGGCGGTAAGTGTCCATGCTTCATATATGGACGGGTGAACATTGTGGCTGCTGCTCGCCGCTTAGTGTGGGCCAAGTATTTTAATGCGGGCCAGAGCTGCGTGGCTCCGGACTACGTGCTGTGTTCGCCCGCCACCCGGGACGCCCTGCTGCCTGCACTGCGCCAGGTCCTGGAGGAGTTTTATGGCAAGGAGCCTCAGACCTGTCCTGACCTGTCCCGCATCGCGACACCCCGACACTGGACTCGCCTCATGGATCTGCTTAAGAGGTCCAGTGGCAAGGTTGTTGTGGGAGGAGAGAGCAACGAGGAGGACAAGTATATAGGTGTGTGAAGAAGCAGGAGTGTGCAGCGTATTGAAACGACATATGACATGTTTCTGTGTTCTGGCTGCAACGCAGTGAATCACACATTATAATGTGACGGTGCTCTCCTCAGCTCCCACGGTGCTGGTGGATGTGACTGAGGACGATGCCCTGATGCAAGAAGAGATTTTCGGCCCCATCCTGCCCATCCTCACTGTTGAGTCTCTGGAGGAAGGCATCGAGTTCATCAACCGCAAAGAGAAGGCGCTGGCGCTCTACGTTTTCTCCGACGAGTCCTCTGTAAGAACACCGCTCCCAACCCACAGCTGCACACACACACACACACACACACACACACACACACACTGTCATCTGTCCTACATCACTGTGTCCTTTTCTTTTCGAAGGTGGTGAAAACGGTGCTGGAAAAGACCAGCAGTGGAGGATTCTGCTCTAATGACGGGATCATCCACATGACCCTGCCCAGCCTGCCCTTCGGAGGTGTAGGTGGGTGTGACCCTGGTCTAAAGTTTCTTCCACTCATGTGATTATGGAGGCTGCACATTTTCTATATTTCCTTCCTGGTTCCAGTATTCTAAAGACAAAGAAAAATTGAAATGCCAGATGAATAACTGTAAAAGCAACTTGCTGTATAAAGGACTGTCTTTTTACAACGTTGGGTGTTTGCATAGTCAGATATTCTGGCTGAACTATGGTTCAAGGTGACTTTGATTATCTCAGCTTTTTAAAACTGAAATGCCAGATTAGTAACTGTGAAAGCTACTTGCTTTATAAATGTAAGTCAGACTTCAGGAAGTCCTCTCTACAGCTGCAGTACTTGCGTAATACACTGAGTCAGCATCTCAGAACAGAAGTTTCAGTCATGTGGATGAGTATTGCACATACAGAAAGCATTAAACACAAATCTGCAAAAGTTCAAAGATTCAGAGGCTGGCTGTGTGGATGGTGTCCAGTCTGCTCTGTCAAACTGCACACTAAACTGGACGTCATGTGAACCCCACTGAAAGTAGAGGGTGGTGTTTTGGATCCACCATTCTTTTTATATTGTGTATTAACAGTTTGAAGACCTGTCTTGATGTTTTTATATGCAGATGGTTGTGCTTCACCAGTGTCTGTGGTATATAAAAACTTTGTTCTGATAAAGATTATTCCTCCACCTTGGAACGACAGATGCAATACTTCTGAGATTTTAAGGGAAACTCAGATTCCAAGTTAATCGTCAAAGCTTTGAAATTTAAAAGTAGCAATAGTGGTGGTAATATTAATTCAGCAGGAGTAGCATTAAATATTTTAAGATGGGAACTAGATATGAAAACAAATGTGTGATTCTCTTTTGTACAACACTGCGTGTTTGCATAGTCAGATATTCTGGCTGAACTATGCTTCATAGTGACTTTGATGATCTTACAAGGGCACAAAACATGAATAATGTTCATTTCTGACATCTGTAGACACGTTGTGTCTGGATTTGTGTGCAAGTTTTTTTTTCTGACAGTTTTTTACCACTCCTCAGGAGCCAGCGGGTGGGGCAGTTACCATGGCCGCTGGAGCTTTGAGACGTTCAGCCACCGGCGGGGCTGCATGCTGCGCGGCTGGGCTCTGGAGAGACTCAACGGGCTGCGCTACCCTCCGTACACTGAGGATAAACTGAGCTGGCTGCGCTGGACCACCTCGCCCAAGAGCTGCTCACTCATGTGATGACAGTGTGTGTGTGTGTGTGTGTGTGTGTGTGTGTGTGTGTGTGTGTGAATGAGTGTGTGAAGATAGAGCTTTTAATACCGTATGCATTAATATGAGTGTTGGGGAAATTAATCAGAATCTTTCTATTTTTGAATCTGTTACAAAGGTTGTTTGTCACTGTGTTGCTGTTTTCATCCTGCATGTTGATCTCTAATTCTGACTGTATGTATAGTTCTACAGTTCTACAGTAGTTACATCGAGGACATCATACTACTTTTTCCCTTCTTCTCAGTAGACACATATTTTACTTTGAGAGCTCATGTACTCCCACCCAACATTCACTGAACCTGGCTCAGAGATCTTTGAGGCCAGGGATCCTACTGTCTGCTTATTTTTATCCTCTTGAAATCTTAACATTGTGTCATATTGTTGCTTTTTTTATGAACTTATTTGCTTCTCACTGTACATTTTCTATGTTGTTACAGTCTAAGGACACACTGTTTATTTTCTCTAAGTGTCAGAGGAGATTCAGATGTGTTCTTGTCTGTATTTTAATACTTTTTTCATAAAATATTGTAAATAAACATATGATTTAACTCCAATTTCCAAACTAATTTATTTAAAACTTTCTATTCTTCAAGAAAAGCATACATTCCCACACTGAGCACACGTTGCCACAGGGTGGCTGTAATATGTGGGTTTACTGGACAGTATGTAGAGAAGAAGGAACTCCCCAAATATTTCACCCTCCTGAAGCTGAATCTCAGTTGATGAAGGCTCATATTAACACTCACACAGGTCAGCAGCTCAGCATTTCAGCCAGGAGTAGAACGCTGTGACACTTTCGTGACAAGACAAACAGTAAAGCAACGAAACTAAGTTTGGTCCTGGCTCTATGTGGCTATTAATGGAACATGTACCACATAAATCAAGTGCTGGCCCCCACAATGGGATTAAAACCTGCTCTAACATTCTTGCATGTCGAGTTTTACCATTCAAATTAGAGAACGCTTCATGGGATCACTGAGTAGACAAAGAATGGTAGGGAGACAGTGTTTCCTCTTCAAGTCCGTATTGCTGCTGGACATCTCCAGAAGAAAATCACCTGATGACTGTGACACTGATGCTCTTTATTCACATCCTCCTCATAAGTTAAGACACTACCTCCAACTGATGTGTAGCTCTTTATCGATTCTCATTCTGTTCATTCTGGAAAAAGTGAACCTGACGTACAAGATGTCACAAATATACAACTCACAGAAGAAATGGCTTAATTTGAGTTTTTGAGTCCAGATATTTATCCAGGTGTACATATATTTTTGACCATGTAAACCAATTTACTGAACAGGCAAATAATTAAACTTGTGACACCATCCATAAAAGCACTCCTGATGTGTTCAGTTCTGTACTAACAATGGCCGTATTAGTGGCACATTCTTATTGTAATCAAAAACACGGCCTGTGATCTGCAGCCGAAAACCTGCATTTCTTCATTTCTGAGCCATCACTTTTTGAATAAAACCTTCTTTAGACTACAGGAGTTGTTTAACAGTTGAGTTTCAGTCACAGGATGCATCTTGGATGTGTATTATGTATCAAGAACAAGCAGTCTGAATTTTTTTAACTGTGGTCAAAATGATCATATTTATTACAAATATGAGTATTCAAATACAGATCGTACAAGGTCCTCTCCACTCTTCGCTGTATGTCTCAGCAGCAAAGAGGCACAGAGTAAGATGGCCCCGTAATCTTAACAGGCTTCTTGTCCCCTGAATAAAGTCACACAGAGCAGAATAACGTGTAGAGCTGTGCCTGAACTCTGAAAGCACTAAGATGAACTCAGCTGATACACTGTAGTTTCCTTATGTAGAGTGCATAAGATGACTGACTACTGCTGCACACAGCAGCCACCAGCCATTACCTTCAGGATATCATAGACTACAGGACTCAACATCTCCAGAATAACTAAAGAAAAACAGCAGCCACATTGGGTTGACTTGATGAAGACGGGTCACTGACAGATAACATGATGCCTGCACGTGTAGAGGTGGCAGACTGTTGGTTAGGAGGAGGAAAGAAGCCACTTAAGACAAGAGAAACACATCATGGAGGCTCGGGTCTGTTTTCAGGAACCGTCAGGCATCAAATCAAGACAGCTCAGCTCAGCTGTGGTGGGGTCATGGCTCAGGTTTGTATGAGGAGGGTGGATGCATCCCAGGGGAGGCCTGCTCGGGGGATGGAGACTCCGGCTGTGGAGAGGGACTGGATGCTGCTGCTGCCGGCTCTTTCTGCACCAGCTCAGGCTCATCCTGGCCTGCCTGAGGCGGGTGGACCAGGACCCGGTCGATGAGACCAAAGTCCTGAGCCTCCATGGGGCTCATGTAACGATCCCTTTCCATCACACTCTCTGAAAGGCAGTGAAGGGGCAGAGAAATGAGTATGCATTTACTACAAGTCCATCCAACTTAACACTGCAGCAGCTGACAACACTGATCACATCCTCCTGAAGACATGCAGGAGCACTGTCAACACTGAGATTCTCTTTGACAGTCTAAAGAGAATCAAAACAGCAACAACAAAAAACTTTATGCTGATGAGGATGAAGATACATACACAAGATGTGCATTTTAACTACCTTCCACTTCTGTACAGTCCTGTCCTATTTTTCTCAGGCCAGCTCTCAAGTTCATGAACACACTGGAACCTGCGTTTGTTGCATGTTTTCACCTTTTCATCTCAAACCTCATAGCTGGACAGACATACCGATGGTTTCCAGCGGCTGGTTTGTGTGTTTGGCGTAGATGTTGTTGATCTGTCTCTTCAGCTTCAGGATCTCCTCGGCCTGGATGGCGATGTCTGTGGCCTGACCCTGAACACACAGCACTCTGATTATTAGGATTTGAACACGACTGAAATTACATGTCATTACTTTATGACTGTTATGTCCCTGCCTTTACAGGCTTGACAACTTTCCTGCAGCATAATCAGCCCCAAGCCTAAAATAAGATCAGTATTAAAGGGATGTGGGGGGAGCCTTACCCTGGCCCCTCCTGAAGGCTGGTGAACCATGATGCGAGCGTTGGGCAGTGAATGCCTCATGCCTGACGTTCCTGCTGCCAGGAGCAAGCTGCCCATGCTGGCTGCCTGGCCAACACACCAGGTGGAAATGGGATTAAGGATGTACTGCATAGTGTCGTAAATTGCCAGGCCTGCTGTCACCACTCCGCCTGAAAGAGACGCCATGAATTTACTTGAACTGACTTATTCTGAGGGTTCATACAGAATATATTTGTGTAAAATGCTAAACAGACTATACTCTTGATGATCAGACCATAATAACATTAAAAAAAGAAAACTAGAAAAAACAAACTTGATACTGAAAGGACAGAGTGATATTATGAAAAAGAAAAACTCCTGAAATGGAAAATGAGATAAATGAGTATAAATAGATGTGTTAATGTCTAAATTAACATGTTTTGTGGAGATGATTTAAAAAAGGAAAATTATAATCAACATTTAGTAATCTTTAATTTTTTTTTTTTATCCATTTCCTGTATTTGCCCTATTCCATTTACACTAACATTAATATTAAGCTTGGTGGAAAATGTAAAACCAAAAAGACAACGTAATCTTAAAGGTTTGTTTTCTATTTCCTGTTGTTTACAGTGTGTTTTGTAGTACAAAATATATTCAATTTACTATGATAAAAATAAATAACAGCAGCAAATCTCCACATTTCAGAGACCTTTTTGGCTTAAGAAACAACGTTTAGTGAGGGATTTCTGTCAGGCATCAGACCACAACACATCTTTATACTAAAACAACAGGTGGAGGAAACCAGTCTAAAAGGGGAACCTGATTTTAACAACAGACAGTTACCAAATGTAAAAACAATGCTAAAAACGCGACAACGATACATGTCAGGAGATGCAAAATACAAATAAAAACAGAAACTACTAAAACTGGGCTTTGAAAAATTAATTTTCTTTCGTCAAAAAAGTCGTTCACAAAGCAAGCAGACCGGATCAGACCAGAGACAATCAAATAATGACATACTTTACATAAATAAATGAATACAGAATTAACTATTTATTCTTATCTTGTCTCAACTTCAGTATGTATTTTTGCCTCCCACAGTCAAATCTTATATTATTTAAGGTTAACAATGAATTCTTCAAGGATAAAGCCTCCTCTCTTCACTGACCGTCTTACCAGGACTGTTGATATACATGTGGATGGGTTTGTTGTTGCTCTCTGACTGGAGGAAGAGCAGCTGGGCAATAACCAGACTGGCTACAGAGTCATCAATCTGAGCAGAGGAGATGGAGCCACATTAGAACTCACTTTGATAACATGTGTTAAATAAAGCTCATTTCTCATCAATCCCAACATTCAGACACTTACAGGACCCATTACACAAATGATTCTCTCTCTCAGGAGGCGGGAATAGATGTCGTAAGCCCTCTCTCCTCTCCCCTGGAAAAAAAACAACAGAGCAGAACTGCATAACATAAAAATCACCAACAAAACTCTTTTATCTGCTGCTGTGACAAACCAAAAAGCCCTTTCAGTTTTGGCAGCTCTCTCGGCAGCTGTATTCACCTCATTTCCACAAATCAAATAAATCAACCTGCAGAAACTTAGAACAGGAATTAACAAACACTTTTGGTTTACTATGTTATTTACATGTGACCAAATGATGAGCTGTGACCTCAAAACCTGAAAGATTTGTTGATGTATTCAAGGTCACTTCAACCTCTGGAGCCTGAGGCGTGCTGCAAAAAGTGACTACGTTTACATCGCTGTCTTTGTCTCCTCATCAAGGTAGATAATTCTATAAAAGACACAGCTGGTGATGTAATAGATTACCTATCACCACAATCTTTGTCATCTCTGAAAGTTTCATATTGTGGCTCAATCTGGAAACTTGTGTACTTCGGCAGTACTTTAAAGTATTCTTTAAAAAGATTTTTAAAAAAACATTTCCTAAAACCAGTGTATAGACTTACACAAAAATGATGTCTGTTTCTGCATTTTCTTAAGTAGCTGTGTTTGGGATGTTTTGTAGTGAGGATGCCTGCGTGTGAAGCGATGTCAGTGCAGCATCACCACACAGGACAGTTGTGAACACAGCGCAGCAGTTAGTCACATCACTCACCGTCTGCTCCACAACTATGGGTATAAGAGGACTCCTCCATACGGGACTGTGCTGGATGGACCTGCTGTGTCTCAGTGTCAAGCCTCCGATGTGCAACAACCTCTGAAAGACACAGACCGGCAGAAAACACACAGTGTTTGCAGACTTTATTCAAGCTGGATTAAACCATTATACCACATTTTCCTTAAAACGGGTGTAAATATCATTAAAAGAACGCTGCAGCAGTAAAACACGTCCAAACATCAACCTATAAAACACAAACACATAACATAAAAACTTATCTCAGTTATTAATGCTGTGTGTGAAATGCACTGCAGTCCTCCTTTGAGAAATAAAACATTTAGTTTGTTTTTTGTTTGTTCGAGCTTGTCTGGAGCAGTCTGACACACAGCTCACAGTTCTCTCTCTCTCTCACACTCACACACACACACACACACACACACACACACACACTCTGTGTATGTAACTGTATGTATGTCATCATGTCCACACACACACACACACACACACACACACACCGCGCTGCAGTTACATCATCACCGACACACCGACAAACCGACACACGGACACACACCTCTCTGGTTCGGTGTGTTGTGAGGAGAGCTCAGAGCTGACACGGTGTGTGTGTGTGTGTGTGTGTGTGTGTGAGAGCAGTGTTACAGAGAGCTGCAGGTTTAGAGGTGATGACATGAGAAGATGTTACACAAGCTGCCGGCTCACACAGTCAGCTCGAGCTTACACACACACACACACACGCACGCGCGCGCGCACACACACACACCGAGCTGCAGCTGACAGGAGGTAAAACTGTAAAACTAAAGCTGCTGGTCCTGCTCACCCGTGTCAACATGTTGAAGTCTTTCAGCGTCGGCCCCCTCTGTGACCCACACACACCGGAAGCGCTCCAGCTTGACCTCTGAACCGCTTCTTCTTCGTGGCTCTCCTCAGCGCCCCCTGCAGGCCGGAGTCCGCACTGAAGCTCTGCATCCTCACCATGTGTGCTGACTGAATACAGTTTACATCTGTAAAGTAGAAAGTGCAGTGTTTTCCTCTGAGATGTGGAGGAACAGCTGGTGCTCTTGAAAAGTATCATAACTAAAGAGATCACACATAAAAAATGACATCTTGTCGTTGTTGTAAAAGTACACATATCCGTCTCCTTCCTCACAAAGGCACGTGGTCAGTTTGGATTCATGTCTGCTTTAAAGAACAGTTTCACAACAACATCTGAAGGTGTGAATCCACATTTTCACTCTCCAATCAGATATGTACAGATAATACATACACATGTTGATCATACAATAGGTTACGACAATCCACTGCTATTGTCATAAAAAATAAACACTGATAAACACTGATCAATAACTGAAACTCATCTTCTTGTACATTCACACACACGTTTTTTCCCTAAATCAGACAAACTCATACAAATTCAAAGGCTCACCATCCCTAATCAGTAAGCACATTAAAACATGTAATACTGTGTTTTTCTTTCTCATCACTTCAGGCTCTTGTGGTTACAGTCTGGCTGCTCGTTCACCAAATAATTATGTGACCACAAGATGTCGCCAAAATACAGTATAACACACCTTTAGATGATCACTTGAATATTTCTTTCGTGTTAATTTATTCAAGTGGTTGCTCCATCATTGTCCCCATCAGACATTTTCTTCTTTTCAGGAGGAGGTAAAGGTTTGGATGTGAGGTGGAAGGCTTACTTACTTAGAAACATGCTTATGTGTAATATGATCCCAAAATATGAACACAACAAAAGTAATGACAGACTTTTGTCAGGAAAAGAGGTCTGCCTAATGGACAGACTTGTATTTTTGCATATTTGCATGGGGCGCCGGGCTCATATATGGCAAAAGGTAAAAGTAATGCGGCCATGGCTCTCCTGCTGGGCAGTGAGTAGTCCTTCCACTCCAACCAAAATGCAGCCAGTGTCTTAGACTGAGTCTTCAGCCTCAATGCTGAATCAGGAGTTATATCAATAAACTGCTCCTCTTCTGCAGCACTGAAGTCAGCAGCTGGTGTGGCATTGAAGGGGTCTTGGGTCCATAGTTTGCTCTGCAAGTGTTTTTGCAGAGCAGAGATATGATTTTTGATGTATGTGGTCACTGTGTTTTTCAGCTTGTGGGAACTGATGAAAGATTTCAGGTTGTCAAATGAATCTATATTCCTTTCTTTCATTCACTACTCCCACATTTCTAATTTTCTGGTAAATGATGTGGTTTTATCTGTCTGATGTGGAAGGTGTGTGCTGGTACTCTGCATCTGCAGATATATTTCATTGAATTCTTGAAAGACGTCACTATTGTATGCAAGTTTCATGAGGAAGCTGTTATCACACTTGTGGGAAAGATCATTACCCTCCTCCTCCAAGAGGACTTGGATGTCATCCCACAGTTCAAACACTGTGGATAACACTCCACCCTGTGACAGCCACTGGGACATGCTGTGGAACTAAACTGAAACGGAAATGGAAAAGCAAATCGTCCTTCAGGCTGTCATTATCAATGAATCTGACATATGTTATCAGTAAACAGTCTGTGTTGCTGTCAGTCACTTCATCTATCTGCAGGGCAAAACGTGCACCTTGTATTTAGTTGTTAATCTGCTCATCAGTGTCTTTTGACATGTCATGAATGTGCCTTGCGATAGTGCCTTGCCTTTGGCTTGCTGTTGTTTCATCATGGTTGAAACCATATCAGTAACAGAAGGAAGTATTCATTCTCCAGCTGTGGTGTGAGGCTTTTTACAGGCTTTTTTGAAAAACATCACATCAGAATTCTTCTCTGTATCAGTACACACTGACTGTAGATTGTACAAATACACACTAATACACACTGTGGTCCAGTCTTTTACGATTTTCTCACTATATTAAGTCCCCACTGGTTCCTGTGGATAAAATGACAACATGTACTTAGAATGGCTAAATGTACTAACAGACAAGTAAAAAAATATAAAAAGAGATACTGATAGTTTTAAAAAAACTTATTTAAAAGCAACATGGAGTTTTAGGAAGTGGTGGTTGGGGATTAGGGGATTAGTTATAGTTATCATATATCAGATATTTTAAATAATACACACACACACACTTACATTATATGCTTAACCACATATGCATTTAACAGTCAAAGTGTAGTTAGGGTGTGTATATGTGTGTGTGTGGGTGTGTGTAGAAGTAGCAGGAGTTGAGCAGGCTTTTTATTTTGAAGGGTCTCACCGGAAGACGTGTTCCTCCTGCTGAGTTGTGGAGCAGAGGAGCAGCTCAGAAGTTGCTCACTCTGTGTGGGACTTGGACTCCGTCATGTCAAACAACAGCGCCGCCAACAGCAGCCTGGTCCTGGCCCAGAAGGCGGTGAAGCAGCTCCGTCTGGAGGCCAGCGTCCGCAGGATCAAGGTCAGTCCTCTCACCTCCATCACTGCGCGGGTGCACGTGCCGCGCGCACCCTGACTTCAGTACTGATGATCCTGCACTGTGTGAAGTGTGACAAGTAACGAAAGTCATTCCTGTGGAACACAAGTGTTCTTATACTGGGTACTGTAAGAGTCTTAATTAAAAGGATTGTCTGATTAATGATGACAAATTTCCCACCACTTCCTACCAGAGGTTTATAGGAGTTATAAAATACTATATAACCTCCTCAGGAGACCTTAAACTCATTGAATATGGTGATAGAAAGTTTAATGTAGCCTCAAAGTTTCTGTTAAAAGTCTTTAAAAGTAGTGCTTTGTGTGGTTACTACAAACTCCATCTGAAAGATCTCTAATTTAAATTCTGCTCACTGACTATGATCCTCATACTTGAGAATCCATTTTTACATTGAGGTTCATGTTCTAAGTGATTCAAAGCCGGCCAGAGTGTGATTTCCTCGTGCGCAGTGAAGTGGTAGCAGACAGACTCCTCTGTGCCGCAGCAGCACAGTGATAGCTTTGTTGATTGTGCTGCTGTGTGACTGCTGTGATTGTTGGGTGGCTACTTATTTTAGAACAGAAGTCAGACTAGTTTCAAGTGTGCGTCTGTGTTAACCAGCCCAGCAGTAAGCTGCCGGGGAAGCACCCACAGGAAAGAAATCATAAAGGAATTTCACTCAGTCTGCAAATTCTTATTCAACTAGTTATATTCCAAACAGCCACTAAACTTTGTTAAAATGGCAGTGGGCAATTTAAAGCAACCACATGTAACACTTTCACATTATGTCTTTGTTATAGAAGATAAAGTATTCTCTGTCTGTGATATGATAATATTGACACAACCTGAAAGTGACCCAGTGTTTGAAAGAGGAGATAACACAAACTTCCTCTTAGAAATGGAGAGTTAAATTCCTAAATGATAAAACACAGTTCACTCAGAGGTGTTACTGCCACAGATAAACAACAGCGTTTTATATGTTAATGATGTCAAAGTTAGCCAGTGTTAGCATAATTTAGGTAAATCTAACTTTGTAACTGATGGTCAGTTCATCACATTACTGAAACTCGTCTGCTGTAGTTACACTGCATTGTATCAGTTACCGCTATCCTGTAATTGCCCATATGGCCAGTTTAATATTGATGCCTCTGTATGAACTATATAAGCAAATAAGGCCACCAGCAAGAAGATTAGATGTTTCTGTTGGTTTCTAATATTGGAGATGGGCCTTCAGTTTGTGGCTGAAACAACTTGAATTCAGCCAGAGAAAACCCCAGCACCAATGTGTCTTTTATGGCAGGGATGAAGAACAGAAATAGCTACTCTTCTCGTGGTTGGGCTTGTTGACTTGCTGTAAGTCAGTTCATAAAAACATTTAAAAATTGCTAAATGGAAGCAGCAGGTCAGATGTTCTGACTTTTAGCTCCTAAAGTTGTCCAAGAGCCAAAAACAGTGTTCCTATAATTCAACTTTGATGGCATGACTTCTATAATAGATTTGTAGTCTCCGAGGCAATATATAACCCTGATTACATCATTAAAGATATTAAGATATTTTTTTGGCTCCAGTGCCATTATATTTTTTTACAAGCTAAGACCTCCTCTCCTGATGAGCTAACTAAACTATAACTGCTTTAGTCCATGGTAAATATGGATCAAGCTCCAAAAACACTGGATCCTATGCATCCCATGATGCAACTTAATGATGTTTGAAAATGGAAGTAAGTTGGAATTGTGAGTTCACTTTGGAGAACAAATATAAGGGTTGTGTCTCTGTTATTAGCAACATGTCAGAGAATAATTCTCTCTGTACTATTTGTACAGGTTTCTCAGGCTGCTGCAGAACTGAAGACCTTCTGTTTGCAAAATGCCCACAAAGACCCTCTGCTCACCGGGGTGCCCTCCAGTGATAACCCATTCAGGCCTCCTAAGTCATGTGTCCTCCTCTGAGGTGAGAGTGGAGCTCTCCTCTCTGTGCTTGAATTGATCTGTTTTTTGTTTCCTTAAATGAATCTCTTTTATGCCCATTTTAAAAAGTCTGTTGTACCTCTTCAAAATATGAAACAGTGATCCTGTTTAAAGCAAAAGACTAAGCTAAGCTAAATTTAGTTGTTGTCTTTTCAGGGCTGTGAAGGAGAGCAAAACACTCAACAGACGCCTGATCATTCCATTTTGAATCTCTGTCATGTGCCCCACTGCCTCGGAAGATAAAGAAGCCAAGACTACACAGATTGTCGCTGGAGCAGCCAAGGACTGAGACTGACTATTTCAGCCGCAAAATGTAGTAAATGTACGATACTTATTTTTGACAGGATGTGTTTTTAATGCAAGCCACTGATTACATGTTTTGCTCTTTTCAGAGCTAACAGGTTTTTATTATGATTCGATATAACTTCAAATAGCAGGCCTCAATGTCAATTCTGTTATTATGAACATATCCATTTTGAGACTTCTTGTCTGTAGAGATTCAGTTGTTTTACAGTGGTTGTTTTTGGATCAAAAACCCTAACCCTAACCCTGATTTGATGACAAGAAGAGCAGGAAAATGCAGCGAAACTCACATTGGCAGATGCCACATTCATGTCTGATTTGTTTTTATTTATGAGAGTTGCCTAAAGCAGATTAAAAAAAAAAATCGACATTTTTCTTCTTTTGTACACATTAGTAACACATATCAGATCTATGCCACATGTGAGAAACAAACAAAATTGAGTAATTGGATACACCACCAAGCAGAAATCCCCCTCCCTGGCTTTTCCTTTCATAACAGCCTCAAAAGGGCTCTTTTTACTAACAGCTGTTTCTGAGATATTGATTCCTGCTATTTAAACAAAGGTTTTTAAATGTTTTATATGCATTGTTGATTTTGTACTCGCTAGGCAAATAACATTTGCAAAACAAACGAGACTCTTTCAGGGTAAAGAGAAAGTATGGACATGTGATAAGCTGTTGTAAAATGATGGGGAATTGTGATCTTGTTGCTGATAGTGTAAACGGTTCATACAACTCAATGATCTCCCTCATTTTATACTCACTATTGTTTTTGCATCTGACTGTGACAGTGTATTGTTGAATAAAGATTGCATCTGAGTCTTGAACAAATACTAACAACATTATCCATATCAAACTTCACTGGTGTTAAAGAATTTCAGTGCAAATGGCAAATGAATTGGATAAAAAGGATATGTGTATGACTTTCTGGCAAAATGTGATTGCATACAATCATGTCTTTATTAGGAATTTGAAGTACTTTCTGTGACACTTAAGTTTTCCAAGCTGTCATTATGTCACATAAAGATAATGCCATACTTTGCATGTTTGCTTGCTTTTTGAGTGGATTAGAGGATAAAAATATTCAACTGAAGGTATGCTGCTGTGTTGGCTAACAGGCACAAGCTGAAAGGTTGACAGTAAAGAGTGGGAACAAAAGAGACTGAGAGTGAATCACATTGTTATGTTTGAGTGTATATAAAACAATATAATGAATCCAGCAAATGTTTAACGATTAAGACAGTTTACAATGTCTTGTTATCTGCCAGTTGTCCACCTTTACACATCATGCTTCCAGTAGCTCTGCAACTCTTTGTGTATCATCATTTTAACACATTAAATTATGACTACAATAATTTCTTCTGGTTTTAGTTATATGCTTTCTTTTCTTCTTCCTGCTGGGTAACAATTGTAGATTCTATACACACACACACATACTCAGACACATGTGTATACTAACACTAATACTATTAATGATTTTTCTCAGTTGGTAGGCTGTGACATTGCTCCTGTGAACATGTTTGTGCATTTGCTGTAATGCTGTGTGTGACTTCCTCCTCTCCAGCCCAGTGGAGGTGAATGGGACTGACTCTGGTGGATCCACAAGACAATCCGTGAGAGAGCGTGCATTCAATGACGTCATGACGTACCGGACGTGTTTACGCAGTGCCCCGTTGGCCCGACAGGCGGCGCTGTTGGGGCGGCTCATTGTGTTGATCTCAGGTCTGCCTCCAGCAGAGAGCAGTGCGTGGTGGTTGGATGTGAGCGCCACCGACCTGTCTCTACTTCCAGATCGAAGATGGCGGTCTCGGTGTTCCCCGGCGTGCGGCTCCTCTCCATCGGAGACGCGAACGGAGACATACAGCGACACTCGGAGCAGCAGCCCCTGCGGTTAGAAGTCAAAAGCACACCAGATGCCGCCCTCATCAATCTCTCCAATGGTGAGTTGACCTTTTCGGCTGCTCGGTTGGTCGGCCCGTGCTAATGCTATGCAGCGCTAATGCTTATACAGCTAATCTGGCCATATGCAGCGTTAGCCACCAAGAGGCTAACGCATCTTACCACGTCGCCTCCCCCTGCTTATCACGAGGGAGCCCGCTGAAGTCCGCTTATTTCGCCGTCCAGCGGCTGTTCTGCCTTCAAATCCCGGACTTTCAGCCTCCATTCAAGTTCATCTCTTCGGGGAGCTCGACAGATATATTACGCACGCAGAAAACGCAGCAGCCCTGAGCCCGGCGAGCGGGCAGCTAACAGCAGTCTGATGCTAGTTAAACAATGCCTCAGTGATGCGCTGACCTGCAGCAGCTCAGCGCGGCTACAGCGGCGGCCGGGACGTCTGCCCGCCTTTATTTACACTCCTAAATGTGCCTGTGTTTGTAACTGAGCCTTCCCCAGTTTGTGCCCAGGGGATAATGTTATTTGTCTGTTTAGCTTGTGAGTTAGCCAGTGTGGGTAGTTCCGGAGCCGGGAGCAGAGGGCACCCTTCCTGACCCGCCGCCGTGCACTGCGGCCCGGCCCGCCGCGAGCCGGCGGCCGCTCCGCGTGAGAGCCGCGGAGCTCAGCGACTTTTGGGGCTTTTACTTTTTCTGTTAAGCGGTCTCGGCGTGTTGGGTGGCGTGGACAGAGAGAGCGGGCCCTCATTACTTATGCATTCATCTTTGTTCTCATTGGAACAATAGCCGCCTGCCCCCCCCCCCCAGTGTGCGGGGGACCCGGAGCCGCCCCGCGCCCCCGCTGCCTTTCTTCTTCAGCGGGATGTCCCGCTGAAAGGAAGAGCCGCGCAGGCCTCCTCTGTAGTGATGCTCGAGGTGAAGAAAGGAGCACACAAATGCAGTGGAGAGCCTTTCAACAACTCAGCATCAACACATCTGCTTCAGCACACAGCAGAAAGAAAAATTTGATTTATCCCTGTGGGAGTTTGGGCTCTGAGAAGTAAAAGAAAGCGGAGTGAGGAACAGAGGGTTACATATCCATGACAAAGAGCATGTTAAAGATTTGGATCATGCCACTGAAAGTGATAGAATGAAGATGGTGCGTGTGCCACTTAGGCCAGTGAAAAGATTTTCTCCTGTTTGGGACCCAATAATGTTGATCTGCTAAACTTTAAATCTAATGTCTGTTTTGTTGCATTGTGATCCAGCTGCAGAGTCCTGTCTTTGAAAAGATCTAACACAGTAAGGCTAGAACAGACATGGAACAGATTGTTTTTTGAATTAAAGCAACCTTCACGTCATTTTCATTTTTGCTGATTTTGACGTACCCTGCGGACAAAGGCGAGTGTTTGACCACCTTGTGTTGTAAGGATCCTAATCTGCTAGTTTGTGCATTTGTTTAGGAAATGAATTAAGGAAGACTTATATTTGATTCTATATTTCTTTTTTAAACACAGCTGTTTGCAGGATGCAAAGCAATGAGGTAATGAAGCTATTTGTGGTTATGTAAGATTAGTAACGGTAATATGACGATGGTGAACCAAAGTAAACTTAGTTTTAAGACCGTTCATACAGACTTTACATGTAAACCTAAACGTAACACATTTGGTAGTTTGGTAATAGTCATTTAATTTAAAACTGACATTCATTCATGTTAATCTTCATTACTATAAACTAATCCAGTCGTATTACAGTAATGCACACTGTGACCTGACGTTATCCATCCATGCTCTGTAAAACCACTTGTCACAGTGCATTTCATAAATAAAACAGACATATTTCAGACCTGCTGAGGAGGAAGAGGGACAGTGCAGCTGCTGCTCTGTTGATGATCGACTATGACAGACACGTTTTTTTTGCTCTATCCAATGTCCTTTTTTATTTATTTATTTAATTTTGTCAAGTCTCTTTTTTTTTCTTATTCGTATGCTCATCCGCCTCTGATTCAACCAGAAAATATAACATAAAAAATAAACTTATCTAAAGAAAACTCCTGCTGCTTCCTTTTAACTGGCTAACATATTACTCACTAGCACGCTTTGCCAAGGAAAGTCTAAACTGTCTTTTCTGGTCTGTGTGCTGTGAGTCTTACTTTTTGATTTCTTGGAGAACCAGGTGCATTGAGAATAACTCCATAGAAATAGCCAATGTTATCACTGATAGTCTCATTTATGTATGAAGGTCATCTGGCCTGCAGGCTAGAGGCTTCAGGCTACATTGGTCTTGACTAGCATCACACATCTTAATCACAGAACCTCTGCAGTCATGTTGCATTGTGGGTCATGTAGGTGCCGGGTTTTGTTGATGAAAAGATGATGGTTCTGGTTCGTGCAGTCTCCTGTACCATTACACTTTTGCCCGTCGTCGTCTGTCATAAAACCAGCAGACACAGAAATTCGATCTGGCATTTGATGGTCAGTGACCACCACAAATTTAGCTTTGGTTAGTAATGGTGAACATGTTTGTTTTTGAACACAGGAAAAAAAGGGAAAGGAGCATGTTTATTCTCCCTACCACCAAAGACTTCTCTCTGCATACTGAAGGGAATTAACATTATGGATAAACTCTGATTCTGCGTATATAACATGAAATACTCACTGAATAATTTATCACCTTTCTGATATTGTTTAGTCAGATCAAGGCCACCATACATGCACTGAGACTCACAGTGAGCTGTAATCCAGTGCTTCTCAATGTGGCACCCTGCTTTGCTTAAAAGATAGGCCAAGGTTTCTGTGAGATTTATTCATTTCTAATTTGTTATTTCAGAGATGGAAGAAATTAACACTGACATCACCACACTAAAACCCTTATAAATATGGACTTGTGCTCCAGCCAAGCTCAGAGACATGACAGCTCATAGTTGCCAGTTGTTATAGTAACGTAACACACTTTTCGGCAGTTCATTTTTCCAGATTCACAGCAGTCACAAAGACTGACTGTGAGAGCGAGCGACGTAATTATTTGTCGCTCTAAATCCAGCTCAGAGAAATGCTACAACAGTTTTCTTATTTGTTTTGCAAGGCTGTTAACATAAATTGTTAAAAGTCTCATCCACTGTATCATTGGTCAGCTGAAAATGTGGAAGGAGACCTGAAGGGATACCAAGACGAAACCTCTCTATGACGGGGCTACAGCCCACTTTTTCCAGCCTGTCATATCCATGTCTAAATTGTCTTTCATACTTTTCTTGACTGATTTTTTTTTCTGTCCAATCATGCACATGTTTATTGATGTAGAGCAGCAGAGCCAATCGGAGCATCTGTCTGAGCCGTGGTAGTTGGTGTGGCTGAAACTGCAAGAAAAACAGTAACCAGGAAATAGCTCAATGGGACAAATAAATAAATGATGTCCTGTTCAAACCTGACCGCTGCACTACCTCATTTAGTTAAGTTACAATATTTTGTTAGGACAGAAGGCTCATTTCTCTCACTCAGTTGCAGAAGTAAGAGTAGGAAGAGAGAAACTTTTGGCTTTTTCTCACTTCATTTCATGGAGGTGTTTTTTTGTCTGAACTTGAAGAAAGTATCCTGCACAGTCATCAAAAGGGAAGTCCACTAACTCCACACATGTAGGTCAGCTCACTCGTCACAGTTACTTGTACTCGGTATGTTGTATAATGTCTTCTGTGGCTCCGGCGAAGCTTTGTCTGGTCTGAGAAAATAATGATGTCATCAGGATTATCCCGGATAGAGTTTGAGATTACAGATTTATAACACTGTTACAAATTGGAAGGCTGGAGTTTGAGAGATGTGGACATTTTACAGACGGGGGGCTTAAATGATAATATTTTAATGGTTGCATTATGGGAAGTGCAAGATCCAGCATTTTTGCAGCTTCACACATACGGCAAAGTCAGGATATCTTGGCCTTTGCTGCTTTGATGTGTAATCATTCATTTTTTTTATCTTAAATGTTAAATGAGTCCCCCAACTCTATAGGAATGCTGCACCAAAGTACTGCGTTAGGCCTTTATTGTGTTGTGCTTTGCTTTTAGTTTACTAATCCACATCATTATACAAATATACAGACTGTCTCAAGAAATTATCACAATAAAATCACAACTCTCCCCCTTTAGTCTTGGGATATTTTAACAGTTATTTATGGTTAATTGAGATATTTTACGTCACCCATCTTTGTTTCTTTTCACAGTTTTTTAATGTAAGTTTTTAAAGTTAATGAATGTGATTTATGATGATTTATGTGTCAGACACGAGGGAAAATGTCCCTCAGCTTGGGTTTTCTCATATTTCATGAGATGAAATATGTGGGACATGAACACTGTTAACATTTGGTCAAATAAATGACCTGCTGGAGGTTCCTGGGATGCTCTCTCATATGGTCACAATCCATCACGTCAGCAGTGTAAGTGGTTGGTAGGAGAGCTGACTTTGTTGTCAGAAGATGCATCTCTCTAAATCTGAAGTGCTGTTCTTAATCCCTTAATAGGTGCTGGATTAGCTCAGGCTGGTTTCTGAGTCTTTACTGGAGCTGCTGCACACAGCCTGGAGAAGTATTTACATGGGACTGTGTTACGGAAGGAACTCAGTGAGGCATCATAAATGATGAGAAATGTGTTTTCTTCCAGTTTTATTTCTTATCCTTTCTTGTTAAAATAGCATTTTGTCTTTAGAATCTCAGTTTATGATGACAGGGAAAGATGACAGCGATGATAGCACTGATGTTGTTAAACTGGTGCCAGTTCTTCCTCCTGCTTCATTCTCCCAACTTCTAAAGAGCAAAATATCCCATCATTCAACCCTCAAATGTTCCTTTTGTCATTGTTTTATAGCAAGGGAGGTAGCTGCCAAGCACAGGAAGGAAATAGCTCAAAACATGTCACCTTAACTTTTTTTGTCCTGTCAGTGTCTTATTATTCAGGCCATTTTTACTTACATATTACATATTTTTTGATTTGATAAATCAAAATTCACTGTAAAATATTCTTGCCTTCCAGGTATGGGGTAGATGTTTTTATAGGATGTAATAATGTAGACCGATGAGCGGTTTATCTCACAGTTTTATATGATTCAGGGCTCAAACGAGTCTTTGATGCTAACGTCCGTCTTGTGGTGTCATTGTAAGCTGTGGGCTGTTTGAGCAAACACACACCACGGCCTTTGTGTATCATAGACACCATCGACTGTAGCAAATAAACAGACAGATGGTTGAAAATCTGCACAACTGAAAGGCAGGTTGGCCATGTTCTTGATATTTTAAACAATGAATTGATCCAACTTACAAGGTTTATTTGCGTGTCCAGGTCTGATAGATCTTATTCCTCTGTGCCGTAGAGCTCCAGTGTTGTGATGAATGAGCCACACCACTGCGCTAGTTAACATAGTTGGAGCATAAATTGTGTATTAATCCACAGATTGCCAAAACAAACAACAGCAGCCAGCTGCTTTAGGAAACAGGAGCTGCTTTTAAAGATTAATACCTTCAGTGGAAATGGGTGCACTTGGGACAGAGTACTGAGAGATGGACTTAGCTCATTGTTGGTTTTGGACTTAGGATTTGTTGACTGTACAAAACGCCGGAGCGCCGGATGTATTCTTTGACCCTAAAGTTGGTTGTATGTATGGCTGTATGCATGCTGTCTCATGTGAAATGTCATGAAACAGTGACGTTGCTCATGACTTTAACTTAGACTTTTTAAATCAAGTGTAGCTCTATATTGAAACCTGTTTATTACACTCTACAACAAAAACAGGTTTCAGCAGCTCACATTGTGTGTGCGCACACAGAGCGGATGAGATGAAGAGGTGGGCTGCGTTGTATTCAGTGGGTTGTGGTGAGTCGAGTTGAACTGTCAGGCCCAAATGTGTGACTTGCAGCAAGAAAACCATTTCTTCAGCTGTCAGCTAAAAAGCAGAAACTATTATATAACATTTATGTTATATATATCTCTCTCTATATATATATAACATATTTTCATATTAAAGTTGCTCACTTACAACTCGTTTTCAGTGCTTTGTCTCAGTGTGACAGTTGTACATTGTGCTCTTCAGAGGACCTTTTTTGAAATTATTGAATGAAGTAAAGTTAAGACTGCTTTTAATACACTTTTTTTTATTTCAGTGGCTGTTTGCAAGTAGGTCTCATGTGGTCCTAACTCTTTTTATCCTCTCCCTTTCTTTCCAGGAGAGGAGGCGAGTGTGTTCAAGTGTTCGGTTTCCAGGGAGACAGAGTGCAGCCGCGTGGGGAAGCAGTCATTCATCATCACACTGGGATGCAACAGCGTCCTGCTGCAGTTCTCCTCACCTGCAGGTACACACAAACACCCAATACAGTAAGACTGTCATGCCGTGCACACGGTGTGGAACACACACTTCCCATGTTTGAGCCAAAATGAGTTCTGTGACCACGAGGCTGGAAGCTCAAACATCCTGCAAAGTGTCCAACTATCAACAAAAAAGTCATTTCCTGTATAATAAAAAGAACAAAATATAATAATGATAATAATGATAATTATGATGTGGTTATTTAGAACCCGTGTGTGTATGTGTGTGTATGAGTGACACACACACACACACCTGCATTCCTCAGTGGCCATTTTTAAATACCCCGCTCCAGCATCCCATTAGCTTTCTTCTCTCTGTATCTAAGAGTGAGCCAACATGTTACAGTTATGTAAGCAGTGAGCCTGTGCTTCCCACACACTTGTACACTTTCCCTGGAGTGTGGAGCAGGCGTAAGGTGTCTCGCCCCACACTAAAATACACAAACACCCTTTGATCCCAGTGTATCTGTTGAACTTTTGCTTAATCCCCCTTGAAGATTGATTATCCAGTCATAACCTGGCAACTTTAACTTGGCAGGTCTGTTGACATTTAGATTCCTCCATATGTTGAAGAGGTGCACATAGGGGTGTTGGTGAAGAAAACACATGGAGCTGGGACATTTCTCCTCTTTTACCCTCCCAAAGCACAGAGGTCAAAGAGCTGCAAACATCAGCATGTCCGGCCAGCTAGCTTACTACCTACAGCAGCAACCGTGTCTCATTTCCAAGACTACGGCTCACGACTGACATCTCAGACAGATCCACAACCACGTGGAGCACAGATAAACTTAAGGTTGCATTGTGTTATTTCAGTAAACTATACTGATATCAGTGCTGTACCACACAAACAAACAAACAAAC
>JBAJHX010000039.1:20389951-20402586 GCA_037176925.1 Amniataba percoides | reverse complement strand
TAAATCATATTTTATCAATTTTCATTAGCATAAATTTATCACATAAAATCGCCCCGAGGGTTAAGTGGTTAAATGATTTTTGTTTTAAAATATCAGCTTTAATGCAGTTTCATTAAGCATTAAAATATCCAAATGAAGCTGAACTCTGAAACAGAATACAGATCTGCTCTGTCAGTAACACAACATGTTGTTTGAGAATTTTGAGAATTCATAATTTTTTTTCCTTCCTAACACTGTGTGGTTTCAGAGATATTCCCTGTGTGTGCATGTCAGTTTTCCTCTGTCTGAACAGAGATGTTCTTTGCATATAGCCAGTCAGATAACTGGAAACTATTTGCATAAAGCCAATGTCAGTTATGGTGCTATCAGGCATCAGCCTGCCACACAACGCACAAAGGACGTCAGACTTTGAACGCGCACACACATTAGCTGTCGAGCCACTAAACGTGGACACATCTTGTCCTCTACCATGACTTACTAAAAAATAACCAACCAGTCAAAGAGAAGGAGGCCCCGCTAACATCTGGTCAAAGGCCTGCTGGCTAATGAACTAGTTGTTCCACATTGAACAGCTTAGAAGCTTGCCCGTACTGAAAGTGTTGATTTCTCTTCATGCTAACCACTGTGATCCGTATTCTTCAGCACCGCTGCTATTGTCTTGGTGTAGAAGCACTGTGCTCCTCTCAGCTGTCAGTCTAACACTGGCCTGCTGACTGATGCTTTTTATTAGCAAAAATAATTAACAGAGAGTTGGCTTGCACAGTGTTGACTTCTTTGGGTATTGATATTTTTGTCTTGTGTCTTATGTCTCTACAGTTTTATGGCTACCTCTCCCAGCAACAGAACATGATGCAGGACTATGTTCGGACAGGAACTTACCAACGGGCAATTCTCCAGAACCACACTGACTTTAAGGACAAGGTAACCATATACCACTGTACATTAATCTTTTAATTACATGAAACTATCAATGCGAAAAGTTAGTTTCTCAGAGCTGAGGTGAGTCTCTGTGCTGAGCACATTGAAGAGATTAAACTCCTGTGAAAGAGGAAACAGAGGTTTTTTGTGGTTTGATCAACAGACCAATCAAAATATGATCAGCATTAACTAATGCTTAAGAGCAGCTGAAAGTTGCCGATTAAACAACTTCCTCATCAGTACAGTACAGTAGTCCATACCATGTTAGTTTCTGAGGGACACAGCTTCTAAAAAATCCTTGTTCACTACTAACCCATCAGTCCCTGTTTAGTACATCTCCCCTCTGTGGGATTTCATTTCAATTTCCACATTAATGTTTAAAACGTCGCCATCTGAGAACAGAAAGCTTCGCAGGTGTAGAAACAGTAACTACGGGGCTTAGCACACAGTCAGTAATAAAAATTCACATTTTCCTGGTGTATTTCATGATTAGTTTATTGATTTTTTTTTTTTCAACTGATTATTTTTCATTTTCTTCTAAATCATCGCTCTACAGTTTGTCTCATTGTTGAGTGTGACGGCATGTTTCCTCTTCCCTTGTCTCTAGGTGGTGCTGGATGTTGGTTGTGGCTCGGGCATCCTGTCTTTCTTTGCAGCCCAAGCTGGAGCCAGGAAAGTCTATGCTGTGGAGGCCAGCACCATGGCACAGCACGCTGAGGTCGACACACACAAATGAATAAATCTGTGCCAACATTTTGCTCCGTTCTGACCACTTCAGAGCAGCCAAGACTCCCTAGTAAAGGTGTGCTCTGCCTTACAGGTGCTGGTAAACAGTAACCGTCTAGGGGAGCGTGTGGTCGTCATCCCAGGAAAGGTGGAGGAGGTGACGCTGCCTGAGCAGGTTGACATCATCATCTCTGAGCCCATGGGCTACATGTTGTTCAATGAGCGCATGTTGGAGAGCTACCTGCATGCCAAGAAGTTCCTCAAACCCAACGGTAAGGAGGTTTGAAGAATGGGGAAGAATGGGGAACTGGGTTCAGTAGTAGAGTGGAGCGTGAAAGACTGCTAAAGGGTACAGTAATATAGCAGCAGAAACAACCACTGGTAAGAGCTGCCTTTCTGCCAACAGTCTGCAGTGACAGGTATCACCATGTGGTCACAGTAAATGCACACACACACACACACACACATTGTTATTTTGAAACAATGTTTCAGAATAATTTGACATAAATTGGGTAAATCCAAACTCCGTGTTGTATATCTGTCTTTCTTACTGGGCTCCTCCGTGTTTGTTCCTTTCAGGTAAAATGTTCCCAACCATTGGAGACGTCCACTTGGCCCCCTTCACAGATGAGCAGCTCTACATGGAGCAGTTCACCAAGGCCAACTTCTGGTAAAGAGGGAAAGAGGCTGGGAGAGAGGGTGGGAACACAGGGGCCACTGTTTACTGATAGCATGGTTAACACCCAGAATACTTTTTTTGGTTTTCACCATTCACATTCAATGAGTCTGATCTCCACTGCAGGGACTAAACAACCTGTAACCTGGTGCTGTGTGCACCCAAGGAAAGGTTCACTGTTTTTACTCTATTCTATCTTAAAGCAACATTCACTTGTCCATATGAACTCTGAACTCCTCCTAACATTTATGATTTTTTTCCTAAATTAGTATTACAGTAATGGTGTAGTAGTTAGATTGGTGAGTTCCTAACTTTACGTATACCACCATCGTGATCAAAATGTTCATTCAGAATTGGTGACATTGGTGCTCATGGTACATTACCAGTGACCAGTGTTAACATGCTGATGCACTAAACTTCTTGCATTTAGTTCAAAGTGCCCGTGCCTTCTCATTTAAAAATGTTAGAGATTATACCTCATTTTCCATGTGAGCGCAAATTTACATTTACTCGTGAAAAAAAAAAAGCAGTTCGTTATATAGAAATGCAGTCATTGTACCTGCTGTGTGTGCAGACCTTGGTAGATATCTACGGCTGACAGCATGGCCTGTAAGTAGGAGGAGACTGAAGTTGATAGTTCTTGTTACAGGCATCATTGTTATGGGACCAGTACTGCAGGAAACTCTGGAAGTTGCAATTTGTATCACCTCCTGGGCAGCGTCCAAATTTAGTTGCAGGACTTTGTCCCCAAAGTGAGCAGAGAACAGTGAGGGGAAAAAAGTACAACCTGTCACAAAGGCTACACATTATATTAAGTTCCTGCAGTGAAAGGGGCTATTAGATTATCTCCTGGTGCAAACATGGGGCCAAACAAAGTGACCGGTGGGTAAATTTAGTTAACAAAGTGGGAACACAATGTTTGGGATAAGCTGATGTATCCACAAACCTCTGAAAATAAAGCATCCCAATGAGCACTCTGTGAGAGCTGTCTTATGATCAGTATTTAAGTCTTCTGGTGCACCACTTTACAACCACATTAATAACTAATTTGTGTCAACTAATGTGAGTTAGATTAGCAGGAGAGTTGTAGTTGCTTTTATTAACAGTGATAAAAGTGGATGGCAGCTACATCTGATAAATCTGATTTAGTCTGAAAATCTTATCTAAAGTAAATCTACATAATTTAAGAAATGCTTTGTCGTCAAGAATGCACAAATCCTGCTCTCCACTTTTATTTATCATATTGAAGTAGGACCAGTTAAAAATGTGACTTTCCTCTTTGGCTGTCAGGTACCAGCCCTCCTTCCACGGTGTCGATCTCTCTGCGCTGCGGGGAGCAGCAGTGGACGAGTATTTCCGCCAACCAATTGTGGTAAGTTCTCCATCACACACACTGTTTACTCTTCAGAGTCAAATGTCTGCACCTGGCCAAGCAAAATGAATGTGATACTGGGTTTACGCAGAGGGCGGATGGACTTTTTTGGTGCAGAAAAACAGTTTTAGACTCACCTCACACAGGAACTGGTTCACAAACACTGGCAAGAATTAGGTTAAAAAAAAGTCTTGAGGCACACCAACCTCTCTTCAAAACGAGCCTCCATTTTATTATCTGCAGCATGTGCAGTGCTGCGTGCTTATGTGTTGTACTGTGAGTTCAGTTTTGTGTTCAAGTGGACTGCAGATCTGACATGAGGGAGGAGGAGCTGTTCACCTCATTCTTGACATATACGAGGTTTAAGATGTTATTCTCTCTTGTCTAGTCAATAGTCAGCAAATTGATTTAAAGTCTGGCAGGACAGGAGAGAGGGAGACATTATAAAAATCCCCACAGTGAGGCCACGGGGCTGCTGCGTTGAATTCCTGCTATGATTTAGATTTTGTGCTCACCACAGCAGCAGATGGTGAGATGTAAACAATAATGCAATAGCAGGTGAGAACAGGGTCCTTGTGCTGTAGAAGTGTAGAAGCTGGCCTGGTGGCTGATGGCCGTGTTGCCCTTGTGATTGGAGGCCTCTCAGGTCAGGTGGTGCCAGTGACACTTGAGCTGCAGCCAGAAGGTGATGTTCTCGGTCTCCTAGTGCCGCACTTCTTCAACTTCTTCAGCACCTGTTCTAAGAGGAAGTCAAAGCAGGACTGCATCCACACCCAGTCCACTGCACCCACCAGGTTTCTGTCTGTGACCAAGTTTTAGTGATACAAGCTCTTTACAGCTCCTGTTGAAACAGATGTGGGCATGAAGGTCATCCAGTTTGTTATACCATGCCTGTATAATGGCAAGCTGCCTGCTTGGCATACAAGTTCCCTGTGTCTAGGACTGTAATATGTTCATGCATCCTCCTCTTATGTTGAGGAGTATGCAGAGAAGAAAGGAGCGAGGTGAAGTAGAGCTGGCCTTGCATGTCTGTGTGGTCAGGATTGTGCTTCAAATACCTCGATTCATCTTGTGATGTTTTATCTCACCTTTTTCCTTGACATTGTGTAAATTAGCCTGTTGGGTCAGTCTGACACGAGGTCCCCTCCCGTCCTCTGACTGAGGGTCACTCTTACCTCTGAGTTGTGTGAAATTGAATTAGTTGTTTATTCAGTATGATTAACTCGCAGTCTCCCTCCACAGGACACATTTGATATACGTATTCTCATGGCCAAGTCGGTCAAACACACAGTCAACTTCCTGGAGACCAAAGAAGAGGATCTTTACAGGTGGGTGTGTTTGTGTACATACACACGCTTATTTGTAATTGTAAAGAGGTGGATTAAATATATGTGGCATGCACAGTCAAGTATATCTCTTTCTGTCCCTTTTCTATTGTTCACAGGATAGAGATTCCCTTTAAGTTCCACATGATGCACTCTGGCCTGGTGCACGGCCTGGCTTTCTGGTTTGATGTGGCATTTATGGGATCAGTGTAAGTCAGCCAGTCACTGATGGATTGTACAATATCTCCATTTTGGAGTATGTTGAACCTGTTTGAATAGTCTTGGCCTTACAACAGTACTCTTCTTGCACCCTCTCTGCAGGATGACAGTATGGCTCTCCACAGCACCCACAGAGCCACTCACCCACTGGTACCAGGTGCGCTGTCTGCTGCAGTCTCCCCTCTTCACCAAGGCTGGGGATACACTGTCCGGCACTGCACTGCTGGTCGCCAACAAGAGGTACAACGTCTCAAAGCATAGTTCCTGGTACAGGCAGAGGCCTCATGTTGTGGTGTTTGACATTTAAAATGTTGGTCCTCAAATTGAAGGCAAAGGGCAGCAGGGGCTCAAGGTCAAACTAAACGTGCTCATGAAATAGCAATCTTGCAACTAATAGGAAACTTAAAATCAAGAAGTGTTAACTGATGACATTAGAGATTGCAGAAATAGAAAAGAGGAAATAAAAACTTACTGCCATATTAAGTCAAATCGTTGGATTTATTCAAAAAGGAAAAAAACAAAGAATAAAAAGAGCTGTTTAGAAGACATTTTTTTTCTGATGCTAGCTCACTATCTCTACGATACGAAAGTCATGAAAACAGGACTTCGAAATGGGCATCTACCAACCAAATGACTGATCTTCATGTAGGGTAGCATGCAGTCTGCACATACAGCGCCTCAGTATTGATGGTCTTACACCACATTGGTTTGGCGGCTCTTTGTGTGCTACAGATTTTTGCTTTTTTTTCCACTTGTCCATATATTGAAATGAACTGCAAGTGATGTTGTCCTTGTTGACCCAAAACGTGGTCAAAGTCCTGTTCCTGTGCTCAAAAATCGACTTCTGTGAGAAGGAGGGACGATGATTACAGACAGTAGGAGTCCAGCACAGAGCAGAGTCAGAGAAAAAAACATTTCTGTGCTCAGAGAAAGGGACAGTGCAGTTTAACACCCCAATAACACCCACTCTGAAGCTCAAAATGCTCAACACAGTGAATCCAAAAAAGATTTGGCAGATAGAAATGAATGAAAGAAGAGTTAATAGGTTATTAAAACAGTTAGTATTATGGTTATAATATGTTCTCTTCCAATTTATATTAAGATATGAGTGGAAAGTCTGATTTTTTTTTTTCAGTCAAACATAAAATATCTTAAAATATCACATGATATCCTTCTTCATTCCACTAAAGAACCAATATTAGTGAGACCACTACAGACCATTTCAGCTGAACTTTTACCATCCAGGAGTTCACATTTGAGACATGACTCATAAATACCTCAGAGCAATTTGGTCACAGCACATTGACCATCCACCATCAGCCATATAGTAGATTTTAACCTAGATCTGTTAATTCGAAGAGCATCTCTGGTTTAAAATATTCGGCCACTCCTCTAATCTGCTGGTGTTGATAATTGAAAGAAAGCAGATGTTATGACTAGATGGCTGCATCAAAGAACAGCAGCAGTGCCTCCACCTTTATGTGTGTATCAGTTAATATAAATCTCATCTCCCTCTCAACAGACAAAGCTACGACATCAGTATTGTTGCCCAGGTGGACCAGACAGGATCAAAGTCCAGCAATCTCCTGGACTTGAAGAACCCCTTTTTCAGGTGAGTTGACCCCAGCGGCACACCTGGACCTGAATGGAACTAGTTAACAGCTGAGGTGAGAGGCGGCGCCTGTCTCTCTAATATCGAGTGTGGATGTATTTGCAGGTACACAGGCTCCACCCCAAATCCCCCTCCTGGCTCACACTACACCTCCCCATCTGAGAACATGTGGAACACGGGTTCGGCCTACAGCATGAGTCAGGGGATGGCTGTATCAGGTGAACACACACATAAACACGGGTAGATGAAACACATGCTCCAGCCTGTTAGGGCCTGAAGTCATGTCGTGTCATGGGACTGAAGTGAAAGAGCTTCCCATTGCCTGAAGATGTAAAAACTTGTAGGGCTTACTGTACAGCGTTTTACAAATCTTTTAGGTATATGGCACTGGAAAGGTGCAAGCGTTATTATCTGCTGGTGAGTGTAGTGAGTGCAGTTCAGTTGTGGGACATCAAACAAAGGAAAAAGTGGTGCTAATATGGATTTCTTTTTTACATGTGGTGATTTTCAGACATTGTAGCATTAAATTATTTGAAGAGCACCACCCACTGTAGGAGGAGGACAGAATAAAGAGCAGGCATCGCTCTGCTGATCAGCTCTCCAGAGCCCCCTGCCCCTCCTGCTCTCCCTTTGTACCACACTGTTAAAAACTGTTGCTTACACGATTTTGAAAATGTCACTTTATTCAAATGTTACTAGCTGGTGTCATTAAATTACAAACCAAACCCCGCACTGCAAACTGTTAATGTGCAGAACACATATGTCAGATATGAGAGTTGAAATATCACCTGGATATTGAAACAAACATCTCTGCTGTGCTTCATTGTCCTACTTAATCAATGAGTGCTTTGTAAAGCAGCTGTTGTGTCCCATGCTGCCAATAATGTGGTGACACAGATGGTGTTGTGAGCTGAACCTTAATGCAGCAGGCTCCTGGAAAGAGTGGCTTGCCTTTACACAGTTTATACCCTGCATATCCTGACTGCCTCTTCCATCAGCCATGTTAACTAACCATTAACCAAATCAGTCCAAATATCAAATAATTTTAGATGGAGTCCAAATTAGTGTCACTGTGAATATTGAAGTTGGACAGACCATTAAAGAATATTTAGTCCCACAATCAAATGGAGGGATTTACTCACTACACAATACTGACACGCCTACTTCTCCCTCTATGTCTTCTGTTACTGAATCCAACTGCCAGTGTATTGTGATTGATGAGTAAGAGGCAGAGTTTCTTCTTTCCCCTTCCTTTTTGTGTGGAGGTTGCCTCCTGACGGGGGAACAGCCCGGCTCCGTCTTTGACACTGATGTTGACCTCGGTCACCGGGTGCTGAGAGGAGCTGTACACCATGAGAAGGCTGAATGTGATCAGCATGCTTTGGTTTGTAGTAAATGTCTGTTGGTTTGTTTCCTGTTTGTCCACTCCAGGGATGCCTGCAGCCTATGACCTCAGCACAGTCATCGGCAGCGGCGCGTCAGTGTCTCACAACAACCTCATCCCCCTGGGTACGAATCCCGTTCCTCCTGGCCTCTCAGCATCTCATGACATCAACTGAATGTAGTGAGGAACAAATAGCAGAGTTAAAGAGAGTCTGCAGTGCAGCATGAATTTGACAGACAAAAACGAATAATTCTGACAGTATATAAATCCTTCCTTTTACCATAACTTTTTATTTTTTATTTTCAGTAACCGTACATTCACATTTGCTCCTCAACTGAGATTTTAGCTTTTGTAATATCTTACTCTGCACGTGGCACCTCAGATCTTTTTAGGTCTTAGGTCATCAGCCTTGAACAACAACAAAAAACTTCTTTTATATCTCCCACAACTTCCCCTGTGCACACAGTGTTCCTCTGCTGCTTTCAGTGCTTACACTGAAGCCAACACATGTACTGAAATCATTCTGACATCATCATCTTTCAGTTTATATACTTGAACTTCTCCAGCTTCTTTAAGAACTTTATATTTTATTTTTAAGCCTGCACTTCAGCTGACATTTCATTTTATATCAACACTTACCTCAGACTTGAAGCTGTGACATCTTTCAGCTGCTTCATCTGCAACACTATTTCTATTACTTTATTACAGATGTTTCAAATGCAAACTACAGAAATCACCAGAGCTGAGCACTGAGAATTATTCCCTCATTTTGGTGGGTTTCAGCTGCAGTTACAGTTAATGAAAACGCATTTGAACTGTTGTGACTCAAAACAAGCCACATGTTTATTGTACACAAGCAGAATCATTAAAATCCCAACAGGTCCCATGCCTGGTAGCCACACACATTTTTTGAAGACTGATAAAGCCGATTGCCATTAATAATGTGCTTCCCTCTCTGATTGGTCACAGTGAACACAGGAATTGTAAACCACACCCACTCCAGGATGGGCTCCATCATGAGCACAGGAATTGTTCAGGGTATGTGTCCACCTGTGGGGTGATGTAAACCCATAGAAACACACAGTCACATGCATCTGTGTTGTGCTCGGGAATGTTCAATGTGATGCTTTATCCTCCTTCCAGGAGCCACTACTGGCCAGTCGGGCCCCAGCAGCAGCGGTACTTACTATCCTGTCACCAACCAGTTCACCATGGGGGGCGCTGCCATCTCCATGGCCTCACCTATGGTCATCCCCAGCAACACCATGCATTACGGCAGTTAAGACGAAGACCGCGCCTAGACCTCCTCGCCCTCCCTGCCCCCGCATGACGAGATCCCCAACCCCTCCCAGTGGAGCCCCTCAGTCCGCCCCCACCCTTTAACCCTGACTGACCCACCAACCGCAGCCAAAACCAATATACCAAAACCAGTGCTGTGCTGGCACTTCCTCTTGTTCGTCATCCTCATTTTTCTCTGTTCAGTCCATCACTATATGAACGGTCGAACGCTCTCGTATCCGTCCAGACTCTTGTCTTGCTGACAGGTGAAACCTCCCTTTCCCCCTCTTGGATTTATTGGAACTGTAACACGTGCGCAGCCAAGATGCACAGTAGTTATCATCCATCCCCTTTCCCTCAACGTGGATCGCAATCCCTCCTCCCCTTCCTTTCTTTTTTTTTTGTATTATGTCAAAGTATTTGTTCAAACCCTTTGTTGCCCAAGAGTCAGCTCATTGCCAGATACCAGCATCAGTCCGCTCCTACAATTCTCCACTCGTCTTTAGCAGACCTTCACTGAAGCCTTTCATCAGTACAGTAGGACACTATTATCATCAACACTCATCTCTGGGCTGCTAGCGTGGCTCTTCATATCTGATACAATCTTCAAAGCCCCTCATCACTTCTCTCAAGAGGCTGACTCATAACAGAAAAAAACTGTTCCTTCAAATCACAAAACATTTTCGCAGCTCAACATTGGTGAGTCTGCTCATGCAGATGGTTCTGGTTTTATGCAACGGCAGATTTATCAGAAAACTGTAGCCATCTACAGGCCTAAGCACCCCCAGGAGTATGTGGAAAATGGACAAACTGGCCCTGTGAAGTTCTGCTCATTACCTGGAGTGTGTTTCTACTTAAAAGCAGAGGTTTTGCTGTATTTATCTAAACATCAAGTTTTGGGACTGTAGCACGCTGGTCACCTTCTGTGCTGAGTAATAGGATGAAGAAGCATCTTGATGATCGGTGTGCCCGCTGTAGACTGGAGGCTCCAGCTGTCTTAGCTGGTACACTAGCAAGCATACACTACATTCACAGGAAGGCTCCATGCTGGCATGTTACAGACATCACATCAAACGAAAGATAGCTGAATGGTAACACATGATGATAGGCTGTTGCATAAATCAATAGATATTTATACTGTATTTTAAATGCTGCATGGATTTATATTTTTGACCTTTTGCAGGCAGGAGAAGAAGCTGTAAACAGCACTGATACAACACCTTTATAAAGTTATTAGGGTGAACGTGCCAGGAAACATGGCCAATGTTCTGATAACTAGAAAATAACAATATTCACTCTCCCTCGAGGTCTGATTTGTTCTCCTACTTCTGAGAAAAATATCTGGCTCCTCAGCTGCTAATTGCTCCACTTTATTCACTTGCCAGTCGCTTACTTTTTCTCTGCTGTTTGGTGCTGAGCAGTCAGTCTGCAGTTGGTTTGTCTGAACTTTTTCATCAAAAACAACTGCCTGTTTCTGCAGGAAACTAGGAGAATGAACCCAGACAGTTTATATGTGGGCTGTTAAACTGAAACAGTGAACTAATATTTGTCTACGGTTTCGTCAGTGAGTGACAGCTTTCACATTACACATAGTCACATGATCCATTGTTAGTCCAAAGACATTCATCAGTGCAAAGTTTGATATTGAAATTGGTTGAACAGGATTTAATCTGTGTTATCAGTGTTGCCTTTAGTTGTACATACAGAAAAGTACCTGTGTAGTAGTCTTCAGTCCACATTTTGATTAGGCATGCGTTTTATAATGGATTCTGTGTTTCAGAAGGTTGACCGAAGCAGCCGTTCTTTCATAATCTAGCAAGCACTTTTTTGAAGTATAGAAAGGTGTTTAGTGTCAGGCAGTACCGTGAGATGCCAGTCTATCGGGGGCTTGTTTCTGCAGTGTTCTTGATGCTCAACACGGAAGATGACCAATGAAACAGTCTGCCAAAAACTTGGAGAAGCTACTCCTATAGACCCGAAACACACCCTGTGCTGCTCCCAGCGCCCCTCCGCTTCAGCCAGTACCCAGTGTTTAGCTGAGAGGACATCGCAGCTGCTCCCCAGCCAGTCATTCGTTGAGCCAGATTGCGGCGGCACAGTTGGAGGAGGAAGATTCGAGAACGCACCAGTAAGGACCAATGACCCAGGTGGCGGCCAGCTGGCAGCCGGAATGAGAAAAGCTGTGCTGGATTGGCAGCGTCCTAGTTTACATCCTTGCTTTCTTCCCCCCCCGCTTCTCTTCCCATCCTCCTTTGAGACTGAGACTGTCGCAAAGAGACTTCAGTGTCGAGGTGAGGGAGAAGGGGCCACCCCCCTCCTCATCCTCTCACTTTGTTTGACCTCCAACATATCACCCCCCCCTCCAAACCCCCACAACACACCCAATGTCCTCGTCCCCCTTTTATCTGTCAAGGAGAGAAAGACTGACACATGTATGCATTGCTTCCAGTGTCACAACTGTTGGACTCAGTTCACTTGGAATTTATGAGTTAGCAAGTTTTAAAAGAGCTGAGAAAAAAAAGTCTCTTTGTAGGATTAATCTTTTTGTTGTCTTTATTTTGTTTTTCTTTCACAAAAAACAACAAACAATGAAAAAAAGAGAGCAAATTAAATGTGGTGGAGATGTTCCAAAACCATCCTGGAATCAGGTGTTGTAGTACTCTAATTTGTTCCCTCTAGTTTGTTAAATAGACTGTGGACACCAGATGTTTACCATGTGGTAGCTAGCCTATAGCGATCATGTCTCTTTTGTCATGGAATCATTGATCTGTGTAGTCGATAGGAGCATCCACTTTTATCATGGAAATGTGTATGAGCAAGACTGTGTCATGTTCTGTCATTTCTGTGTGTTGACCAACCAGTAATAAGACTTTTCTCACTGTCTGACATTGACTCTTCTGCTCAGGACACAGCCAGAGAAAGTCCCACTTTCCTGAACACTGTGGTGAGATCTTTCTCTGTTCAGAGCTTGTAAAGTTTCTACAACAAATCTCTTATCTTTAATGGCGAGCACCACAAACAAATTATCATCAGTGCAGTCATGTTTCTGGGTCTTTATCTCAACACCTTTTGACATGTCTAACTAAACTATGAGCCATTCATTCATTCATTCATTCATTCATTCA
>JBAJHX010000039.1:20372378-20387663 GCA_037176925.1 Amniataba percoides | reverse complement strand
ACAGCCCACTGCTGCTGTGTGTTACACGTGGTGTGTCGGACATGCCTGTGACGTGTGTGTTTCAGTGTGATGTGTTGCATGCAGGCGTGATCTTGTGTGGTGGATGAATAATATTAAATCTTGGATTCTCACAGAAATTCCAGCCGTCACGTTAGTGAGTCAGAACTGAGAGGTGTGTGGTTAAAAGGTTTGAAATTGTGTTGCAGACATGTTCACTCTTTAATGCTGCTTTGAATGCTTTCTGGGTTTGTGGCAGTATGTTTTCCACCCCCCACCCCCCTCTTAGTGCACTTCCTGGAATGTGTGTGAGCAGGAAACCCGTCTGTAGCTCAGCTCTCTTGGTGAAACACTGACCGTCTTTTCTTCTCCTCCTCTGTCCTGTGTCATTCCCACAACGTTCTCCCATGCTTTACCTTTTATGTCACACTTTGTCTTGTTTGAGGAAAGAGGATAAAAAAGGGTCTTATACATGCAGGAGTCATGCCATCAATGGGCCCAGCTGCTCCCCTTCTGTCAGCTAAAGCGAATGCTCAGGTGTGACCAGCACACATACCAGCCACCATAGAGAAAGGGCAGGCAACTTAAAAAGGCTGGTTCACGTTTAAACACTTTCAAAAAGTACGTTTAGAGAGTGTGCAGCTGAGGGCGTGGATGGGGCAGCTATTGTAAGCCAATCACAGGAGCCGATTCAGTTCAGGCCACAGCGCGACAGCAGCAGCAGCCTCTTCATGGTGTTCGGTCCAGTGGTTAGTGTTGCAGTGAGCTGCAGAAACGAAGCTCAGAGCGGGTTAAATGGAGGCAGCAGCATGCTGAACAGAGAGGAAAACTGCTTCAACAGTCTGTTTTTGTGTCAGTGGTTTGGTCCAGTGATATTTAAAATGGAAGTTTCTCTTCAGTCCTGATGTTAAGATATTTGAAGTAAACTCACAGAGGAGACAATGTTCATATACTTAAGTACTGTACTTTACTTGAGTATTTCCATTTTATACCACTTTATAACTCTGCTCCATTACTCCTCAGTGGTAAATCTATTTTTTTTACTCCAGGTCAGATGATCATTTTTCACCCTGCTGCTCACTGAAAACCATGTGTATCTGATCTGGTGACTTTCATAACCTGATTTAAACCCTATTTTTCTGCCACGCTGCAAACACATAACCATGATGCACTGCTCTTGATTAAACTGTGCAACAGTATATAAAGTAGTTCAAATGAGCTCAACCTGAAACATGTACAGCAGTAAAGTCTAACATCCACATGAATGCAGCAGTGATATTCACAAACACTGGATATAATAGAAACACACTGACGAGGAACACTTAACTGCAGTATTATTAGTGCCTTTACCTTTAATACATTTTACTAATAATGCTTGCATACTTTTACACAAATAGGTGTCTTTTAATAGAGAAATGATTACCACAGTTGATTGAGAAAAGTCTGTATCAAATCTCAAGTCAGCTGAAACATTGTTACGTCATGGTCACTTGAAATATTAAATTGGTTAAATTTGTACAATAACTGATGAAATGAAGGGTCAGTAATTTCAGACAAACAAGATGTAAGACTTTATTAACAAAAAACCCCAAACAGCGCCACAGTACAGAATAAATAGTCCTGCAGACATTAAACTATTACTGAATTTACAATAAATCATGAACACAATTAAAGCAACTGAAGTCAACTGAAAAGTGAAAGTGAAGAGTCTGAACTCTTTGTTTCTTACAGTAAGAGGAGGAGTGGTGTGGTGCATCAGCAAGATTCTCTATCCAGTTAACTGAAACACATTCATAACCCTGTGCCACCACGAATGGCCTCCACTTCCACGAGTGACTGACGCAGGCGCCCTCATGGTTCACACGTTCACACAATACAAGGTTCAGAGGTTCGACCAGAAGACCTGCTCATGCACAATTAGAAGATTTAGTGACTTACTGATGAAATGATCAAGCAATCAAAAGCTGTTACTGTTTATTATGGACTGTGACTGTCTGCAAGGAAATTTCATGGGAACTGGTGATTTTCATGGATGCCTTTCCTGTATTAAGCCTTTCCAGTGTCATGGTGGTTAATATGTGAAACCGGATACAATGCATAGCTCCTTTTATATTTATAAATAATATGGAGTCTGTTGTATTAGTGTTAACATTGGATTTCTTTTAGATACTGGTGGCATCTATTTGCCAGTTTTGTTTGGTGACACTTTAGTAACTTTTGTCATTCAGAATAACACCTTAGAAGGTGAAGTTAACATTTTTCCTTTTCTCCTTACAACTTAAATGCAGCAGAACAAAATGAATTTAGCTTTCTAACATTGTGCATGCTGGTTCACTGACACAGCTTGAATTTTTTTCTTTTCCTTGGTCAGAACTCTGTTCTGACTCAGAAGATTCATCACATTTGTTAAATTTCTACTGTCCTGACAAATAACATTACTCTGCCTCTGGAGAGCTTTGGTCACAAGAACAAACGTCCTACACATCACACAAGAATTTCACTTTAGACTGAGATGGAAAACCAGGTGCTTCATTATCACTTTCTTGGATGGGCACCTTTCATTGCAGCCCAACAATGAATTTTTCCAGCTAACAGGTACTACTGTGATGCCACAGCCTAATGTAACTTTTTTTTCTAAACTGAATAACTGTCGTCCGTAATGGGACAAGGGGCTGATTTGTAGCAGCATGGTTTGATGATTGTATTTGGTTCAGAAATCTTCCTGTTTTTCTCTTCCATGGCTGAGTAATTCTTAATGTCTTCTTTTGAACTTGTCTGCATCTTCAGCATGAAATCAAAGACTCAATGGTGTGAAGGAAGGAGCGCTAGACTAATGAGATGCACCACATCCTGAACCATCACAGTAGAAATGTACAATTATTGCAGTGATCAAGTGCTACTTCAGTCACAGCAGAGCCACCTCAGGATAAATTAGAACGACCACACACACCCGTCCGAGCGCTCTCCTCAGGGGAGCACTAAACATATCATACAATAATCAACATTGCCTCAACCAGCCTGTCTATACAAGGTTTTTGTGTCTGCATGTGATTCCAAACACAACATAGATGTCCTTCATTTCCCCTCTTCTAACGCTCTTCACTCCTATTGGTCAGTAGGGTCGGGTGACCAGTGCAGTGTGAGCTGGGGGCTCTGTAGGGACCGGTGTTGGTACGTGGGCTGCTGTCTGGAAGAAGTACATCTGAAAGAAAAGAGGGAGAAAGAATAAGTACCTGGTTAAATGTGTACAACCAATGTGAGGCCACTTTTACGTTGCTCACTGACCTTACAGCCCACTGCCAGCAGCGTGTGCAAAACCACTATGGTAGCAACTGTAGCCACTGCCATCACCTTGGTGTCGTCACGGACAACGGGCCAGAAGGTGAGGACCAGGACTGAGCCAGAGATCACCATGGCAACCAGGATCAGTGTCCAGCGCAACCACTCAAATGGTATGATCCATAAGACCTGGAGATGACAGCGTTACGTGGTGATCACTGACGTGTGAGGACGCTGTCAGACCCAGACAGTTTGTAGTGTGAAACAGAACCAACACAGGATTCCTGAGTAATACCAAGAATGATACTGGACTGTTTGCAGTTCCAGGTGTCCTGTAAACATAACTCTTTCATAATGGTGGTCTGCAGGGAAATGAGTTTTTCGACTTTGTTTTGTTGAAATATGTCCCACAAGACTACCTGGTAGAGTGGCAGCACTGAATCCTGAGTTACTTAGAATCTGTGTGGCTACATGTTTGCTTGGTTTGGAGCAAATGAACCAAACTCCATGTGTGAAAGCACCCAAAGATAAATGATTCACATTTCTGATATTTATCTACTCTTTTCTCTCTTTCTAAATCAGACAACTTGGATCATCTGAGATAGAGGTTGTCAAAATATTTCACTGTTCTATCCAGGCTTTGAGTTTGTGTATGACCTTGAAAATGGCAGCTAAGAAAGTAATCTCACTACAAGAACTATTAGTGTCTGTTCAGGGCTTTCAATTATGTTTCATGATCCCCATCAGAGGCTGGATATTTTCCAATTTCTTGTGGTGTTGTAGATGTTCACTTTTTTCTGAGCATTTAAATCCTGAAGTCTTTCATTCACTACAAAACGATGCTTTTACACCAGGTGGAGAAATGGCAGCGTGTTGGGATATTTTATACCGTTTTAACCCTTTTATCTTAAACCAAACCACATGGACAGACGGCTTACAGTGACCCTGACATCCATCAGTAAAAATTCAGGAGGGTGATGGACTCACTGAGGTGGGGATGTAGATGAAGAGCGAGTAGCCATAGACACACACAGTCTCCAGGAAGGAGTAACCTCCAATCTGCCTTTCGGCCCCTTGTCGCCACGTCAGGAAACCCCATAAACCGATGGGCACCAGCCAGGCATACATGAAGATCACTACTGCAGCTATCGTCACTGCGAGCAGGAGAAACAAAGCAGACTCAGCAAGACTCAGTAAAACCAGCGCAGTCAAATGTGGATTCAGCACTGACCTCTGTGGAACTGTGGTCTGTAGTGGTAGGCAGGGTTTCCCATCTCACTGAGGAACGTGGACAAGTTCCCACTGATCGCTACTGAGAACACCAGTGTCACACAGATCCAGAATGGACCTACACACACACACATTAGTAGATATTTATACTTTCAGTGACTGATTTCACCTCTTTATTTAACACCTACACCAACTTACATTCCAAACTAACTTTTCAACTTTTGCAACTTTTCATAATAAAACAGCATCAGTACAGTTTAGATAGCACAAATTAAGGTGACTATGAAGTGAGCAGAGTGAAATCTGTAAACCACAATATGCACAAATGACTCACCGTAGAGATCTGGGTTACTCCTGAGGTGATGTTTGATAAAGTTTCTTCCAGGTAACGGCATCACTGAACCCTTTACTCTGTCTAGTACCTGCATCACAGGATGGGGTCATGAAACACTGTGCACATTTATTTCTCTGAGCTTTGTTTCTCATTTTAAAAAATCACTTGTATCCACTGTTCAGTTACAACTGCAGCTATATAAAGAGTGTAATGGTAGAGAGGGGGAGGCTCATACCTGCACAGTGTCCACATTGAAGAAAGACTGATAGTACTCAAAGGTCCAGAAGCCACCAGTTGGTTTCTGTCCTCCTAACAGCTGGAAGCACAGACATCTTTCAGCTGCTGTTCACGCAAAAAATTCATACATATAGCCTGTGTCGTGATGACATAAGACGACACGCACCTCCGAACTCTCCTCCTGACCCTCCTCATCGTCTGAAAGATCTAACTTCACATCCTCCCCGCCTCCTCCACCTCCTGCAGCTGAAGTGGTGCTGTTTGAGGCGGACATGCTGAGTGTAGAGGCCCCCGGGTCAGCAGACAGCAGCTCTGCTGCTTCCTCAAACTCTGCAGACACACATGAAGAAACACTGGGAGTTAATAATGTCAGTGGCTGAACACATACAGGTCTGCTCCAGAGACGTGGACTTCCAAACCACCTCTGGCTCTCTTTAGGTCACCTGATTCATTGGTTACCCAGAATAACAGAGCCAGAGAAAACTGATTATCAGTAGTTTTAAAATGTTCTCTGGTTGTTATAACAATGATCTGAGAAACTTAATAAAACTGCACAGGCAGATTTTGGACAGGTGATTGATCCCAGTGAGTCACCACTGTCTTTGAGCTCTTTAAGCCAAATGAATTCTTCAGCAGCCAGCTGAAGGCTGATCCACAAAGGAGCATAACTTTCATCTCTTCTGTTATTTCCCTTTGATTCTTTTATTACAGAAAACTTTATATTCAGAGGAACACATCAGCTTCACCTGAAGAGAAAGGAGGATTTGGATGAGACGGTGTTTACCTTGGAACTGTAGATCATTTGGACTGGCCATCGCTTCAGTGAACAAACAGCAACCTCATGGAAGATCTGCGAGCAGGTGAACATAAGAAATGTCCAGCCTTTATCAGTGATGGCTCATCTCTGTATACATCTGTTGATTCAGCAGGCAGCAGACTAACCGACCAGTGAGCTCATTTAAACAGTCAAACACGAGCAGATCAGAGACTGTCTGCCTCAGAGCTCACACTCACCTGTCCGCAGGGTGGAGGTGCTGATGGCTGACAGGAGCTAGATGCGCGCTGCCTCTCCTCTGCTCATTTGTTTTAGGCTGTGAAGGTGCCTCACTTTAATAAAGTGACAGAAGAGAACAACACATTGTTAACAACTGTCTCAGAGCTCGCGTAGCTGCTGTCACAGTCCTGTTGGCATGTCTTCCGGTACACGTCATCACGTAAACAAAGCTGCACGTACATCATCTTCCTCCTCCGAGTAAACGGAAGTTTGTTCATTACAGTACTGTTAACATGTCGTATAATACACTGTTAGGTGACACAGCAGTTCCAGTTTAATCACAGCAGAAACATTTTACATTTTCATCATTTTGTTGCCGTTAATTTTCTGTTCAGGTGACGGGCGGCGGAACTTTAGTGAGGTAGAACTTTCTGTCGGAACATTAAGACCGACACACCTTGTCGGCGCCATTTTGGCTCCATGCTCTTCTTCTTGTGGAGCAGGATGTGTATGCTGTGTGAAGGTGACTGTCGTGGGGAATAAAAGCAGCGGACATGGCCTCTCTGCGGGCGGTGAGCAGGATGTTCTGCGCGGCGGCAGACAGCGCGGCGGCCCCGGCGAGCGGCGGCCGGTGGGAGAGACTGAAGAGGAGCAAGGCCGGTGAGACAGACACACACACACACACACACACACACACACACAGACAGTGAGGTTACAGTCTACAGGGCTCATGGACAGATTACCACCAGGTTATCCTGCTGCACCGGCCACGGTGGCTGGAGAAAAGAACCATGTTCTTATTGAAATAAGTTCCGTAGTGGCAGTAAGACTGTGATCTGTCAGTATCAGGACATGACGTCAGACAGCAGCTCATCCTCAGTGAGCTCTGAACGCTCACACACACACACACACACACACACACACACACACACACACACACACACACACACACACACATCAGACTGTGCACGTGTTGATGCTGAGTGTGTTCCAGCAGTTTGACACAGAGGCTCTGAGCTGAAGCTCCATGTTCAGGTCTCACACGTGACTCTTTCAGATGTCAGTGTTAGTGGTGTACGTCATTAACTCCTTGTGAGCAGGAGGTGCAGCACCTGATTTAGTGAAGCTCTGCTGTCAAACTAGGCAGTAATACAGAGAACTTCAGAGAGGCTTGATGAATCCAGTAAGAACAGTTGTGTGTGTGTGTGACTGAGTGTCCTCTGTCCTGTCTGTAGGTGTGTGGTGTCGCAGCCTGGTGTCAGACTACAAAGAGGCGTGTCGGGAGATGGTCGTTGGCGCGTGGGAGCGGCCGGTCAAAGCCTCAGCGTACGGGGCTGTGCTGGGCGGGGCCTGGGCCTGTTTCTACACTCGACCCGACCAGTCTTCGTTTGAAGCCGCCCTGCTGGAGCGCTCCAACCAGCTGGGCCTGCTGTCGCCGTGGATCCGCAACGCGACCTCTGACGGCCACGTGCAGAGTCTGGTGAAGTTTCGTAACGAGGGCCGGCTCCGCCACGCCAGCCTGGGTTTCCTCTCTCTGGTTTACCACGCCGACTACGACCCGGACGTCACGCTGTACGAAGCCCAGTGCTCCAACCTGTCGGTGCCGTGGAGGGAGCTCCCTCAGCGGATACTGGATGTGGGCTTCGTCGGCCGCTGGTGGATCCTGGACTCAAAGATGAAGGACTATGATGTGAATGAGGAGGAGTATAAACACCTGCCTGTACACATGCAGTTAACTTCACCGCCTGGTGTTCAGGAGGTGGAGAGGAGCGAGAAGCTGCATAAAGAGTCCTGGTTAGCACTCACAGTGGAGGATGAGGAGAAAGAAATGAATGCAGTAGTCAGAGAGGAGAAGAGTGTTGGTGAAGACAGCCAAATAAAACTACTGAAAGAGGAACAGACTGGAGCCTAGGTGCTGTTTGGAGCAGACCTCACAACATGCTGAATGCGCTGAAGTGTAGCAGGGCGTCTCTGCTCCTTCTTCATGCAGTGCTGGATAAAACAAACCATTTTTAGCTCACATTTCTCTCCCATGAACTGCCCAAAATGTTAACTGCCTCTACAACCCGACAAGGAGAGAGGAACCATTCACAGGTTTTCTCCTCATGTGTTTGTAGTTTTGCAGATTTCAGATCATTTTACCCAACAAACTATGTGTCAATAAATCTGACAGTGAAATTCACGTCTTACCTTTGTTTTTCTCTCACTTGTCTCATAGCTGCATTATCATCTTTGTATAAACTTTCTGCCTTTTACTTTAACTGGGAGGATAAAGCCGCTTATCAATGGTTTCAATGATTTTCTAAGGTGTAACAATCAACAGACAATATAAATGATGACTTTTTTCCCACTTGTTTCCTCAGACAGCCTCGCTACCTTCTACATTTCCACAATTTCTATCTTTACTTTCTGTACCTGAGAGTGTGACGGTATGCATCATGAGTGTGTTTTCATCAGCCTCAGTGTTTGGGCTGTAATCAGGTTTTTGGAGTCGTATGTGTTCAGGCATGGAAACATTTCATAACCTGAGAGTCAGACCCAACTGCCTGGAGGTTTACAAGATGGATATTATTGTCACTGCTGTCTCCCATTACTGATGAGAAGCAATCAAGCTGAGTGCTAGGTTAAATATACTTGGTTCTCCTCAGCTGCTCAAGTTGTGGCAGAAAAATAAAAAGATGAGAGATCAGACACACACCTGGATTTACATAATATACAGCGAAATCTGACACTTGTAGTTGAATTCATTTTGTAACTAAAATGATTCATTTAAGTGAGTTCTACAGCCTATTAGAGTGTCTCACAGTGACTCTGAGCCCCTGGACATTAAAGCGTAATGGGGCCAAAGGTGACTCTTGATGTCACTAATCTGACTCACTGGAAGGGGCTATCAGATGACACCTGGAGGAAGTGGAAGGTCAGAGGTCAGCCTGTGGTTTTCAGTGGTGAGCTGAATTAGCTGCCACTGGCGTTATACGCTGGAGATTAGTGGTGTTTTAAGATACAGCCACCAGATGGCGCTCTAGTGTCAAATATAATTTACACCTCCAGCTGCAACTGTTCAATTTCACATCCCATACAACACTGACCTGGAGCGGTGCGAACACACTGCGATCAGTGAGCTGCTGTGTGATGCAGTCTGGTCACAGTCTGAAAATAGAGCTGCAGAATCAGTCAAAGATGTAAAGAAGAGGTTACATTTACATGTGGTGTGTAAAACAATCATTTGTTAAAAGAGTCTGACCTCAGAGTCCTTTCAGTAGCTCTTATGCTTTCAGTTCTATTGCAGGATATTCTTTAGCAGATGGAGCTTTCCCAGTTATGGAACTGTAGACAGTCAAATTTCCATTTATAGGAATAGTTGGTCATTTTGGGAAATATTTACTTTCTCTTTTTATGAGAGGATTGATACCAACTCTTATATCTGCACAGTAATATATGAAACTAAATTAAGCAGGGATCTTAACACTGAGGCTGGAAACAGCTGGCTCTACAGCTCTGTGCAGAGGAAAGGTGGTAAACTTAAACTCCTGTAACCTAAAATGATTGATGGAAATGATGTTTTTTCCTGTTTGCTCATAGTGGGGAGTGTGACCTTCGTCCAGCCAACCAAGTGTCTGAAGTGTTCATTACTGTAACCCGATCATTATTCCAATTTCCCTGCCTTATATTGTACTTTTGGCAGCTTCCTTAGGCTGTCCATATTAGCTCCACAGCTCACTACACTTTGTAACAGCTGCTGTAAACCAACCTGCCTTTGGTGAAACACTGCACGTCATGTTAAAGTGTAACTTGCTTGGAGCATGAATTTATTTACTGAATCATGTGGCGTCTGTCCAATAACTGTGAAAACGCTTTATGGAAAACCAAAAATGTCAACCTGATGGTGGCGCTAGACTGAGGTGATCTTCAAATAATGAAAAGTCATCATGATACATTAGGAACCATGAATGTTTGTACCAGGTTTTGTGCCAGTCCACCAGCACACGATGAGATATTTCACTGGTGAAATGGTAGATGTGCTCAGTCAGTAGGATTCATCCTGTGGAGAACACAAATGTTACACGTTACCCTGCAGCGTGGAGAAAAGGTATTATAGCTTCAGCAGAGCTATTTGCTGCTGTAAAGCATCTCACCAAATTTAACATAAATGTCCTGATGTGTCAACAAAAGCTGTTTCTGTAGAGTTGGCTGTTTGTTTCATCACCAGCTTCAGGACATATTGTAGCTTGTGTTTCGCTGTATTTATCACGACAATCTGAAGAGCAACGCTATACAAATGTACAAAAAACTGAATACAAGGTGTTGCTGCTTTGTTTCTGCTGCCTCCCTCTTTGGCTGTGTCCTTTCAGCCTTCTTCTGTGTGCATCTCCCTCAATCTTTGCCTTATGACCTCTATCGACCCCTGCTCTCCCATCCATCCTGCCCCCTCCTCCACACAGACAGCGAGTCTGTCGGCCGGAGGGGTCAGCGAGGGCGGACACTGTCAGGTGGTGTTTGAAAAACACGCCGCTTATTTCCTTTCAATGCAAAGACATGAGTGGTAGGGCCAGGGACATCACCTGATCTATGTCAGAGAATCATCCTCCACATTTTCACATGTATGAAGGCCTGTTCTTTGAGCTTTACAGGGTTTGCAGTTAAACTGTGTTGACTTTCCTGCCACACAAACACATCGAGCTCACGGTATGATGTTGTGCTACACACTGCAAGCCAGTGCATTCATTTTCTGTCAGCTGTTATCAACGGAGCTGTTAGGTGAGCTCATAAAGGATGCTGACATTGTCGTTCAACACATCCTTTACCTCGAGTACACTCGCTCACCCTGCAAAGGGAGAGCAGGAGGTGATGGAGAAGGCAGGGAAAAAACCAACACAAACTAAAGGGGGTGGGGATGTCTGTCTGGCCACCATGTTGACCTCATTGACCACAGCAGGACTGGGCTCGTATGCACACACACACATACACGCACACACACTAAGCGACCTAATCAATATGTAACTAAGGAAGGAGAGAGGATGATGGAGGGAGTCGCCATAAGTTGCAAAGGACAGAGGGTGAAGGAACGGCGTAAAGGAAAATACAAGTGAACAGGGCCGTGTTCAGGTGATGTTGATGGATGAAAGTGCACAAAGATACACATGGAGGAGCATTTCCAAATGTTTTCATAAGTAGTAAAGAAGTGGATGAGCCACAGACTGTGGTGTACACAGAACAGTGACAGTAGCTTCAAACAGCATCATGGATTTGAAAAAATCTTGACAGAAGCTGATCTTTTAGAAACAAAGCAGGCCTGACATATAAAATTGATGCATTTACAAAAATATCAGAACGGGAAACAAACTGTTGCTGAAGACATTATAGAAGAAAAATGTATTGCAGGTTTTCTTGTATGTCTCGATAGATTCAGTCTTTCCCTGAGAATAAAAGAACATTACCCTTACCCTGGTCACATGACAGGCATATGAGATTTTCAGATATTTCACATTTAAAGTGTAAGAATGTGAAAACATTATTTAATTTTGATAACACATGTGAAACACACTTCATATGTAATACAGTCACATGACCTAAGCACATGAGTTTTAGATATTCCACATGTAAAACATTATAAGTTTATCACAGTATCACATGTGAAACACATTCATGTGTGATTTCTAAATGCTTTTAGATATTTTATATGTAAAATGTCCTCACTAAAATATATTATAGCAGCACTTTCACATCTTACAGGATCATGTTACACATGTACGATGTAAGACACTACAAACAGGTGAGGTTAATCAAAAGTAAAATACCATTTCAAATGTATTATACTCACATGATGTAAACACTTGTGAGATATCAAATGTCAAAACATCAATTTCACATCACTCACATCATATAGATGCTTGTGATGTGAAATATTTTTAAATGAAATGAAATTCATGTGATGAGCTGTATGTATCATCACATTTTTACATGTGATAATTCCACATGACAATGACAGAGACACAGATTTTCAAATGTTTCACTCATGAAAGACATCACATGTGGAAAATGAGCACATGTGATGTAGATGTGGCACATTTGGGCTTTGGACAGTTAATGTGATGGTATTTCTTTATATGTTTATATCAATGAATTTACACATTCTGCTGATAGAGGGGGCAGAGCAGAGTTAGAGTACAGATTATAATACACACAAACAGAATATACAGCTGCATCAAAATGGTTAACTGTCTGAGTCAAAGAGGGTGAGACGTGTGCACATGAGTGTGTTTGTGTTGGGGGGGTCAGTAAGTGCAGCTCTACAATGTCAGTTAGTCTTAGAGTGTGAACATGTTTGAAGGCAGCAGCGAGGGAGGAGGAGGAGGCGAAGATAGGGAAAGGAGAGCAAAGCGAGAAAGGAGTGGAGGAGGGGTGTCTGCTAGACAGAGGGAGGGAGAGAGAGAGAGAAAGAGAGGGGGAGGAGAGACAAGCCGAGTGTGCACAATATTCATTCAAACTGACAGAGGCTGTGTGTGTGTGTCCTGGTTTGCACTTCCCATTGCTCCTCTCTCTCTCTCGCTCTCTCTCTCTCCCTCTCTCTCTCTCTCCCTCTCTCGCCAGACAGTCTGCAGTTTCTAGCAGCAGGAAGAAGACACCGGAGAGCCACCGGAGAGGAAGAAAGAAAGGGAAAGAGTGTGCTAAATGACCGACAAGGAGAAAGAAGAGGGACAAGGAGAGGGGGGGAGTGAGGAGGAGCAGGGATTTAGAGAAGAAGTGATAAGAGAAAGATGAGAACAGAGGATAAAAGACAGAGAGAGAGGTGGCTTGGCTTTTCATTGGGAGGGGTAAAGAAGGAGGTATAGAGATAGAGGAATGCAGAGAAAGGACAGAGACACCAGAGCTCCTGCAGAAGAGGATGTTGGGTAAGTCAGTTTGCACCTTTATTTCCTACATTTTTGCTCCAGGTTGATGGTTGTGCATGCGGCAGACTGATCCCAGATCAGCCCTGACATCTACTTTCCATTGTCACTCTGTGGGAGAGGCTGCTCGCTGGCAGACATGAATGCGATGTGACAGTGTGTCAGCGGATGTTTGCCGACACTGATGTGCATGCATGATGCAACGCCAAGAAGGAACGCCCAGGGAGGCAGGGGGAGAGAGCAGAGTGGAGCATGGAAGTGGATGTAGTAAAGGACACAGAGGTTGCATGCTAACACAGCACTGAGTGCGTTCACGCAATGCTCATTTTCATTCATGATTTCTCCTGTTTGTGAAGACTGTGCATGTATTATACAAGTGTGCATTTGTTTTTTTTGTTTTTTTTTTTCAGGAGACTGTGTGTGTATATGCATGTGGTCACCTGCATAAATATGCATGTTGCATGTGCTGTGTGTCTGTGTTAGTGTGTGTGTGTGTGTGTGTGTGTGTGTGTGTGTGTGTGTGTGTGTTTGGCTGTCCCAGTGGAAGTGAATGACAATTAGATTAAAGTATTGATCCAGTCTGGGCCAGGTAGCCAGATGCAGACTTGGTCACACACCCAGCAGCAAAAGGGGGGAAGGGCCATCACCGTTCTCATTATCTCTGACACCACGCACACACACACGCACACACACACACATACACTAATATCTACATGAATTAATGATGTTATTGGTAAGTAAAGCATAACTCTTATTCAGAAGTCATACAGGAATCCTGCTTGTAAACCCACATTGATACAAAATGCACACACCACCGAACTCAACTCAAACACACCCTCATTCACACACACTCTCTCTCACACACACAATATCTATATTCATAAATAATGTTAGCCTTATGTAAAATAAAGCTCTACTTCAGAACTCCCACTGTAAAATTCAACTTTTAAGACAGAGCATTCTGTCCATAAAACATGCACCTACACACACTCACAAAAACATCGGCACCGGCAAACTTGACTCAGTTCACTTTGAAACACACTCTCACTCACAAACACACACGCAAACCAGCAGACTAGCAGTTTCCCCAGTAATGGCGGTGCCTCCCTTGAACTCATTCACCGCAGGGTCACGGGTTCAAGTCCCAGGTGGGGGAGGGGGAGCAAGCCAGTGGGAGAGTGAACGAAGGAGGAAGGGAGGGTGGGAGGAGGACCGCCACTTACCCCCACCCCACCACCCACGCCATGTCTCTGTGTCTCCCTTTACCCTCCCCCCTTTTTATTTACCTCACAGCCCGGCCACCATAATCTGTCTTCTCTTTCAGACACATCCATGCATTCACATGCAACCATGCATACACACACATACGCAGCATGTAGTGCAAATTCAATAGATGCCATCGTGATATAACACTCAACACTATACTGCATGTGTGTGTGCATGTGTGGCATGTCTAACACTGTGCTTACATATGTATGCGGAGGTCAGTGGTGTTAATAGTTTATTTTAACTGCTGCTACCTGACCTGTCTTATATCCAGTCTTATATGCAATGACAAATATCCAAGTGTAGCAATTCAAGTGCATCCACACAGCTGAAAGGATGCACTATTGTTTGAAGAGACATTGTTTGTGTGTGCTGTCATCATCGTGTCAATGCACTAGTTATGCGAGCAGCCAAACAGTCACACACACACACAAACATGCGGTAGCGTAGGGCAAATGTGTCCGATTTTATCCTGACAGCAGCTGGGACTATTTTTAGCTTTTCCCCATGTGCCCTTGAGCAAGATACCCGGCCACCTGCCTGCACAATCAGTTTTAGATGTTGTTGGAGTTCAACGTGTTCGGCAGTTTAGATCTTCACTGAAAAATACCTGGAATGTTATCAAAGCAGCTGACAGATTTAAAGAGATTAGAACATTTTTTTCAGCCCAGAACTCCAGTAGGAGATACTACTGAACGTTAAAAGTACATAGCAGTGAGCAGCTCACATCATGTTGGGCCAATTTGTCCTGCAATGGTATATTTATCATCAGTAATCACTTGATTGAAAAAGTAAATAAAAAGTAAGAATGAAAAGAAAATGAGAAAATAAATAGTATAAATAACTCAGAAAGTACAAAATGTAGTCACAATCAAAGTAATTTCCCTCAGAGAGACATTCTGAGATGGATCCTTTCATATGCGTGGCTGTGCGTGACTAGAGTTTTGAAAAAACACGTTATTAACACGATGTCGGCACGCACGCACACACACACACGCACACACACACACACACACACACACACACACACACACACACACACACACACACACACACAC
>JBAJHX010000039.1:20336519-20348117 GCA_037176925.1 Amniataba percoides | reverse complement strand
CTACGTGTTCGAGGGGAAAGAGAAGGAGCCCACCATCGTCTACATGCCGCTCTTCAACAGGCAGAACTGTAAAGGTCTGTTACAGATACACTTTTTGTGACTTTTCTTCTCAGAGGTCAAGCTGCTTCAGAGGCTAAATAAATCATAATTCCCCAAATTGCAATGAAGTGGGATGAAACTCAGTACATTAATATTGTCTGAATACTGGGAGAGTACACTGAGTTCGATTCCAGAGTCAAACTGAGAGCTTTTTGTCTGTCCTTTGCAAAAAGAAAGATGTAGCTCTACATGTGCCAAGGAAAGAGCCTAAAGAGGTCTCTGCTGTTTTAGATGGAGAGGAGGTCAAAGCCAGAATGGAGGAGTTCTCCACCTTCCAGCGTCCCTTCAACCAGGAGAAGATGGAGTTTTTGTTAGAGACGGCGAAAACCAACATGAAGAACAACAAGGAAACTCTGCTGAGGGAGATTAACAAAGCTGTTCTCCGACGACAGAACAAGAAGTAGGGATGGGTCTGAGTGGGAGGGGGTGTGAAGTGAGACTTAGAGGCCTTCTAAAAGCACTCTCAATGAATCTCACACGTCCTTACAGCATGTAATATGTGAGCTCACTGTCTCTGTCTCTATGTGAAGAGATTCACAAACAGGACTTTATGTAATATCTGTGTGTGTGTGTTTGAGATAGAAGGATGTGGATATTGGGATGGATAAAGAACTGACATCAGACATCTAACATGTCCTCTTCTCTGTCCTTCTCCCTTCTAGGAAGAAGCTCTCACATTTTTGTCTTTCTGGTTTGCTGTGAACTAAAATCTGTGTTTTCATCATGATCAAGTCAAATGTAGACATGAGAGTCAGAAAGACCCAGTGTAAAAGTGTCACTATAACTATGACTATACCAATGTAAAAGTGATGCTATAAATAAATATCAGTTAAATGTGTAACTATAACTACTCATTTTCTTTTTACTGAAGGTTATGTATGCTATATGACTATAAGTATTTGCTATTAAACCTTGTGTTAACAATGTGGAGAAGATCCCTGTGTCTCAGCATGACAGTGCCCCCCCCCATGTTGTTGGCATGTTACCTCACTTCCCGCTGGGTTTGACTGAAGCAACAAAGCAATGTAACACTAGAGGTCGCCCAGCATCCACAGAAGTGATCCTCAGAGTGTGTATGTAGGTCAACAGTCATCTGCATAGAACATGCTGCAGCCACAGTTGGTTGTTCTGAGACTGAGAGTGTCTCTGCTAATAAAATGAATCACGACACATCCAGGCAGTAAGATCATCACTGATGAATGTGTCTGCACTGTCTGATGTGGTTTGGTCAGACGGAGGACCTGGTGACATGTGAAAGAGTTTGCACTCTTTCTCCATAATTGATTCACTTTTACTTTGTTTCCTGCTGTCTGTGACTGTGTGTGTGTGTGCGGTGTGTGAGGTGTGATGCGCGGTGTGTGTGCGGTATGATGTGTGTGTGGTACGATGTGTGTGTGTCGCTCCGCGCGCTCTCCGCGCGCTCTGCGTCGTCAGTGAAGTTGCCTGACAGTCTGTGAGAGGAGCAGCAGGAGGAGGAAGGTGCTGACATGTCCTCACAGCGGATACACAGAGACACAGATATATGACAGAGGCGGGCTGAAGAGCGGCATGCTGGCTGAGCGGCAGACCTGGACCCGGAGCAGGACGGCGCAGTGAGGATCCGGCTCGGGCTGCGCGGGGGGACCGGCGGGCTGAAGACAAGCTCAGCGGAGGAAAATGTCCAAAGTTGGCCCGCGTCGTCTACAAGAGGCGTCCCGCAGCAGCTGCAGAGAAGGAGCATGAATTGAACGAAGGATGCATGTCGTTTGGGATTTATCTGTCATCTTACAAACATACCTCATCTGCACGTCATCAGGTAAGAAGACAGCCACGCGCACCTACAGGAGAGTGTGACAAGATCCAGATGTGATGAGAAACAAGAAGACTGGCAGTGTTGGAGTGATGCCATCAGTCAGAGCAGCTCATTAGATAATCACAGAAATCTGATGATGAGAGGGGAGTTCTCATCAAGGTGTTAGAATAATTCAAAAGACCGAATTTAGCCATAACTGTGTGTAAACTCACACCTCACCCGTCCATCCAAACCATGTCCCACTCACTTCTCTTGTAAGACTAGATTTGTGTGTGACACACACACAGTAACACATCAGGCACTGCTGGGATTCAAAGACATGATCCAGTTCATCCCTCCAAACTCACACATCAGAAGCCAGCACTCACACACACACGCAGGTCATTGTAGTAGGAGCTTACAGTACAGCACACACACTAAGCTGAAGTCACACTGCGGATATAAATAGTTAATGAATATCACTGTCAATATGTCAAAGAGCTGCTACAGTACGGCCGTGTCAGAGAGGCAGCCATCCATTCAGGCAGATTCACAGTAATCCCAGCAATGGGATGAGTCAAGACTTCCTCATCACTGCTGGAGCCAGCCTCACTCTCTGACAAAACACCAGCTCCGACTGAGGATGGAGGTGATTTACTGATATCTAGAGATGAGCGATGTTCAGTCCATAACTGACCAACAACACTTTGACAGTAGGCCACAGGACACTCACTGGTACTACACAAATGAAAACCTAATTCATTAATGAGTACTATGTTATCAAACACTATATATATTTATATATGTATAATTGCAGTTTGCTTCTGTAGTTGCTATTAGGGAAAAACTCATTTAGAGATTTTTTTTACTCATAGGAAAACCTGATAATTGTTATATGTATATGGCAAATCATTTTTTACACAAATATAGGTCCTCTTCATATATGAAAGTTAAATTTATAACACATGCAAAATACACCTACTAAAATTATAAGTATATATTCAAATGTTGTAGATGATGAATTTATATGCATAAGTATACATGTTTGTGTGGGCTACACAAATATGTCACATATGAAATTATTCCAGTTGTTAATTGGTTTTCATATAGTTAGTACACATATGCACATGTATGTTTTCATTTCATATATGCATTTATTTCAGATATGGAAATTGAATATATCTTTTGCGCAGTGTATGGGTAGACAGTGACAGTGTAGGTAAAGAAAGAAAACATTGGGAGAAGAAGAGGAGTTACATATGCCCTGACCAGAGGTGAGGGGGAGACGCTGCGGTAGACCGCAACTACTGAATACTGGATTTAAAAAGAAATATTACTGTCCTTTGTGTGGCTCTTACCTCAGTAATAAAAGGGCATTCCACCTTTAGTATGGCGCATCCCTAAAGTTTAGGCTCTTGCAAGAGAGCTTTCAAAAAGAGCAGAGGCTGACATATCCTTTAGATCACAGGCAGTATGCGAGATGCTCTGAGACACTGGAGTCTACAGTCAGCAGCTAGATAATAATCTGTCATCAGACTCTCACTGCCTGTCCTCTGAAATCAGTTGTCATCTGCAGTCTTTTTCCTGGTTGGTTCATGTGAGCTGATTCTGCATTGGTCTGACACAAACTGGGCCATTCAGAGCTACCTGTCAGACTCTGTTTTAATTGTACAGCTGCTGCTAGGCAGACCAGTTGCAACCTGCAGGGTTGGATGGCAGTGGAGCTACAGCACAATCAGTAGCAGCCTGAGGATGGAAACACACAGGACACCAAGTGTGAAGTCATGTGTACCACAGGCTGTTGTGCAAACCAGTGCAGAGCCACCGTAGGGACTCATTCCACGTATCCCACATGAACAAATCTCCATTTTGACCTAGTTTGAAAGCAAGTTTTTTCAGTTTTATGGAAAAAGAATCAGCTAATCATGTTTTTAAGAGTGATGATTAAAAAGCAGTTGATAATACTCACATCAGTACACCTTTATTACAAGTAAAACAATACTTGCATGCTTATTTTTTGCTTGTATTATGAATATTCCTTTGACCTGTATATATTACCTATTATAAACTATTTAAAATTTTCACATGCTAAATATATGAGAAAGCACAAATGTAGTACATTGATGCTACTGTTGCATAGAGGAGCCTGTGCTAATGTTTACAGAACTAAGTTTCAACTTAACCTACCTATGCAAATTATGAAAATTATCTAACAAGAAGATTTTAAAAGTGTTGTTATTTTACAAGCCAAGGTTAGATAGCAAAATCTGTTGTATTTACACACACACACACACACACACACAACAGAACAAAAAACTATCAATACTGAGTGCAGAGGAGTAATCTAGAAGCCTCTCAGCCTGTGGAAAGAAGCTCTGTAGTCTGGTGGTACAGCAGCAGATACTTCTGTAGTGCTTGCCAGAGGGCAGCAGGGTGGACAGGTTGTGTCTGGGGTGGGTATTGTCTTTTTATCATCCTTCTGGACTCTGCAGGCACCTTGCCTCACTGATACCACTGATGTCAGTACCAGTGATGTTCTGGGCTGTTTTAACATTCACTTACTTGATGTTTTTGGTGGCTAGCCTCAGCAGAACAGCTACCGAGCCAACAGCTCCTAATGAGCCACGGACTGTGTTTGAGGGTGTGTGTCTGTGTGTTTGTGTTCAGCTAAGCCTCTTACTAAACTCAGCACTTACAAGAGACTGCGCTTCTTTCTGTTACTTTTCTACAGTCTTTTTCCCTGCTCCCCTCTACATTTCCCCTCCAGTCAGCCATCAGTATGGATGGAGAGAAACTCATTACATGGTAACACCCACTGTGGAGGTCGGCAGGTTGAGAAATGAGAGTGAAGATAAATCCACTTTGTGATCATAAAAGTTTCTAAATAAACTGTGAGCTCTACTCCTTTGAATAAATACTCTCTTTCACATTGAATAGAATATTTACTACTACTATTTATTTACTGATGGTTTTGATGAATTTTTATATAATGAAATCTGGCTGACAATGATGGTATCATCTGCAAACATCACCAAAGGGCTCTCCATGTTGGGGATTGCAGTCGCAGGTGTAGCGTGTGAACTGGAGGATCTGTGGACATTTTGATTCAGAATGCAACATTGTGAGGGTCCAGGTTGGCTGGGATGTTGTTCGTGATGTGTTGGAGAACCAGTATCTCAAAATGCTGCATCCGGATGGGGGTGAGTCACAAGGCGTTAGTCATTTAGACTTGATATTGTTGGCTTTTTAGGTACAGGAATGATATGAAGCAGCTGGGAAGACTCTGAGTTCTTTTTACTGTTACATGTTTACTGAAAAGGAGATGCCATCCAAAATTTCTTCATGCCATGTATAATGACAAGAAAGGTTTTCAATTTCAGTTAGCAATAGTGACGTTAAACATGTCAGTGATGACATGAAGTGGCTGGTGTGCACATGTTCTTTGTACATAGACAGTGATGTTATTAGGATCAGCAACTTCTCTTATATTCCCTGGATTCTCTGTCACGTCTGCTGTGGATCAATTGACAGCTAACTCTTTGTTGAGGAGATCAAAGTGAGCATAAAAGGTCTTAAGCTCATGTAGGTTTGGTCCGGCCTGTTTGGTTGGGTGGTCAGGAGTGGTTGAACGCAGTGATCATCTCGAGGTCTGCTAAATCTCATTTAATCAAAGTCCCGCACTTCCTTTTCTGATGTCTGAGTGTATTTCTGTCTTATGTGCTTCAGTAATAATGTTCAAAACAAATGAACAAATTTAAACAAAGACGCAGCAGAGGTTTGTCGGAGCTAAAGTTTGTAAAGGTCCATCTGCATGTGCTGCCGCCATCACGGTCTCTATGTTGTCTAACTGTGATAGTTTCAAGTGCCATTAATTCAACAACATAGCAGTATACATTTTAATATAAAGTACTAATGTAAGTAATGAGGTATTATTAGTAAGTGAAATATTTTAATTAAGTAATTACATTACATTTACTAATCAGAACTTTGTGACTCCACAGGTAGCACTTATGAAAAGTAATTCATTTGTTATGATTACATTACATTACATTACACAAGGTAACTTGCTCCACTGACAATATCCTATAGAGCCAATCGTAATAAAAGTACTTGAGAGTCTGCATAGTGTGCATATTAGAGAGGTGGATCAAACACCTGGCAGTTTACCGAACTTTCACTTTTATGGAACAAAACCTCATTCTGAACTTTCTGCTGCCATTCACACAATTAAGTCTCCCATTTGGGTTATTACACTGCTACATGTTTTAAATCTTGATTTTCCTTTTGTCAGATGGACTGTGGTCGTCCTTCCTGTCAGGCCTCTGAGGGTCAGAGTAAATGGTGTTCTGTCTAAGCAGCATTTATTCTCCACAGGCTCCCTACAGGGTTGTGTCCTGTCCCCTCTATTGTTCACCTCCTTCACCAACAACTATAGAAGTCAGTACAAGGACAGACACTAAGTTTACGATGACACAGTTGTTGCTTTGTGGAAAGGAGTCCTTACATGGCTATCGACTTTGTTCAGTGGTATGATGGTCACTTTCCAAGGCGAAACCAAACCTAAGGTTAATGACCTCTGACAATAGCATTGCGACAAACCTGTGAACAATGAGGCAACAAGAAATGACACCCAATGGGATTATTTTGCAGATCCACAGAACCAGTCCTCACCATCTCACTGATTTGTTGGTCAGGAACCTAAATGTACAAAACAGGAAACAACAGGGAAACACTCAAGGCGTTAAAATCATGTTTGACATTAGCAGAGAAATCACTTGGAAAGCTAAATCCATCACATCTAATCCAAACCACCCCCATACTTAAGGAATCTGATATCAGACCACATGTCACAGATTTCCAAAAATTAGATACAGCAGGTTTTCCTTTATTCTGTGTGTGGGGAGTTCTTTCAATTCAAATACATTATAAACTGCTTTTTTCCTTGCATTGCGTAGCAGTTTCTTTTCTTTTCATTGCCTGTTTGTGTTTTTACTGTTCTTGTATTTCATGTTTGTGTTTTAAAATGTCAATATTGCAAAGAATAGCAAAAAGTCCACCATCAGTTTATAAGCAAGCACTAAATTAAGCTTAAGCTAATGCAAGTTTTTAGAATCTGTCATGTACCTGTCCTCCCAAGTTCCCCATGTAGGTTGTCACGTGGGTTTGAAGGACAAATCACACTTATAAGCATGACTGCCAGGATGATGACACCCAATAAATAGTGATTAGTAAATAATCTGTATCATATTTCTTCTTGACCTAGAATTCCCTAAAACATGCTTTATTCACTGAAGAGCTGTTTGCTCTTTGTGTTTCTTTCTCCCTGCAGGTCAGCCTATAACATCAAAGCTTGATGAGAGTTGGTGGGCGTATAAGGACGTTGTCCAGGGAAGCTTTGTTCCAGGTAATAACTCATCATCCACCTCACACACAACATGGCATCACAACCAGCACATGGTGAAATATTTCAAAACGCTATGGAGGGTGTGGCAGGTGAAGTGTCATGTTAAAGACATTTCTGAGCAGATCATGACTGTGTGAATCTAGTTAATCCTTAGCTGGATGTGGGAGATCGATTAATTGAAGCTAAATCTGCTCACAGTTACTGCTACTAAAAAAACGGCAATTTATTCTTGATTGATTTTTGTGGAAGTAATTCAATGTAATCTGGGTATCTTCTTTTAACCAGAGGAAATAAATCTTAAGGTTTAAGGATAAAATGAATTCTGTTTGAGGCTGTTCACAACTATCTGTCAGCGTGTGGTTGTTGTGGTTGCAAGTAAATTACCAGTTGAGATGCTGTTGACTAGGTTTAAAAAAGTTTGATAGAGCTGAAAAGATGACGTGAAAATTTCAGTGTGTAGAAAAACCCTTGCTGGCATGTTATCCTGTTGGGTAGAACCAGCGGAAACTGTCCATGAAAGCCCCCATGAAACCACAGACTGCTGATCTGACGTGACCAAAGTTGTCCTGTTTTCTTTTAGTTCTCGACTACAGTTCTATTTGGATACACAGTGTAGCACAGAATGAGGTAAACGAAAGTGTGCTGGTCCTCACTAACACTCAGGAAAGGTTCTTTAGAGAACTGAAAGGAGACTATCATCAATGTCACTTCAGTATAGACTAGTTCTTTCTATGCTAGTGGGAAACTACACCACATTCATGCCTTTTTTATGGTCATATTACATTAGTCAGGAAATTATGTTGTCTACAGTGTGGTACAAAATGGGTGTATTCTAGCAGTTATGACTATGAGCTCCATCACTTATGACGACATTATGCTACAAAGTGTGTTTAAATGAAGAACAAAGTCACATGGCATGGACACCACTGCTGCTGGTTCATGGTAAGAGTGTTTGCGTTTTGATCTCATGATGATTTTCCATCTCACAGCAGGTTAAAAGACATTTATCTTGAAGATGTGTTGGAGGTTAGTTGGTTTGTACAAACTATACTCCTTAATGTAAAGCACCACTGTTTCTACTTCCATTCATTTTAACTTTGGAAACTTATCCGTTATGAAGAGTGCTGAAAATATCTGCACATTTCATCTAGACTTTAGCCATATTATCAGAGTGAGACAGAAAGTGATGGGGTGTAATAGAATTAATGACCTATTGTTCATTGCATGTATTGGTGAGCTGGTGGGGTTCTATATGAGCTTTAACTGTAAAATCAGCTCAGTATCACCAAATTCATTAATACAGAACAAAGCTCAGTGAAAGCCTAGTGCTTCGTGCCAATGCAAGAAGTGGTGTGATGCAGAAAGTAAAGATGTCATAGATGTTTGTTCAGCAGACCCAAGTCAATGTCTTTTTAAAAACCATAACCAAAACCATTATTCCCTCTCCCTCATCCTAACATACTCTATATGCAATGCACAGGCAATGCAGAAATAAACTATTTTCGGTTGGCAGTAGTGTCAGTGATCAGAATGTGGATTAGCAAATGAGTTTGGAGCTGATGTTGATGAGGGAAACTTCTGCACACCTCTACATGTGCACTGTCACATACAGTTAATTGATTTCAGTGAAGGTAATGCTGCTGCTGCAGCTGATCTCCCTCTTTCCCTCTGTGGCTCTGCATGTACAGAGTTACTTTGAAACTATACTTTTATTTAAATTATGCTTTTCCTGTTTTGGAATGAGACTTCAATTTTTTCACAAATGTGTGTGTGTGAGTGTGTATGTATGTGCCTAAGCGTGTGAGATTGAATGTGTGAAGGGTGTGGCAGGCATACTGGGAAGTTTTCAGGCTACAGTAGGCTCATCACATCAGTGAGTGTACCTGACTTTGAATACAGCTTTCTCACCCTCAGTCTACTCTCACACTACACCTTTCTCCTTGCTTTATGTTACTGCTGTGCCAGCACAGGAGAAATGCCTGCTTCAAGCTGTTTTGGGGAATGAAATGGGAATACAGTCAGCAGAAAAAAACACTAGTATGGTATTCAAAAGCCAGGTCACTGATAGATGTCATCTCTTGCTTATATTTTCTGTGATCACCTTTGCAGGCACATGAGACATAGACTGAGATAAGAGGGACGAAGCTGTGGGTGTTTTCAAAAGGGAAACCATGGAAGATTGGTGTCTGCCAGCATCAGAGCCGCAATCACTATTCCCTCTTGAGTGAGAGAACTGTGAGATGACCCAACAGAGTTTGCTGGGAAGGAGATTGAGCACAAATGATGCAACTTCAACGCTACTTTGCAGTAAACACTAAAGTGCCCAGAATGCTAGATAAAAAGAGACAGAGAGGAAGGAGCCTGGCAATGCAACTGTGGCCCGTTTGTGAGCTATTACTTTGGCACCAAAAAATATAAAACTAAATATAACACAAGATACAGTATGCACCACAGATGCCATGGAACAATTGAGTCTTTGGCAGGCATTGATAGCACCATTCATATTTGGTCCTCCGCTTCATTTTCACAGGTTCGTTCAGCAGCACCTACTGGCAGCAACACATTACGCTTTAATTGGGTTCAGGTCCACCTGGTTGCTCCTGTAACTCCCCTCAACCCTCTCCAACAAATCTGATACTCAGTTGTTTAAAGCTGAGAATATATTAGCCCTGTTCTGGACTGTCTCATCCTGATGAACGAGTTAATCCTGATCTTTTCTCTTGCAGAGCTAAAAATGAATGTCTGAAATGATTTCCAATAAAACTTCTGACCCTTGCTTTGCTCTTAGTAAGTTTTTGTGTACAGTGCCACTTGTGGCACCTTACAGTGCACCAAACCATAAAAGGTTCATTACTGCCCCCTGAGGCTGGAGGGCTGACATATTTGCTTTTCATAGGTGTTCTCATGTCATCCTGTCAGTCCTATCTTCCTTTAGAGCATTGTTTCTGTCCATCCTCACAAGTTAACCATGCAAAATGCAACTAAGCATGTAAGCCGAGGAAACAGTAAACCTTAATGAGAAGTAAGTTCACCGGCAGACATTGATGGGGGAGCATTTAACAAAGAAAAAAGAGCTTTTGGTCAAATCTTCATGATAATAAGCTAATAACAAGTTAAAGCTGCTCTGTAGCAAGGCCAACACTGAATGTTCCATTTTAATCCAGTTGAATTAGAGTGATGTTGGCTGTGACCCTACGTTATCCCTCCATACTGTGTAAAATAACTCGTCACAGTGTATTTCATAAATAAAAGAGGATAGGAGGAGGGATAATTGAGGTTCAGTATTGAATCCTTTCAAACCCTGCAGCTCTGCTGAATGGTCGACCAAGGCTGACTCATGTTTTGCTCCGTCCACTGTTCCTTTTTTCCGTTTTTTATTCTTTGGTCAGTTCTTTTCTTTTTCCCTTTCCTCACCCAGCCCCAGTGTCAGCCAGAAAATCCTTTTAACTGGCTAACGTATTACTCACTGCCAAACTCTACCAAATATCTAGTCAGGTTCTTCTGTTCTATGTGCCTTAAATTTTCTGATTTTGGTGGGGACAGGCATTAAGGATAACAATATAGACAAACAGTCTTATTTCTGAATGTCTTGTTTACTTATCTAGGTCATGTTGAGTCATTGGTATTAAACTGAGACTGTTTCATAAGCTGTTAAAACTTTAAAGGAATAAGCTGACATTTTGGATGATAAGTGTCTTTGCTTTTTTGCTAAGTTAGTTTAGATGATTGATACCACATCTATATCTTGTCTGTGTGGTAAATATGGAGCAACAGAGAGTAGTTGGTTAGGGTTGATTTTTCTGACTCAAACCACCATTCCTGAACCTCCCTCAGAGAAACAATGAAATACATTTTTACACTGAACGAGGACTGCAGATTTTATTCCCAATCACGTTCAATGGAAACACATTAAGAAAGATGTAAGCAAGAAAGACTCATATCAGTAATAAATACCAGCCCATATGGGCACCAGAATACAGACTGTTACTACAGGCCTGAAAACTGTGAACCTAACCTGCTGTCACCCTACTGAGCTGATGTCTCATTTGTTCATTTTTACTCAAGTTGCATATGCCAAAAATGAACCCAAATGCATTAATGAGTGATGAGATAAGAGGCCTCCAATCCCAGCCTAGAACTCTGGGAAATTACGATTACGGGCAATTTCCTCTTTCTTAACACATTTTAACGATTATATCATTAGTTTATTAAGAAAAGAAAATCAAAGACAAATGTACAGTAACTGTAATTGTTAAGTTGTTGTCCTGTAGCAGAATCAGCACTGATGACACACACAATGTTGCACTAAAAGCTTGTATGGAGA
>JBAJHX010000039.1:20318453-20336419 GCA_037176925.1 Amniataba percoides | reverse complement strand
AATTGTTAAGTTGTTGTCCTGTAGCAGAATCAGCACTGATGACACACACAATGTTGCACTAAAAGCTTGTATGGAGATCTGCAGCAGCTGAAATCTGAAATCAAGTGTAAGTGACCACTGGTCAGCAATGTTGCTTCTTTTGGTCCTAGTTTTAGTCTTTTCATATTCATTTAAATTCCACTTCTTTCTGGCCATGCGCTATTCATCTGTCCGGTGTAGGTACCCACTCATCTTTCACTGCCTCCACTTCTCTTCCTGTCTCTCCATCTGTCTTTGCATCAGGCTGTAAGGGGCATCAGGTTCATTCAGTAGTTGTACAGCTCTTATGTATATTTGATCACATATGTGTCTGGTTGTCTCCTTGTCTCTTTTATCTTCTCCCTCCCCACGCCTTTATTCTCTCTCATCTCCTCTGCCCTTTCAGCTATTCTCCTCCTCCTCCATTCCTCCTTTCCCCTTACTGTTTGTAGCTGGTCTCTTCTCTCATTTTCTCCCGTTTCCTCCAGCATCTCCTCCTCACCTCATCCCCAGTCACCTATCCTTCTCTTTCTCTTTGTTATCCCTCTCATTTATCCTCTCTGCCTCCATCCCCCTCCAGCTCACTCTTCCTTCCAGTCTGAATGGCCTGGAGATGTTGCTATCATTCATTTGAATTTGCTTGCGACTTGAGGCCCATTTAAAAACCCTCACAGGAAATCTCAACTGTACACTTGGCTCAGAGTTAGCTCTGATGAGACTGCTTCCTCTGCCAGCATTTACCTCAACATGTGAAAAGCAGGCAGTCAAAGGTGAGAATTTGTTGGTCAGCTTGAAGTAAAATGTCTCAGTCAAAGGAAACATCATGTCCCTGCTTCAAGCAGGAGCACCAAAAGCAAACTCCAAAGAGAGAGAGAGACATAAATATTGAACTAACAGACTCAATTGACAGCAGCTCTGTGCTTGATTGAGTGAACACAGAAATGTCTGGGGTAGTAATGCAATTTAAAGTGCTGCAATTTAACATTTGGATACATCAGGACATCAGGATAAAATAGCCATTTCTCCAATACTTCATCACCAAATACCTACCTGATCTGAGTGCAGGTGAAAGAAAATCAAACCTAAATAAACATGTTCATTACACAGAGCCTCTGAAGTTAACCTGCAGCACTAAATCTTTTAAAAGTCTCCTCTTACTTCAATCAAGAGATATTATCTTTTCTGTTACTTATTCCCAATTTTTTGATTACACGTTTTAGACATTTAACACTGGATTGCGAGGATGCAACAAATTTTGTTTATTTAATTTCGTTTTTGGCTACAATCTAGCAAGACTGAATTCTGTCTTCCCTTCAAAGTTTGAGTTTCTTGGCTTTCTCAGTGCAGCAGACTGAATAAACTGTCAAACTGCCATTTTCTCATCCGGAGTTTTCTCCAGCACACAAGTTGTCTGCCCATCAGTGTCAGAGGAAGCAAAGTGTGTGTTGCTTTTGTGAGCGCCAACTTTTGAGAGGGGTCAAGATAGAACAAAAGAATAAGGATTTTTGTTTCAGACATGCTGTGTGTAGGAGCAAATGAGGGACTTTTAAATAATAATTTATCTTTTCTTCAGCAAATGTCAGGTAAGTGAATTGAGCACTGTGCCACTGCTGCTAACTCTGCAGTCCGTCTGTCTGGCCTTGTGTCTGTCTGTCACCTATAGTCTTTTCCAGAACCACAGCCTCACTGGCTTCTTTTCAGCAAACTGTATATTGTCGAGAAGGAAGCAAATACAGATGAAGTGTGGTGAGATCCTGTGGACGTTTGAATGATGTTATAGCAGCATGAGAGGGAACAAGTGACAGCATGTTCGCGTGGTTTCTCTCACATCGTCATTGTATGTGTTTCTGTGGCTGCTCGGCTATGAGAGCGAGGAGCTGAAAAGAGGAAGGAGGGAAGAAAGGAGGAAGAGGATGGGAGAGCAGAAAAAAAACCTGAAAGTCGGTTGGGTGATGAAGAGGAAGAGAGAGAGGAAAAGCAGGGGCTCCTGGGAGCTGGCCTTTCCTCCTGATAGATCTCTACTGTAGCTCAGCAGTGTGTGCCTCCTTTGTGTGCCTGCGTCCAGTGCTGGCCTTAAAGAGAGAGAGAGTCCGTGTAAAAGAGGGGTTGAGGAGGAGAGCTCGGGGGATTGGGCCAGTCTAGCTTTCAGCTCTGTCCAGCTGCTACAGAACAAAAGGAGAGAAAGACCGGAACAATGAAATTAGATTTTCTTGTTTGCAGATTGTGTGAAGGGGCTTCTTGTAATTTTGTGTTGCTATTTTTAAAGTTTAGAATTTCAGTAATCTGTGTCTCTCAAATAAATTGTCTTTCTTTCACTGGTAAGATGCCTGTTTGAATCACCTACCTGACTACCTGTTTCTCTTCTCTCTGCTCACAGCACCCCTGAGCAAGGAATTTAATCTACAGCTTTGCCTTGACTCAAGTCTGAAGTCTCCATAATAACACAGATTTAACAGTGATATTCCTGGAAAAGAACCTGTCAAACAGTATTTTTCAATACTTCTCAATAATTTTCAATGTGTGGAATAACAAAACTTATGAATTTGGTGCACCCCCACCCCTCCCGTGGTACCTTCAAAACCAGAAAGCAGTCTACTCCCGACCACTATCACAGTTTGCTCTCTCTCATGGGCATCCCGGGTGTTATTGGGATTTTGAGGTACGCTGTTTTTGTGTATATGCACATAAACATCTTCATATATATAGATAAGTATTCATTTTATTACATATTACATGAAGTTCGAGCTTTCCAAGCAGAGCATTTACAGTTTCAAGCCTGTCAGCTGAGAGCTGCTGCAGACACACAGTTTATCAGGATGTTTTCCATGTGATCAGAGGTGAAATTTAGTGAAATATTCATTGTCATAAAAAAGACTTAAAAGTACACAGAAAAGTAGAAATGTAATTTAACATTTCAGTTGATTTCAGAACATCACATAATTAAATCTTAATTAACTAGCTTAACTAACTAGCTATAGGAAAACCTAGCACAGTTGTCAGATTAATGCTTGACTGTTCGCATTTCCAAACAATGGTTCACTTTTACTAGAAAACAGAGTCTGAAGACTAACTGATAGATTTGGTAAATGTAATGTACGCTCAAGTCAAGTCAAAATCAAGTCAGGCTTTTTTTATACAGTACAATTCATACATAAGGCAGTGATGTCCTCTGCATAAAGTAACTATATAATCATCCACGTGCACATTCAGAATATGATCAGCAGATGTTAGGAATCTGAAGTGAAAGTTAGATATCGGCCTCTACTTAGCAGTGACTGTTCCATGTAGATTACTCTTCTTCAGGAGAGGTTTAATGGCATCTAAGTGCTGCAGGAAATATACCTGAGTGAGGAGAGCAGTTTGTAATTTCTAACACCCCGTGTGCAGAACAGTAAAACAGCAGGTGGAGGGACTGAACTGCCCAACAATATGGTCCTGCTCTTTCAGGTCTGTGAGTCCAATCAAGACATGGCACCAGTGATATTCTGCAGTGGGAGCTGGTGGGTTTCTGGATCTGGGCTGAGGCATCTGTGTCCAGTCTGGTGGAGATTTGACCACCAATATACAAAAAATAACAAAACAGTTTCCAGAGTCAGTTTTGATTCAAATTTTAAATGCACCATTGTTTCATAATTGAATCTAATTTTAGGCTGGTGTTTGTTTAACTGTTGTTTGTGGTGGTTTGTGTTGCTGTGTCTTCTAAACTCGATGTAATAAAAGCAGAATTCAAATGCATCTGCTCCCTTCTGTCCCTGGCAGAGAGGATGCTGGGAGATGGCAGATAGCCCACTTGAGAGCAAGAAAAGAAAAAAAGTAAGACGCAAAACAGACTGTATCACCTCCGGAGTGCTTGTGGAAGAGAAAAGCAACTTCTATTAATGTCACACCTCTTGGTGTTATTGTTGTGTGTGTTGTTTGTGTATTGTGAATATGGGGGCGTATGTCTGTACAGGATATAAAATAATTGCTGCTTTTGTATAGTGGAAGTTAGTGCCGTGCTCCGTGTGTGTGAGAGTATGTAAATGGTTATTTCTGTCTGTGTGTTTTGAGTATATCACATCACAGCTCAGGGTTGTTATTTGGGAGTGCTGCAAAGTAAGTAGGACACCAAGTTAGTGATCAGAGGAGCCTCTGCCTTGCTCTCTCGCTCCTTCTTTCTCTTTTTCTCACACACACACACACACACACACACACACACACACACACACACACACACACACACACACACAGTTCTGTTATCAATATGCTTTTCTTTGTCTTACATTTTCCCATTTCGATCTATGTCTTTCTCACCCTTTCTTCTTAATATCTCTCTCTCACACACGCACACACACGTACACACATCCTCACAGAGCCTTGGCCACAGGAGGGAAGAAGAAGAAAGAGGGAAAAATGGAGAGAAGTAGATCGGGAACAGGAAGAGGAAACGACTTTCCTCCCACGCAGTGGAGGAGATATGAGCAATTTTAGATGGAACTAAAGGAGAAATACAGAGACAGTGAAAGAGGCTAGAGAGAGAGAAAAGACACGTTCGAGAGAGAGAGTGAGATAAGAGAGAGGGAGCACCAGCAGCTGAGAGAGAGGAGAATGAAGTTATGACACTCAATCTCAATAATCTCCTAATATCATTACACATCCACATTCTCCACGCCTGATGGCCGCCCGCTACATTTCTTGCAATTACTCACCGCTGTAACGACATTAAAGCTAATGCTGTCGGTGATTATGGCATCGCTGCTATTTGTTCTTATTTAGCTGGGCCGCCGCAGGCTGCTGTAATGGATGGGCACGTGCTCGCAGAGACGATGTGTTTGCTGTAGTTAAAAATTCCAATGAATTCATTAGCCTCTAATGGAGCAGAGCTGAGATGAGATGAGGGGCTTGCCAGGTACAAAGTGCTTACAACTAGCGGTAGAAAGAGAGGACGGCTGTCTTATTAGGGTGCATTTTCAGAAACATCACAGGCACTTAGCTGCAGCTGTAATCTGCAGCTTCGTACTGTAAATGAGCAGGTTGGCATGAGAACTGAACCTGTGACCTTTATTCTTTTTAACTTAAATATCACAGGTTCAAGTAATGTCAGTTTATTTATTTAAACTCAATTCAACCTGACAATTTGAGGAATATGTTAGTGTTATTTTATATTTTCTTTACTGCCAATAAAGGCATTTCCATTCACCTGTTTCATACATTTATTATGCTTGGCTAAAGGGGAAAAGTTGGTGTATTGATAAGACAAAATGTAACAAAGCGCAATGAAAACAGACTCAATGAATAAATAATGTATAATTCAGGATGTGATGTAAATGTTGCTGAGGCCCCACTGGAGAGACAAAAATAGCAGCAGGTGAAAATCTGAGATTTGTGTGGAGCAATGAGGAGACTAACATTGCTCACTTCAATACGTGTCACAGAAATGTCATACTTTCATCAAAGCTTTTTGCTGTTTGGGGTTTGACTTGCGCTTGCTGTGTCTTCATCTGTCACTGTTCAACCCTAACCCTAACCCAAACTGGAGAATACGCTGCACCTATTGTTTATGTCAATGCACCCAACTTCTCATAGTCAAATAACAGTAGTGGATGGAAACATGTAAGATACTATTTCCAAAACTGCTCCTATTACAGACAGGCAGATAGAGACAGGATGAAGACACATTTTTTACAGATGGAGTAGGACACGTGATGTGATGTCTTCTCTCACATCCTAATATGCAGTAGTGAGTAGTAGCAAGTATTGTTTTCGTCACCAGATTTTGTGGTTGTGGTTTAAAATCACCAATATTTTCCACCAAAAAAAGTAAAAAAACAATGAGAAAGATTTATGTATCTATTTTTTTCTGTTCCCCTACCCTATTAATCATCCCAAGATTTAACTGACCCCTCGGTGAGGAACCAGTGGACATAACAACTTGATTGTATCTAAAGTAGATCAAACAACAGTAAAATGCAGTTTACTTCTAATCGACTGATATTATTAACAGCAGTTTTTTTTTTATTACTTTATAATTCTTGTTATAATTATCCACACATATCTGCTGTCTTCTGGTTGGTCTGTTTTGCTTTAACAAACTGCATCAGAGTCCTCCTGGAAACACTCCATCACCCTCCTTTTCAGGTAGTCCTTGTCCAGGTGTTTAATCTTAACTAGTTTCCCTGATAGATCTCACACCTGTCTAAATGAACCAGACTGAACAGAATTCATTTGAGCTGACCTAGGTTAGCTGTGAAAGCAACTTTAGATAAAAATTCCTATAACTGTAAACTATAAATGGATGTTAGCAAAATTCTGCATGACAGTATACATTACTATGTCTTTTCTGTATATACATTATAGTCTGCGTCATTTCTCTCTTTTTGTCAGGTGTGTTGTTGTCTTGTTAACTAAAAAAAGCACTGGATGAAAATGTCACTTTTTGGAACAAGTGAGCTGTAATGACTCTAATGGGACTGAAGAAAAACTGAAAAATGAGAATAAAACAGTAGAACAGGGCTGGGAGTTCCCCTGAGAGAACAAAAAGGCATGAAGGGTTTTATTATGTCAGCTACATGTGGGCCTCAGGATGTCTTGTTTTTGGAGGCAGAGAGAGAGTTGAAATTGTCCAGAATCGGACACATGTGGGACTCATTTCAGCCACAGAAGCTGAGGATGGTCCGGTGTCTCATCCCTCTTTTTTAAAGATGGCCCTTCAGGTGCTGTCTCAAAGATAGTGTCCCACTGCTAATTTCAGATGCTGAGGGAATGTGGAGCCAGCCGGCCGCTGGAGGCACCCACAGGAAAGCTCAATGTGAGTCGCGCTCTGACACTCGAGCACAACTCAAAGAGAGTCCAAATGGAGATGCAGACAGATACTGCGTACTGTGCAGTGGCTGAGAGGGAATGGCTCATCTGGCTCCACCGCATACAGGGTTTTAGCAAACAGAGGGTACAGTAGGGACAGAGTTGTGACGCCCCACTCAGTTTTCAAAAAAACATCTGCCTCCATGACTCTGAAGGAAAAATAAATTCATAACTACATATTTGGTTTGACTACAGAAATATGTGTGTGTGTGTGTGTGTGTGTGTGTGTGTGTGTGTCACTTTGTACTTAAAGATAATGTCAGTAACAAATAGAATGCAGTTGTCAGTAAAAATAGGTATTCATATATGTGTAATCAATTTCATGCTTCAAAGATGCGAGTTGCATTTTAGAAGGTAAAAAAAGCTGCGAGGTGAGACACTGGGTGGCATGTTAGCTAAAATGACAGTGGATCTGGCAGCCATGTCAGGTGGACATTAGGGGTTAAGATCAGCTGTGTTTCTCAAGCTACACACAGGGTGCTCTAGTTAGTCATTACTGAAGCTTTCTGGGGCCATTCGAAGCCTGAGAGGAAGTCTGCATACACCACTTAGGGCTGCGAAAAATGTTAATCTCTCTTTTCTGTAACACTCTTCAATACAGACACTATGACTGAACATCCATCACAGCAAAGGCCAGTGCTCTTGGTATTATCTGTCATGAAGTATCAGTGGAACTAAATGTGATTTTCAGAAAGGTTAGTGCATTAATAATACTGTAATTTACATAGAATGTGTACTCCTTTTTTAGACTATCATTATATAAAAATGAAAAATCATCCATGTTATGGATGTTGTTGTCATTTTTATCATAATTTTTTTCTATATTCTTAAGATTTTATCTTTTTTTTTTTTTAAAGTCTCAAATCCACTTGGATCATATGTGAGAGCCCATGATAAAATGGCTCTTTTTCTTCTAGGACCAGCAGTATAGAAAACTTAGACAAACTCCCTGTAGTGAATCTAAAATGAAGTCCAGCTGCTGCCTTTTTTTAATGCAGGCTGCTCTGCCTGTGTGCTGTGCTCCTCTACAGCCGACTGACATCCCATTTCTGTGGACTGAAGTTGTTTCATTCATGTAGTTTGAGCAGTGAGACTGTAAAAACAATGATCTGTATTTCTGTGATTATAAGTAAAATTCAAAGAACACCTACTCATGAAGACAAATATGATGGAAGTAAGACAGTGTAATATGTGCTTTTTACCAGCTGCCTTGCTCAAAGGCAGAATGAGAAAAAGAGACCGAGAGAGCTGACAAGGAGATCAACGTCATGAAATCATGAAATATTTGGCTGTGAACTGCACAAATTGCAAAAGTGTTGTAAGAACAGTCTAGTAAGTCTACAGTGTTGAGAAACTGAACATTGTGAGGGTTAATTACAAGCAGATTTTTTTATTACACTTGCGTAATAAAGAGAGAAATGAAAAACATTAGCTCTCATCAGTTGCTTTGTATTTTTTTTTATTCTATATTTACGGGTGGCCCAGCCTTTAAGTTTATTTATTTATTTTTGAACACTTTTAAAATAAGTAAACATCTGTCAATGACACAAACTGCATTTTGTTTGAATGTGCAATTTAAGATCCTTCTCCTCTTCTCTTCATCTCATTACCCTCTGTTTTTCACATTTATTGTTATGTGTTTGTTGCTCAGGCCCACAGGTATACACATGCATATTAGATTAGTCTCACTCTATTGTTGGTGCTCCTGCTGTATATGAGCTTAGCTGTGTTATTATTTTGTGTCTTAGCTTTACATCATGAGGTAATTTTTTCTATTGTTTTTATTGCCCTCCATTTCTGTTTTGACATAATTCTTGATGGATGATAAATCCTGGCAAACTATAAGGCGCTATAAAGCCGTGATATTTCAAACACTGAGCGATCCTGCCAGATAGTTTTACAGTCATCCTGTCTCGCTGCCTCTTTAAATATGACCTTTGTCTTGGTGTTATCACAGCATGAGTGAAAGCCAGAGAGATGGACATAAAGAGAGGGAAAATATGCTGTGGGAAAGATGGAAGAATGACAAGAATACACTCCAAGGAGGTTAGAGAGGAATGACCCTGTCGACACACACACACTCGTACAGATGCAGGGTAAGACGGAGGCTCAGGAGCAGATGGCTCCAGATCCCCTGTGATGACCGAAGGACCCTGGAATATCTTCACTCGTTGCAGCCGTTATTGCATCTTGGCTGATCTCAATAAGCTATATCTTCATAAACCCTGCATTCTGTGTCATATTGTATAGCACACTGTTATCTCAGCGTTCAGTAGTGCTGCAGACAGTGTGCAGGTTAGGTGGGCTGGGGGCCACCTGCAGGTGTGTGTGTAGGTTTGTACACATTGGCGCTCTGATTCTTCAGGGGTCTCTGTGACTCTTGCCCACTGCATGCTGGGATGCTCCAGCCTCTATCAGACTGTTCACAAGTGGTCTGGAAAACAGACTAGCAGTTGGTGTCAGAGGACAGCAGTCTTATACGGTTTAAATGCAGCTCTAATAGCCACTCAACTCAATGTTAATTCATGAAAACGACGAGAGTTCTTCTTCCAAGAAAAAAACACAAGACAGCAAAAAGGGAAGCTTTGTTTTTTTTAAGACACACAGGTCCAATGTTAATTATCTCAACATCTATTATATGGATGAGCATAACATTCTGTACAGACTTGCAGCACGGTGTATCTTAACATCTTTTGTGTCACCCTGACTCGTCATCTGGCATCACCAGCAGCTTGACATTTTGTCATGATCCTGCCCTGAGCTCCTGTTCTTATTTGTCTCTCTTATTGTTTTCTGTGTGTGTTTATTCTCCTTCCCTGTTTGTGGATTTGTCTGTTTCCATTTACACATGCTTCCCATTTTATTTTGTGTGCTTGTCTCTCCTCACATGTCTGTCACTGCCTTGTGTGTTTCTCACTTCTTTGATTGTTGTGTTCCACCCTGGTTGATACCAGGGATGAATAAAGCATTCTGACTCAGCTTTCACCTGTCCCCTCTTAGTCTCCTGTCCATCTCCCTTTCCCCATCAGCCACAATGTTTATATCGGTCCTTCTCCTCTGTTGCCTGGTCAGTTCAGCTGTGTATGTTTGTGAGTGTATGTTATGTTGCATATGTTGCCTACCTGCCTGTCTTGTACCTGTCTGTTATCTACCTATTTGACCACCCATAAGCACTAATAAAGTGATGTGCATCTGCTTCCACCCTGTCCTGATTAACACATTTTCAATATTTTCACTGTATGATGGATTGTTAAGGTATTATGCATTACATTTCCCACTGCATAGATTATTCTTATTCTTATTCTCAACTTGAATAACATTTCATCTGCTAAGCTTCATGGAAATGACCCTCATGGGCAAAAAAATGGGCCTGACTGCAGTTTTCAAGTTAGTGGCGTATTTGCTAAAACCACCCAGCATAAGTTGCTGCTGAACTACATCTGAGGCTGGGCTGGTCTCACAGGTATTGCACATGTCTGCAGAGCACTGTTTCCTGCTGCTGAACTTGAAACACTGCTTGTAGAGAAGACATTTTTGGTACTGCAAGTGTGTATTAATTTTAGACGCTATAAAGTATGTGAGGAAATAATGTGTGATCAGCTCCACAAGAAGACCAGTGACTGAAACCACAATGGGAGATTTGAGGTAAAAACCTGTGAACTCCTTCGACTTGATTATTGCCATAAAAAGATAAAAAAATGCCTATGCTCCTTAATGAGTATTTAATTGGCTGATATAATAATATCACACTGGACTGCAGCTGCTGTGAGCCATCTGAAGTCAAAGAAAGAAACTCATCCTAGCAGAAAGCCACAGAGTGAAACAGAGGGGTGTGGTTGTATGGAAAATAACAGGCTCTTCTTTTAGGAGCTTCTGTACCTTAACTTTGTGATCCATCTTTTTAATTTGCTGCAATATTCCTTCTTTGTGTTTTGGCTGCTCTTTCACTATCGCTCTCTCTCTTTCTGTCTGTCTCTACCATGCACAGTGTTGACCTGGCTAGCCCCCCACTGCACCTGCTTCTCCCCTCTTCCTCTCCGATGCAATTTTCTCTGCTGCAGTCTTCCCTTATAAATCGGCTGTTTGTATACATTTGTAGTGTTGATGCAATTAATCAATGAATTTCTTCGTCAATTCACAATAAATATCAGGAATGACTCACAATGAATAAACTGTTGGTCATTTTTAAGCAATCATGCAAGCATTTTTAAATTATCTAATAGATTGACATTAAATGATAATCAAAATCACTGTTAGTTGTTGCCCCAGAAATGTGCATCTTCTCCCAAACTTTCTACCTGAAACACTTTGAAATGCACATTGCACCAAGAAATTCAGTTGCAGCAGTGATGCTTTTTAAATGTAATGTTTAGCTGTTAAATATCCCAATTAGTTGTATGGAAACTAGACACAAATTTGAACCAAGCTAATAATGAAAATAACACCACAAAATGTAAAGAAAAAATAGGGCCTCCTTTTGTATTTCATATTTATTAGCAGGAAGTTCTGACAGTAAACCTGTCCTGTCAGAAATGCACAGTCAGCCACAGTTCTTCATTATAACAGCTCATTATGCTCAGGCAGAACTTGGCTGTCTAAGCTGGAACACAAATAAAACTGACACGTTGATCGCAGTGCTTGGAAAAATGTTGGTGAGGAAACGAGGATAAAAGCCAGCCTAGATCAGGGAAGTCTTGTGAGGGAAAACACACTCCCTGTTGTAGAGCCAAGCCTGCTGGTCACATGTCTCATCTTGTCCTCTCCTCAGTCAGTGTAATGACCTTTCCTAATCAACTGCAGACTGTTCCTCATGTGTTTCCAACAACACCTGCTTCACATTCATTCATTCCCCATGTTGCAGTAAGGCTGTTGGCTAGTGAGGCGCTCACAGTTCATATATGCTGAGAGAGGGAGGTCATAATACCTTCACTTCCTCCACCCACGCTGTTCAAGCGGTTGAAGCAACCAACCATCGAGTCGTAAACCCGTAACCTCGACCAGCTTTGGAATACTCAGAGACTCCCTCGTACTGTGATACTGCTGCGAGCTCCGAGGCAGTCTGAAGTGGACTCTCACAAGGTAAAGTGTGAGTGCTAGATAGAGCAGCTGGTGTGTCGAGTAATTTCCCTCAACTAGCTCAACCCACTTTACTCCAGCTGAGATGAGATGTTCACTGCCATTTCATGAATCATGCTGAGTTTGAAAGGTTCTGGATCTATTCGTTTCTGAGAGGAGAAATCCTCCTGTCTGATGTCACCAACATTACAGGCACACCGCTACAACATCCACCTTCACAATAGGCCTCTCTCCTCTGTGTTTCATTAGTAGTATTACTAAACAGTGTAAGTCGCACAGGCCACTTGGAGAGCAGAGGGAGTGGGTGGAGAAAGACTTGAAATGGATCAAACCGAGCACCTACCAAAACTAGCCCAAACTATCTGGATCATCAGTTGTAGGCGAAAGCATCTTCTGTGGATATCTGCAAGACTTTGGCACTTTGTAATATAGATGCATCAGTTTCTGTTTTATAAAGCTGTGTCTGTGATCTGTATTGTGATTATCATAAACTGCTCATTGCTATCTTACAAAACAGCTGTTTTTCCATGGCTTTACAGAAGTCACACAAGCTGACCAGTCCAACAGTACATTACAACCACCAAACGACGGATGTTATTTCTTGCACCTGTACTGTAACTGTAAAGCATTATGGGTAATATACACCTCTATAGAGACCGTCTTTGACTCCATGACCTCACTTTTATTACTGACTTACTGATTGTGTTTCTTCTCTTGTTTAGCCTCATCATGTTTTAAGATTTCAGTAATTACTTCGTTGTATACATTTTTTTAAAACCAATAAAGCCAATAGCCAAAGCTAACTTGCTAGCAATGCTGAGACTTTTGAAATGTGGGAATATTGCTAGCGTTTACCCGTTTCTTTCTTCTGGCGTCTCTTTGATAAACTAAGCTAATTGGCTACCAGCACCAGAGGTGACCAGTAGTCACCTGTCATCTCTGCTCTGATTGGTTGTTTTGATTTGGACGTAGAGAATTCTTGTCCAATGGTCTTATGATCTGTCTCATGACTAAAATATCTTTTAAAGTAAGTTACCTACTTCTGCTTTAAAGCTGAATATGAGTCTTTCTGCTGTTTAAATGACGCCCCTCCATCCACACCACATCAAATTGCTTAGAGAGCAGTTATATAAGGAAAGATATCACAGAAAAAATGGCTGTTGGCCCAGCGAATTACATTGACTTGGTCAAAGGAGCTTCTATTAATTTAAGAAGAAATGTAAAGGCATGCCTCAGCTCACCCTGTGGCAGTGTTTAAAAGCACTGTCTATATGGAGACAGAAAAAATATCAAGACCGAAACTTCTTTCCTCCCATTAGTCAGGCTGATGCAAGTTAGTGATCGACAGGGAGAGAAGATCTCGATCTTTTGGGGTCATTGCATCAGGCTGAATGTTCCCCCAACACTCTGATCTTTAATTTGGCCGGGGACCGCCGCTTTTGATGCTTAATTAGTTCAAGAAATATCATAAAGTGAGCTCACCCACGCTGAAGTCTTGCTTGAAAGTCATCGTAATCCTTCCTTGTGTGCTTGGAGGGGGGTCTATCTGCTTAACTGGATAGCAGAGATAAAGGTTAGAAAGAAAAACAGAAGAAAAGGAAAAAATGAATATAATCTAGTTGGACTTTAACCAGTGATGCTGTGACTAAACTGCTCATCATAGGAGTTTTATTTTGTTTTATTTAGGAGTTTTATTTTGACAAACCCTTTGGTTTTACAGACGATGGGGATCACTGTAATTGAATGGCTTGTTTGATGAAACACTCTACACACCTGGTAATTTAGCAGCTCTCATGAGTGAGTTTAGTTTGTGTGTGATGAACTGACATTGTGGAATCACACAAAACCTCAACATCTCAGGTTTGAGCCTTTGGCACACTTATGACATGACTCCAGGACTGGTGCTGTTGCAGAGCAAAACATCTCTGCAAACACATTATGGATTGATAAGAAACTGTATGTAGACATTCATGGTCCTCAGCATGGTGATCCTGTGACTTCTCTTCTGCCATCATGAACTCAAAGTTTCACTTGTTCAGTCATTTCTGACCAAATACCTGCAAAACTAGTACAGTTCCCATCAACCGCAAGTGTACTTGTGCTTGGTGATAATTAGTCACAGCTAACATGCTAAAAGGCTAAACTAAATGAACATTATATTATTTAAACAATGGCTTAAAATTGTTTTTGTCACTGACCGCATGTTGCCATGTAAATATTTGTATGTGCTAAAAGCTGCATCATACAGTTGGACAGAACTGCTAGCATGTCCATAGACTCGTGATCATGCTCATGTTTGCGTTATGTTACAGGGTAGCTTTTTTTTTTTTTTTTTTGGATGACGTGTTAGAGGTGTCCTGTTAAAACGGATGCATCAACCTGACCTAGACTGTCCTAACCAAAGCTACAAAGACTGCTGCTTTTAAATAATTTGACTGGTTTCACTGACTCACATTTACAACTGTCTTCACAAAACTGAGACTATTTTGAAGACAAGGCTATGGCTAAAGAATTTAATGTGTGATCATTCAAACACCAAAAAAAAAATCACATTTCTGTATCATTAATTTCCAGACAAGTCATGTAAGTCTGCCTGGATTGAGGAGAAACATTTTGGATGACACCAGCAGAGCGTTTATCGTCAAAACATTTCATTTGTCCTCTCTTAGCAACCCTACGTCAACTCGAGGCACAGGGCAGTGGAAGAGCGGGGCCTTGGTTAAATATTAAAGAAGTCGATCGTTAATATGAGACGTTTCCAAACCTTAACTGAAGAGTTTTTGTGGCCAAAGCTTGCAGTCTTGCATTTTGTCTGAACATAAAATATTCTGGAGCACTAAGAAGTTGACAAGCAGCAGTCACATTTCTTCCAAAGTGTATTCTGTGTAAAAACGTCGAACCCCCAGTGATCTGAAGAGCAACAACAAATCAAATCAGTATTAGTAGCAGCAGATATGTGCATTACCATTCTGAAAGCCCCTCACAGCTTTCCTGATATTGGTCCCTTTCCAGGCAGCTTTGTCCAGACCATGTTGATAATAAATGGTGTCTTTATTTCTTTGTATTTACCAGCGCTAGCTCAGGCCTATATGACTTTACCTGCCTGAGGTTTCTGGATCAAAGTAGTGTTAAATCAAGACATAAACAATATAATGTTCAGCTGTCAGTATGTTGATCAGTAACTCAGGCTGGATTCACATTTCAAGGCTGGTGTTTGCCTTTCTCTGACGTAAAACACCGCCATTATTCTCTGTTTTTCTTGCGCTCTGAAGTCGAACATGACAAAGCTCTTGTCTTCATCACCAGCTCTGCTTTATATGTCACTATACTAACTGCCAGGCACATAAATGGAGACATTACGACCTTAAACAGGGTTACAAACTCAATCAGTTCTGCATGACAAAATGTATCACGCGGGTGATGACTGACTGGTACACATTTTAATAAGTTGTCACACACATTGCGTCGGTCTCATGCAAGGATCCTCTTTGAATAATACCGTTTAGCTCTTCCACAACCTTCCTTACAAGCACCCACCCACACAATTCTCCCAGCCTTTATATCTTCTTAAGAATATGAGATTACCGCATGACATGCAGCACCCTTAACAGCTTGATTCTCCCAAGACAATGTTATTTTTAAACGTCTGTCTCTGTAAGTCATGTTAGATGTGAAATAGGCTTTGAGATGAGATGGAAGGGGAAAAGATTGGTGGTGGTGACTATTGAGCATCAAAGCAGAAAAGGAAAAAAAGCTGTGATTAAAAAGAAGAAAGTGTTTTTTGCATTATACCTAATACATGAAAAATTATGTTGTCTTCTTGTGGTTAATAACATGCCTTTAAAAGCAGTGTGTATTCAGGGTTGAGATTGTCAGGTGTAATGTTGTTGAGAGTTGAGATTTCCACTGCAGACCATGAATTTTATAAAAGATACGTCTGGTCATATTCTATATCGTTCTTATTGTCGACTTGTACAATTAAAAGACAAAAAACAACAATGAACTGACCCCACAATACAAAGTATTGTTGATACAGCTGCTGCTTTACATACTCACTACAGCATCAAATCTGTGCTAATCCATGGATTAAAAGAGCCTCCAAAGAATGCACCATTTACTCCTTTTCTTAAGCAAACTAATTGCTGGTCAAAATTATTTGAAGAATACACTTTTCTTATCTTTATTTCCCTTGTGGTCATTGATGAATACAAGAGAAATGTCTGTGGAGAGATGAGAGTGCTGTTGTGTAGGAAATTTGGCAGCTGGTTAACTGAAGACGTCTCAGGAGAAGCAGAAGCAGAAACATTTCTCTTCATGCCTTAACTGTGTGTAAAGATTGGATATTGGACCCTAAACCAGGAACTATGCTTCACTAAATGAATCCACTCCCAGTCTAGTCTGTCAGTTCAGGTCACATTCAATGAGACGTCAGAAAGGCGACTGTATTACTGAGGAGTCTGAGGCAGCGCAGTATCTCTTCCTACAGACCTGGTCTCCTGGGAGACAGAGCCATCCTTATCAAGACGGCCGCACTGAGCGGTCCTCCCCACTGTCTGAGACAGAGAGCTGAACCTGACAGAGACAGGACATGACCTTCTGCCTTTAGGTCTGCGACTGCCTGGACGTGACCTGGGAATCACTCCAAGTAGCCCGTCGGCTGAAATGCTACTTTTACACAGTGTTTGTATTCTGTATAGTGATATTAGAGCAGCATGTAGTATTACCTTTTGAGTTTGACAAAAAAAAAAAAAAAAAAAAGAAGGAGATGACTAGTGAAAGGTAAATGTTAAGAAGAGTAAAATAGTTTCTTTAATTAGTTTTATCTGCTGGTAGGAAGTAAACCAACTGATGGCAAATAAAGGCAAATTATAAAACATTATATATTTTTTTAAACGTCCTGATAGTGATTAAAGTTACAGTGTACGTATTAATACTTTGTATAGTCATATTTTGACTCATCTGATAATAATTCAAGTCACTTTGTGGGCATAAACAGTATATACATATTCTAAGGAATTTAATGTATACAAGAATTAAATGGTTCATTTGATTTGTGAAATAATCTCAAGTAAAATGAAATAAAAATGACTAGAAATAATTTAGAAAAATGGATAATGTACTGGATTATTTTACCTTTTTATGGCTTTATGTGTTTTTTCTGTTATTTATGTGACTGGTGACTGGTGACTATTATAACTTCTAATCTGCTTTCTGTGAGTCCCCAATTTTCGGAAATGTAATATTAAATCAGTGATGGTCCCCTTTAATAGAGTGTAAAAAGTGAAATGCATTAGACTCTACCTCAGCAGTTTACTTTACTAGACCTCAGGCTCACACTATTTCTGTTGTTTATTCTGAATTAATACACTTAAGAGAAAAGCTGTGTTGCTCATAGACATTTCCTCACTCTGTAGTATCAGTACAGTTTTTTTTTTTCAATAATGTAAATATCTATGAAAACTATGAAAACAGAAATACATTGCAGGTCTGTTTTGTGGCCCGTTCCCATATACAAACATCCCCAGTGTGTTTGTGGGAGCCTCCCTCCTCGACTTGTCACTTCACTAAAATTTGGGTCCTGGGCTCAAAATATGTAAGCGGTTTATCAGGTCTATATTTTCATAGAAACTTTAGGACCAAAAAAAATCTCTTTCCCTGGTGCCTGTCTGCAGGCTGACAGACTCATGGGTTCAAAAGGAAGCAGGTTGCCCCAGTTTTGACTGCTATTTTTCAGACTGCTGTCTGGAAAATTGGAAAACTTAATCCTTCCAGCTGAGTCCGGGTGGATTTCTATAGCAATCTGGGAATAAATCAGACTAAAACAAAGGTTCATTAATTACCAAAGCTGAGAGCAACAGCATAGGGTACAGATCTCTCTAGTCCTGAGCTTTACGTTTTAAAAATCAGATTTTCTCTGCCATTAAAAACATTGCTCACTCACTCACTTTAATTTTCTTAAGGATTCAAGGATTCTTTATTGTCATTTCAACACATGTAGAAAAACATGGGCTAGAAACGAAATTAGTTTCCCT
>JBAJHX010000039.1:20279436-20318115 GCA_037176925.1 Amniataba percoides | reverse complement strand
ATAAAAATAAATAACTTAAGCTAAGTTAAATAAGTACAAGTAAAAAGATAAAAATAAATAAACAGAATAAAAGAAAAAGAATGCTAATGGTTTCACACTCTGTCACCGAACAACACGTTAGCAGTGAGAAAATGTTAGTGTTGGCCAAAAGCCTGCTGAAGGCTCGGCGACTGAGACGCCATTATCACTCAGGGTCACTGTGTCTTTTCTCAGCGCGCCCTTTGATTTTATGGTGGCAGTGACGCTGTATATTTTGCTGCGCTTCAATAAAAACTATACATATATAAATTAATAAAAACTGAGGAATGTAGAAGAATAGAAGTACTGTATGAGATTAGATTTCTTATTGTCTACATTTAAATTGCAGGTATAGAACAGGTGTATTCCTGGGATGAAGCAGAGTCACCTGGGGTGTAATTGTGCTGCCGTGCTGATTATACACTCTATCCTCCTCCATTTTGGACATTGATAAGCTAGAAATGGAACTCATGAATTAAAATTTCTCCAAATCTCTTTAGAAGGTTTTTGCTGCTTAGCGAGCTTCTGTGACGGGTGCTGAGTGAACATCGGGATCATAGTGATCAGAGGACAAGCTGTTCTTTCTCCCACTGTTTGATAAGAATGATCTGTCTTCATGGTTTCCTCACATTAATTTGACCGTACGTCATCAGTGAATATTGTCATGAAGTTAACTAGAATGAAAACATGAAACACTGAGCTTTGCATCAGCAGGTAGTTTGTGGTCGTTAGTGAAGTTACATAATATTTTCTGTGAGAGCTAATTTATTGTGTGTGTGTGTGTTTAATCATAGCTCTTGTCACAGACAGATTATTGGAGGAATTTTCTGGGTCATGTTCACGCTGAAGATGCACACCTGGGTCAGAGATGCAGAAAAGAACTGCACCTGCCTTACACCCAGTGCACAACGCGCACACACGCGCGTGCACACACACACACACAGTCTCCTGGTCCAGGAATAAACACAAACTGAACAGTTTGTGGAGAAAAAGGAGAGGAAGGGCAGGATGTTCCTGGAAAATGGCCAGCGATCACATAGTTCTCTCTGCTTCTCTCCTTTTTAGCTGCAACAACAAACCGACTGTAGAAAATATAAAGTTTTAAACATTTTGAATTGGTTAGTGACATATTGAATCTGTTAGCGAAGACAGTAACAAGATTCAAATGAAGCAAAGAGAAAAAAAGCATTTAACTTGCTTAACATAAGTTAGAGATTTGATCCAATAACATCGGGTGAGTCGACGTTTTCTCAAATCTGAATCTCTTTCAGGATTAACTCATAGAATTTGATTCCTTTTGAATCCCTAATCAAATCTTTTGGTTTGATTAGGGATATATGGTTTGTTTGGTGGGGAATGAAGACATATTTTAGATTATGTATTTTGATTTCATAGTAGAAATAATGTTGAATGATGTTGACTTTATCATTCAGCAAATATTGGATCATTTTTCTTTTTTCTGTGAGTTTAATGTTTCCTGAAGGTTTTTCCAGACTGCTGAAGAGGAAGAGAAGCAAAATGTAGCTTAACTGTGTGATGTTAACTAAACAAGCAAGCAGTGATCTGAGTAAAACAGGAATAACCCTGTTCACACAAGTCAGAAAAGTAAATCTCTGTCTGCATTTCATCTCCAGTGTGTCAGTATGTTCATATCTTCTCTCCTTATCTCTTCCTCTGTATGTCTGCCATGTTGTGTCTTGTTGTCTTGAAGGTAAAGAAGTGTGAGACAGAGATGAACACAAAGACAGTAAAGAGGAAAGCGGATTACAGTGGAGTTACATCACTGAAAACACCAAAGCATTTGTTTTCGGCCTGCATTATTATTATTAATATTATTGTTGTTATTTGACTGACAACTGCTGTCTGTCACATATACAACTTTGAATGTTACATTTATTTGAAAACTCTTTCGTGTCATGCAGTTGCACAGAGGACCAACCCTAGGTGCAAAAACTGCTCAGCCTGCTGCAGTGCAAATGCTCGAAATATAACAGAAGAAATATAAAATGTGCAGACTGGAAAAGAACTTCTAACATAATCCTCCACTGTCTGCAACCAAGTCACTGTGTGGTTTGATTATGAAGACGCATTTAACCCACTTTAAAAACTTGAGTTTTAAAGAAATACTACAATATTTTTGGTTTGCTTTTTCATCAGAAGTCGGATGAGAAGATTGGCTTTACTTTAATGTCTGTGCAGCGGAGACGCAGGACGGTTTCACACTTGGAGTGGATTAAAAACAATGTGTTAATTACTGAGCTTCAGAGGCAGATTTAGTTAACTTTGGATGGAGCAGGGTTTGCTGTTTCCCTTCAACAAGTTTTAATACAGTTATAACTGTTTGTACTTACATGCTTTCATTCTCTTTCCACATTAAAACTATTCTAAAGTCTAAACTCTTCTTTGTGGTTTGGGGGCGTTGTCCAAATTGAAATGAACATAATGTTGCCTCATTGAGAGTGACTTGAATTTCTCTGGAAAAATACTGTTACATTCAGTATGCTTCACTTAATATTTCCAGATTATTGAAAACACCACCATTTTGTTCTGCACTATGTTGTGACTGATGTTCAATTATATTATATACACTACCAGTCAAAAGTTTGGACACACCTTCTCAGTTAATGGTTTTTCTTTATTGTTTGTATCATTTCCTACATGGGAGATTAATACTGAAGACACCAAAACCATGAAAGAACACATATGGAATTATGTAGTAAAGAAAACAGTGTTAAACAAAGCAGAATATATTTTATATTTTAGATTCTCCAAAGTAGCCACCTGCTGATTTGATGACAGTTTGCACACTCGGCTTTCTCTCAATCAGCTTCATGAGCTGCTCACCTGGATGGTTTTCAGTTAACAGCTGTGCCTGTCCAAAGATTTATCAGGAATTCAGGAATTTCTTGCCTTCTTAAAGTGTTTGAGACTGTCAAATCAAAAGGTGACTCCTCTGAAAAGCTGTCCTAGTGAAGGATGAACCGTTGCCCCAGTCTGAGGTCAAGAGTGCTCTGGAGCAGGTTTTCATCCAGGATGTCTGCGTACATGGCTGCGTTAATCTTTCCCTCTGTCCTGACTGGTCTCCCAGTTCCTGCCACTGAAAAACATCTCCACAGCATGATGCTGCCACCACCATGCTTCACTGTAGGGATGTATTGGCCTGGTGATGTCTGGTTCCCTCCAAACATGACGCCTGGCATTAACGCCAAAGAGTTCAAACTTTGTCTCATCAGACCAGAGAATTTTGTTTCTCTTGGTCTGAGAGTCCTTCAGGTGCATTTAGCTAGACTCCAGGTGGGCTGCCATGTGCCTTTTACTCAGGAGTGGCTTCTGTCTGGCCACTAACATACAGGCCTGATTGGTGGATTGCTGCAGAGATGGTTGTCCTTCTGGAAGGTTCTCCTCGCTCTACAGAGTGATCTTCAGGTTCTTGGTCACCTCCCTGACTGAGGCCCTTTTCCCCTGATCGCTCAGTTAGACGGCCGGCCAGCTATAGGAAGAGTCCCGGTGGCCCAAACTTCCATTTATGGATGATGGAGGCTGCTGTGCTCATTGGGACCTTCAAAGCAGCAGAACCTTTTCTGTACCCTTCATCAGATTTGTACCTGCTCTGTCAGCTGTGGGATCTTATGTAGACAGGTGTGTGTCCTTTCAAATCAAGTCCAATCAACTGAATGTACGACAGGTGGACTCCAATTAAGCTGTAGAAGCATCTCAAGGATGATCAAACATGATGCACCTGAGCTCAATTTTGACTTTCATGGCAAAGGCTGTGAATACTTATGTACATGTGATTTCTTAATTAAAAAAAAATGAATTTGCAAAGATCTTAAAAATCTTGTCATTATGTGGTGTTTTGAAGAAGAAAATGAATTTAGTCCATTTGGGGAAAAGGCTGTAAGTGGAAAAAGTGAAGTGTTGTGAATACTTTCTGGATGCACTGTGTAGCCCCAACAGCCTCCATCCACACATCATCGAGTTTGTGTAGACTGATTTACAGGCTGGAAAACGCAGATCTGGCTGCTGCTCCTTCAGCTTACTGCTGTGAGCACACAGTAAAAATCCCCGGAGACGTGACCCACCCACCATGGTGACAGAACTGACCTTCTTGAGCTGTTAACCAATAGTCCTCTCCACTGATGAACATGTGAAAATGTTGACCACCTTCCGCTGTAGGCTGTTCAGGCCTCATGTAGTGAGAGTAGTGATGTTATAATCTTATCATGCACTCCACATGATCTGCAGTCTTCTGGAGCTGTGACCATGATATCAACACCCGATCACAACTAATATCCTGTGATACAAAATCCATATACGATATCCTGCTAAGAGCATGATACATCAGTGTGAGTAATGTACAGCTCTTGAGCAAATCCTATATACAACTTAATCCATGCTCTACATTTAAACATATGGCATTTCCATGCATTGCACGATATGTGTCCATAGGTCTCTCTGCACATCTAAGTTTGTGTGTAAAATATCCAAGCAGTATCGGTTAGTGGTGGAGTGGATCATAGCCTCTTAAGCCTTGAGCTGTTCTAATGTATGTTTAGTCAGATGCTAATGGGCAGCTGACTGTTTAAAGCACACACTGTACTCACCATGACACACGTCAGACATTCCAAATCATATTTTTCTACTAGTTACTGTAGTGGACAAAGAAGATGCCACGATCACACACCACAGTCCTCCACCCCCACTGTTTACTATTTCTGCTCTTCTATTAAATGTAGCAGACATTTCTCTGAATGTCTGCTACATTTAATAGAAGAGCTACTGCCACACAAAGCTCTGTGTGACTTTACTCTATTCAACTATAATTACCATTTAGAATTTCATTTCCCATATTAGTACCAGATTACATAATTATTATTCATGTCAGGCTTCCTAAGAAATAAGGAAAAGGTGCAGTAAAATAGTGCTTCTCTTATATTTGCCAGCATGAAGATGAATGCTGTTTGAAAGCTTTCTCCATACAGCCAAGATCATAATCATAAAGACATGTTGAATCCTGGCAGTGAAATAGTCTAAAAATATCACAGTCTAAAATGTGTGAAAAGCATAACTGTAGTGTAAACTGCCACCAAGTTTCAAAAACATCAGAGAAGAAAACACACACACAAACACACAAAAGACAGGACCTCGGTGTTCTGGGACAGATGAGGCAGCAGATGTGAGCTTCCTCCCTGTGATGATAAACAGGCAGCTCAGCTGACAGGCTACATGCTAATTATTGAAAACTTTAATAAATACTAATTGACAGATGATCCATTCTGATTTCTGTACCTCACATCCTCAGTCTGAATGTAAAAACCACGTATCTCCATGAAATACAAATCAATACATCTGTAGATGTAGTGTGTTTTGGCATTTTCAACCTACACACTATAAAGGAGACTAGAGTTTTTTTTGTTTTAAATAGTTGAATAGTAGTAATAATAGTAACAGAGACTGAAAGTATAGGTGTGAATGAGTTCTAAAGGAGAGCTTGGAGCTGTGGGCACTTTTCATGATGTTTGATGAGGAGCTGTCACCTCTGTGCAGTGAACACAAAGCTGCAGCTGGCAGCAGGTTAGCTTAGCTCTGCACACGCTGGCAATGGTTAGCGTGGTTCTGGAGAGGAAATGGTGTAGTCGAATGTCAGCTATATACAGGGGCCCTTAATGAGTTATTCCATCCCTGCTTAAGAGACAGTCTTTGAACTTGAACGTGAATTGAACTTTGGTTTTCTTTTATATTTGAGTAGATTAAATGGTTATGACATCATAAACTACGACCACTTAAGAAATCTATAAATTTTTTAAGGTGCCCCAAGTGAAAGGAACTTTATTCTGTCTAAATCAAGTCAAATACATTTATTTATGAAGCTGCTGTAGGAAGCAAGTTTGTTGTGATGTGGTGTGCAGAGCAACAAAGGACATAAATAAAGATAAAAGTAAGACAAGGAAGAACAAGTACGACCCACATTTTAAAAGATGGTGGTAGTGCTTCTGGCTCTGTTTGTGTGTGTGTTAGTGTGTGTGTGTGAGTGTGTGTGTGTGCGCGTGTGCAGCATCTCAGACAGGCGGAAACAGTGAGCTGCAGTGGATGCTGCAGTACTAACTCAGAATGGATGTCTGATAAGGGACTTCTATTATGGCTTCCAGTGAAGCAGGAGCTGATAATGAAATCATTTCAGAGGATAAATAGCTTTTATAAAGAACAAGAAAGGTTAATGTGAACATTTGCAGGCTTTGTGACTACGGCACGTGTCCCCCCGCTGTGACACATCAATTCTGAAAGTGGCAAAACTCATATTTTTACAAGTAACCAATCTGCTTAATGGCTATTGTTTCCGAGAGAGGTGGGTCACTGCAAATTGATTTGACGTGACAAGTTGAAGCACGCAGTGACACGCGCAGTGAAACATTCATTTTTAAAGTGCACTATGCTAAAACAAACACAGTCCAGCCTCACACCTCACCCCAGCCTCTGATTTTCTCCAGCAGCTGCTCGGCTCTGCTCTCCACCCATCAGGCCTCTGCTCCTGGCGCCCTGATAGAGGATTAACCCTCCAAAGTCCTCTCAAAACAACAGTTACTTGCCAGCTCTCTAATTGCTCCTCTCTTCCCTCTCTTCTCCTCACTCACTGTTCTCTCTCCATTTCTTTACTATTCCACTGTCTGTCCAAGTCTTACAGTCTTTTCTGTTACTGTTTTCTGTGGCTGGGGGGTCCAGGTGGGTGGATACACTGGATACTGGGTATATGTCCTCAATTCCACAAGCTTTGTGTTTCATCTGAAAGTAAACCATTGCCTTCTTATCACACGAACACTGAGAAGAAAAATTATGAATGATCTTTTCACTTTGTGTACACTCAAACCAGCGTTCTTGTAGATACTATAGACCATCTTCTCAACATCATTACAGCCTCTTTGAACGAGGGGGCCTGTGGGATTCAGCTTCCTGCAAGAGTTCCTCTCTGTCTGGTCCTCTCAGCTCTTGATTTCCTTGCTCTTACTGAGATGTGGATCACACCAGAGAGCACCCCCACCCCAGCCCCACCTTCTGCCCACTCCTTCACCCATGCACTCAGACCTGTCTGCAGAGGGGGTGGCACTGGTTTGTTATCCTCCCCCAAATTTCTCTCTACCTGCTTCAACACTTTATTCTGTGTTTGAATTTCACACTGTATCTGTTACATATTCGGTGTAATTAAACGTTGCTATGCTCTACTGCCCACAAGGTTTTCTCAGGGAATTCTTGGAGGAATTAGATGTCCTCTGCTGAACATCCCTGAAGATGGTCCCCTTGTTTGTACTTCTCTGTGAGTTCAACATCCACACAGAGAAATAACATCTGACTTGCTGCCTTACTGTGCAATGGACACTCTTCACTTTGTCTGAGAGAAAATGTCAGAAATATAAATGCTATGAGGAACATCTTTGTCTATAAATTTGTCATTTCTCTGCCTCCTCCCCTCTTGCAATCTTTTTCCAAAAACCCTCACACATGGCAGTTTCAGGGTAACTTGCTGAGAACCTGTGTCTGAACTTGTAAACTCACTCAGGGATCCATCAGGGTTCTGTTCTGGGCCTTCCTCTTTTTTCTTTTCACCAAGTCTTCTGGCTCTATTATTCACTCGCACAGCTCTGTAGTGTAACCGCATGGTCAAACCTCACACCTCTGTCTGTCCACCAAACCCTGCTAGCCAGACAACTTGCTACTCCCTCACTATGAGGGGGGTCAGCATACACATTTGTTGCAGACTGAAAACTCACCTGTTCAGATTGCACGATGGGCCCAAAAAACAACCCTCTGTCCCATATTTCTAAGTGAAAGCAGAAAGCAGTTCTGAATATTTGATGAAGTGGATGTACTTGCATGACTTTCACAATTTTGGGACTGTATCAGTGTTGAATGTACCTTTTGTAAGGTTAGATAAGGGCACATGACATGTAATGTAATGTATTCCAGCTCTCATTGGTTCCTACTGATAGACATCTTTAGAAACGTCCCACAAAAAAAGGTTTCATTTTTGAAGAGCTTAGTAATTTCCCAAAACAGACTGTCAGTGTAGTTTTTAGCAAATCATACTCAAAGAGGAAATAGTGCATTTTGTTGGCGACCAATGAATAGTAGAGGATTAATCCACATTTAGTGATCTTGTGAGTATTTGGGGCAGCAGCATGGTGTTGTGAGTCAGAACGGACTATAGTGCAACAGTGTGTTTAATTTGTGTTTTTAGTTGTTTTTACAGCAAAGGAGCTCTATGAAGAACTTGTCAGTAGATAAACGGATTGTTGGTATTGGTGTTTTCATGTGACCAGATGACAGACAAATGAAGAATATCACTTGTCATACACCTGTCATTTAGCTTAAAGCAGTTTATGCTAAAATACAGAATTAAGTATGTTCCTATAACTCAACACAGACTGTAAGTCTCCTGGAAACTCAATGTTTTCCTTTAAAAAGCGTCATACTTCCTCAGGCTGTCCTTGCTCACGCTTTGCCACACTCTTCTCTCCGTGCCTTTGTCTCTCTCTCTCTCTCTCTCTCTCTCTCTCTCTCTCTCTCTCTCTCTTTTCCCCACCATTTGAACCCAGTCAGATTTATTAATATTAAAAAGGATGGTGAATCCTCAGGGCTTCCTCCCTCTGCCTCCGCCCTCTCTTCGTCTGTCTCCGTCTCTGTTTTCCTCACTCCTCTCTCTGCAGCTTGACCCTGTTAAGGTTAAACATTATTAATGTTCGGAAGCACTTCGGGTGTCTTCTGTCCTTTGCCTGTGTTCGGCAGCTGTGGATCTTCTATAATCTGGCCTTTTCCCTGGTATATACTGATGTTCAGAGACCACTGACACCAACAAACACGCTTAGTCAGGATACAGCACAAACGCTCACATCAGACTCAGGAACATTGCAGTACATGTTCACTAAAGGCACTGTATGATTTTTTTCATAGTCCCAGACAAAATTTTCCAATTGAAAGGGAAACATGCTGAAATCTTTGGTCATCCTAACCTGTGTAGCTAAGATAGCATCTTGACACATGCCCACTAATCACTCATTGTTCATTCACTGTTACAGATTTGCACAAGAGACTTCAATGTCATGGTGATCTTTTGTGCAAAATGAAATATTACTCTACTGCTGTAGTTTTATTGGCTAAAGTACAAATTCATTTCATGCTGAAATCAGTTTAGCACTTTTCACTACTTTGCTTTAAAAAAAATTGTGAATCTTGTATAAGGATCATGATGCAATAGTTTCAGTAGCTACTCTGAATTTCTGATGTGATGGATTTCACCCTTAACTGATTATGAAATTTACAACCAAAACTGTTGATCACAAACATCACAATATGTCGTGTATGTCTGTGACCAAATACCTGCAAATCTAAAAACATCAGCCTCAGCTGTAGTGTATGGTTTTGCTAAACATGCATGCCAATATTTCTTGTTTTTATATTTTAGCACTCCCATTCAAGAGCCCTACACTGGGCCATCTGATATAACTCACAGCTGTAATGCAGTCAGACATCATAGTGTGACAATGAACCTTTTCTGTCGCTGTCATAGCATACTGTGCTGAGGCTCAGGATAGACTTTAATCACACAGTTCCTATTTCCCCAAACTGTTTGTTTCAACGCTCCTACATTCACTTCCTGACATACAGTCTCTGTCTGTCTCTCACACACAGACCTACTTACACACACACACACAGTTACACAGCTGGGTGGTATAACAGTGTGTTGACATGCGGCTGTGTACAGATCAGGGGTCAGGATTGCACTCTGCAGGTCAGCGCTGCCACATCTGTCACTTTACTCTTCCACTGAATACTGCCTGATGAAGGGATGGAGAAAGACAGAATGAGAGAGACAGGAGGAGAAAGTTAGAGGTGAGAGAGTGAAAAAGGTAATGTTGGGGGCTGTGGTTGTTCCAGGAACGAATCAGTGTGCACTGATATGAAAACAGCATGCACCTGGAAAAAAATAGTGCATGCACTAAGAGCCATATCAAATAAAGTTCATGTCTGTCAAGCATTTAAACATATTCCCATTTAGCTGAGCCTTAACTGAGCACACGGACTGCTGTTGATTAGTTTTTTGATCATGACAGCTGTTATACACTCTGAGTTGTCATTAAGCCGTCTCTGACAAGCATTGTGACAGTTTAGCTTGTGATAAGTCCTCCCGTCTGCGAGTGTGTGTGTTTCCATGTGTGTTTTATCTGTGCAGCTTTGGGTCAGGTTACCTAACTGGAGTGAGATTTTGTGATTTTGACTAACTGGTTACAATGTGTCTCATACAGATACATAAACTGACACCTGCACATCCACAATGAAAGATGCTCTTAATGAAAGCAGTGGACCTGATGCTATTCAATTAAATGAAACGTATGGCAGCTGATTACGGCTGCAACTAACAATTATTTTCATTCTCCATTAGTTTGTTTATTATTTTTTTGCCATTTATTGATTTATTGTTTGGTTAATAAGATGTCAGAATAGAGAAAAATGATGATCACTGTTTCCCAGAAACCAAGGTGACGTAACTCAAATGTCTTTTTTTGTTCACAATCCAAAGATATTCAGTAAATTCTTACAGAGGAATGTGGCTAAACAGTCAAACTGGGTTATGGTAGAATGAGTTGATCATACAAATAATGCCATGGCTAACTCATTCAGCTCTGCTGTACAAGAATAATACTGTTTCTTTGTTTGCATTTCTCTTCTACATAATACCCCATAATGCTACACATACACTGAATACACTGTATGTATAAATATTAAAATTTACTTCAAAATAAACACATGATCAAAAACCTACTGGGGCAGGGGGTTGAGAAAACCAGTGTTGAGGTGGAGCATGTCTGCTTGTGAGGAGGTGTAACATCCACTCACATTGTGGTGATCGGGTCCCAAATTCTGTCTATCATTTTCACTGGAAAAACTGTGTTGACTATGTTGAGTACAGTGATTTTGCATATCATAGTGTGTTTACATGGAAACTATCAGTGTGTCCCAAGGAAAATCCCTAGAATCTAGGGATTAAGACTGTATTTATCTATTATTTTTACTTGATTTTTATTCTCTTGAAATACAGGACACATTCACCTCTTCACGTGTCAAGAAATACTTAATGAGACAAATGTATGGCCTATGGCTGCAGTGAGGTCATAAACAGTGATGGGCCTCACAAGTATTGCTTCATCTAAAACAGTCAGAAGAAAAGATGTTTGGAACCACTGCTGTAGATGACAAGCAAGGAAAACTAGTGGGAAAACTTTTAGACAGGCTTTAATAAATTACATTTCCATACCTTTGTTACACTGGCACATCCTAACATGGAGACTTTAATGAAAGCTCTTTTTTATTACAATTTTAATGACACCATATGTAAATTCAAATCTCCCTAAACTCCCCATTTCTCCTGTCCCATCACGTCTGCTCACTCTTTCTCTTATGTTTTGATCTTGTAGAGCGCACACACTAATTACTGCTACTCTCTCTTTCTCCTCCCCCTCATCCCACCACCAGTCCCATCCTTCTGGGGTCTGGTGCACTCAGCCTGGAACCTGTGTGCCATAGGGAAGAGGCAGTCGCCCATCGACATTGAGACCAGTCACATGATCTTCGACCCCTACCTGACCCCTCTGAGGCTCAACACAGGGGGCCGTAAGGTAAGGGCCACCTCCAATTAGAGGACCTGACACCTGTCTTTGGTTGAAAAATGTCTCTGAACACATCCTCAGGGGCCGGTCCTCCACACAGAGTGAATTTCAGGCTGAGATTTGGAGACGGAGCCCGTCAGATGTTCTGATACAAACAGGACAGTCATTCTCTGACAGCACTGGGCTTTATTTCATCACAGTAACCGAGCACACATTCTCTCAATCAAGGCAAAGAGAAACTTTTCTCTGACAGTGACTGTTCATCCATATCAAAAGCCTTTAAAATTCCCAGCTGTATTTGGCTGTACTAGGCTCAGGAGGTATTATAATTTTTGGCCTTTACACTGTAATCACAGTTAATCTTTACAGGAAAAATCCTGTCTAAAGCACACAGATTCACTGCTAGAATACAGCTTTTACTTTTGTTTTACATTGAATCCTCGATTAATGTTGTTTAATGTATTTAGTACTATATTTTATTTTTCATTGGCCATATTTATATTTATCTGAAGATATATACATATGTGTGTGTGTGTGTGTGTGTGTGTGTGTCCAAGGAAATGGGTACAGCTTTTATTATGTATCAGTTAATTCATAATTCTGGAGAGCTAAAATCAAGACTCATTATTGTCATAATGATTTCACATAATGAAATTAAAATAGGTGATTTCGAGCTTAAAACAAATAAATATATGTATGTATATGAATATATAAAGATTTAAAGTTGTAGCAAAATCCTAGACAGATATAAAATGACTCTCAACTTAAGAGACATTTGTGACAATGCCATTCAATGTTTAGGCTTCAAAGGTTGAGCAGCATTTCATTTTTTATCATCTCCTTTAACATTAGTCATATTTTTTCACATTCTAAGTGCTGTGTGTACAGGATTTTTAAGTGGAATCCTTTACAATCAAGTCAGAGATGTTTAGGGTGGAAGAAGTTCTTCTGGAGGATTTTAGGGCCATAGAAGTCTTAGTGTAGTGTATTATAGTGCTTTATATAGTGTATCATGAAGACAATGTATCAATTAGATCTGACAGTGTGAAAGCAACTATTAAAATGAATAATAAATGAATGAATGAAGCAGTAGAAGTAGTACAGTATTCCAAATTCTGCAAAACACGTTTTGTCAACACAAAGGAATCTCACTCGATAGCTACAGCCCCCTCCCCCCCGCCCCCCCCCCCCTCCCCCCACCCCACCCCTCTTTTTTTCCTTGAGAGCTGGTCACAGTGAAGATATTCATCAAAATAATACATTTCAGTCTGTCATCTCACCTACAAAGTCGCCACAGGTGTTGAAGTCCATTAAATTTAATGATCCATCCTGGAAATGAGCTAGACTTCAAACCGAAGGTGCATTATGCCATGATAACACCTCTTCCTTTGATTTAGAAGAAAATATGAGACATAAATCATTTTTTCACAACATATGTTTGATCATGACAGGTTGTGAGGAACAATCTAGAGCTTTGTTTGTTATAATCTTTTCATATTCCCTAAAGAGATTTCCTAAAACTTTGAGATGACAGTGATTATGTGTGTTTTATATATGTCCAGAAACAATTGAATGTTGGAGCACTGAGTACTGCCTTATTTTTTATTAAATAATTATAGATAATATATTATATCTATGGTATGAATCCCTCAAACTGAATGTACTTTACAGCAGAACGGACTGTGATGATACTGCAGGAACTTTTGAGTTCATTAATCTATTCCCTATTTCCCCAGCACACTTCACATTTTCCCATTGTTTTTTACAATAATAACATGGGGCTATTCATGCTTATTAAAGTAGTTTCATCTCATCTGATCAAGTTTGATTAGATTTTGTTTTTGGACTCCATATCTTTTTCATTACACAGTTTGAAAGGATTTTATTGGTGCCAAAATATTTGCAACCCACGAAAGAATATCTTCCATTCCATCCATCCATCCATCCATCCTGCTTATCTTCTCATAGAATCCCTGCTGACACTGGTCCTACAGGTCATGGATAGTAATCAACAGCCTTTATTTTAACTAATATCAGTTGCGAATAATTTTCTCCTCACATCTCTTTTTAAAGGAGTTTTCTCCTCAATTTAGTATTCCACTTCTAGAAAGCTAAGAAGTCTCCAAGCTGAGATAACCCCAGTGACTTCACTGTGACATTAATATCGTTTCCATCAGGCCTGGCAAAGCTCCCCCAGAGCCACAAAACACGTTACACAGCCTCCACAGGCAGAGGTTTAATCCTCATCATGAGCGACATAGGTTGGTGCAGGTGCCCGTTTTAATTCACACCGATAACACTGGATTTTATTATTTTCAATCGATTTGTGTTGAACATGCTCGTTATATAATGTGTCACCCCCTATTGAAAAGACTGTGGGTGAAGGTGGATATAGAATAGTTACATTCATACATATCATTCGCTTTGGATAAAATGTATCAGGACAAGTTAGTGGTGTCTTTGTTTTTTGCAAAGTGTATCTTTCTGATGATCAGTTATTTCCTGTACACTTGGGACATAATGGGGCCACAGAAATTAGAGTCAAGCTCACAGCACAAATATGAAATTCCACCAAGTCCTATTATTTGTAGTGCTGGTGGCTTGCACTGCCCCTCGGGCCACACAGAACCCTTGAGGGAACATTAGCCTCATCCATGACCTCCTCAGAAGGTCCCAGCCTTGTAATTCTCCCTGCCTTGCTCATTGTGATGAGGGTTAAGAAGTGGCACATGGCGAGCTCCATGTTATTCCCCGAGAGAACGGCATCAACCTCTAATCATGGCCGCTGTGGCACGCTGCGCTTCAGATGCAGACAGCACAAGATCAGATGAGTGACAGCAGAAGCTCAGGCTCCGCTAATCCAAACCACTGGGGAATGTAGGTCGCTTGGGCTAATGAAATATCTGGATTACTGAAACACTGTGCCAGAGCTCATTTGAAATACATGTGAAAAACATTTGTACAGAGTTTTTCTTAATATGTGTGCAAATGCACATTGTATTTCCCTTTGAGGTCTAATTTGCTGCAAAAATAGAGACATTTAATGAGTTTGTAATTTGTGTGTGCATGTATGATTGAATCTATGGCAAACACATGTTCATACTTAAAATAACATCCTTCCATTAACATAATATCCATCCATTTTCTAACCCACTTTATCCTGAGCACACAGGGTCACGGGGTGCTGGAGTCTATCCCAGCTATCTTAAGGCGAGAGGCGGGGTACAACCTGGACTGGACGCCAGTCAGTCGCAGGGCCACATTGTTGTTTGTCCACACAAGGACAAACAACCATTCACTCTCACATTCACACACTAAGGATATTTTAGTTTCTCCAATTAACCTAACCTGCATGTCTTTGGATTGTGGGAGGAAGCCAGAGTATCCAGAGAGACACAGACACAGGGAGAACATGCAAACTCCACACAGAGGGGCATCAACCGGGGATTGAACCCAGAACCACTGTGCCACCCCATTAACATAATAATTGTTTGTAAAAAAAGAAAAAAAAATTGACAGCAGAAAAATGTAGGTCAAAGATAAATGAATGTAGAAATGTTCACATCACAAAGCCATCTCCTTATTGTGCGGAGTTGGCCAAAGACAGACACCACACAAATAGATAGTCAAAATGCATGTACAAGTGGCTGTTGAATGAAACAAGTGAACTAATTGGTTTGAGAAAAACTGTATTATTTTTCAAGCTCCAGTCACTGGATCTATCAGTCATGATGGATTATACTCACCAAAGAAAGGCTGAGAATACAACGTCACTGCTAATAGGTGTAACAGGGTTGTTGTTAAAAGCGGTAATGTACAATTATTTCATGGTGGTGAATGTAATGAGGTGAACATGACTCAGTGTTTATGTTTGAATGACCACTAACCCCCCAAGAATCAGGTTCAATTCAATAATACCTTTCACAGCAATAGGTCAAATGACTGATGTATAGTAAAAGAAGTTGCACATAGCCAACCTATCACATGACTGCAGCTCCCCTCAGCTCTACTGGGCCTTGTACTGAATTTCAGCTCAATGACATGTAATTAAAATATGGTATGCATATGCCTGAGACTGAAACTAATTTGCTGTATTTAGGAGCTAAATGTACCTAAAGTATCAAAGTGAAAGTATTCATTACTGTTTGTGGGCCCCTACCATATCATTGTTAAATATTATATTATTGGGCCATCATCATAGACAGTCTTGGAATTACACTGTGGTTTTCCACTGTGGATTTTGGGGGGAAGGGGAAGGGTAGGTGCTGCACACATGGACATGTATTAACATGAATTACTTTCTTTGTCAGTTTTTTTAAAGAATTGCTTTCTGCTGAACAAACAATAAATATACAAATGCACTATGGACAGGTAATGGTTTGTGTTACGCGTTACCAGACCTAGATTACATCCCATGACAATCATGAACATGCCCACAGCCTGGTTGGTCTCATGGAAAACATTCAAGATAATGTTTCCACTGACACAGAAAATTCTCGTTGGCAGCAGGAACAGACAACATTTAATTGACACAAATGATCGGAAATTGTTAAGGACTGATAAATGCGTGTAAGTGTTTACTATTAGCCTATCTTTTCCTTAAGGCAGAAAAATTAGCTAAATGTTTAAAGAATATCTTAATTAAGATATATCATATTTGCTGAAACTGTCTCTGTGTCTTGGTAACCTGGTAACTGCATTCTGTGTCATTTAAAGGACTCGAACATGATCCTTTAATAAAAGTGGTGTGATGTAATGTTTTCAGCTGTCTGCCTGGTTCAGGGATTGAGACATTAACAACCTGCAACTTTACGCTGTAAAAACTCTTAGCACCTTTCCATTCCCCAGGGGTTCTTGTCCAAAATGGTTTCAGACAGAGTGGTGTGTTCACAGTCGGGCTCCGGGGGGCCTTAATCCAGCTATGCATCAAATCCACAATCCATGCTGTTTACCTCAACAGGCTTAACTGGACCTGTCCTGTGGGATGGTTTTAGCACACAGATGTTTTATTGCAGGCTATGTGCTTCCTTATTTAACAGTGGGTCAGAGTTTCAGTTCTTTCTGTGGCAGTCAGGCCAGCTGTGTTATGAGGTTGGATGTAGGATTTTTTTGAACTTCTTTGATGAACTGAAACTGTGTGCTCTGGCTTTCACAGTATTTCTGTATCTCTGCTGTGGAATGGCTCTCGCACAGCTGGTTGTGTTCTCTCTCATTTACTGATTGCAAACAATGTAAATAATACAATGCTAATACTGGATTCACTCAGATGAATTTAGGCATTTTCTGAGGTGCTTGAACATACAAGCAAGCTGATGCTTGACATGTCGTGATGACGCATCTCTAGGCGCCATCGGTGTGTCATTCCAAGAATAAATCAACTAAATAATACCAAAGTAAAACTAAATAATATCTAATGATGTTTTTAAAACTCTTATTATTGTCTTTGGAAAACTCATTCAAAGAATAAGTAATAACACAAGAACAGTGTCAAAGGACATAGGACAAAGGACAGCTCTGACAGCTGCACTGTGGGACTCTGGGCTCCTTCCTCTGGCTGTTGGCCAGCTGACTGTGCTCACAGCACAGCCAGGAGTGAAGAGCACCTGTAGAGTAACTCAAGCAGATCGCAGGTGGAAACTCTTTGTCTCGATGGCTCTTTCTCATTTTCTCTCAAAAGTTGTCGTGTAACTTGGGCAATCTGCCAATCCAGGTCTTTCCGGTGTATACGAGGTTGCTGTAGTTGTTGGAGGTGTTATGGTACAGGACTCGCAACTTGCAACAGCTATCTGCCCCTCAAGGTACAATTCAGAAATGATGCTGAATTAATGATACAGCAGCACACACCCATGCAGTCCCACCCAAAAAGCAGTGCCCATTTAGTTTGGAACTGGGTGCAATTTGTCTTTGATTTGCATTTGATTGCAATGAACCATGTGGCAGTTATTGGCCAGCACATCCTCACGACTGCAGGTGATCAGTCTAGCAATGTTGCACTGATAATAATGTCAGATTATTATTTACCAGCATGCCTGGAATGGTGCTGCCTTCACCTGGGGACAGTCACTGCTGCCATGAAAGTCTGGGTGTTACAGCCCTTATAAGTGCCCCTCAGTTACCACCACTTCTCTAAAGACTCAAATATTTTCTCGCTGAAATTGGAATGTTTTGTGAGGAGGCTCACTTGCATAGATTTTTTTGCCAGATGTGTGCATATTACATTGCATGGATATATGTGCAAATAGCACCAGAAAACCAAGATGTTATTTGCTTGGCAGCACAGTTAGGGATATATTTCACCATTTATAGATTCTTTGAGAATTACATACTTTCAGCATCTGCAAAATCTGCACGATCCTTATGTGAATTTACCTCAGTGAGTGCTGATGTTTGTACTCATAAAGTATATTATATAAGTCTGAACTGACACTGACATAGATTGTAACTTTAGTTGTTGGCAGACACATACAAGTAAGAATGAGCAGTAATTCTCACTTTAACCTGTCCCCTAATTCCATGAAAGTACAATATGGTATTGTGATGGCCCCCTATCTAAAATAACATTGCGTTGCTCATAATATTTATTCTTTTTATTTGTACCACAGCAGGTACCTGGAGGGTGGAGTCGGATCGCCCTAGTTGGGGCACCTGGACTCAGTGTGTGCAGCTACAAAACTCCACCTCTCTGGCTGCGACTCTCTCTCCCTTCTCACCTGGCGCTCCTCTGCTGAGCTTCACTTTGTTTCGCAGCGATTCAACACACTTACACACACCATTCTATACACTCTTGCATACACACCTTCACTACTGACCTCAGTGACAACCACGCCCCATTCTCTTGTTGGCTGTGTTTTCCAGTGATTTGTGTTTGCGGGTGTTAAATAATCACGTTGATTTTTGCTTCCACTCTGCATCTCCCTCTTCTTTGTCGTGGCCTCAGAGCTGGGCCATGACAGCATAACTGGAGTATTACTTTAAGACAACAAGGCCGTATACCACAGTCAGCATTCAACATCTCAAGTGTCAAGCACATTTGCCCAGGATCCAAGGAGGCTCTGTTTTCTTTGTGTAGTCTTCTTCTTGTTTACCTCTTCTGCAGAGGATTTCGAAGCTGTTGCACTTCATCAGGTCCAAAACCACACAATCACAATGAACCAGAGTGCCAACTGATCAGGACACTGGCCAGAGTTGAACTAATCAAATGCCATTTTAGAATCTCTCATTACCACGTGTGCATAAATTTGGCTGTGGCTGCACTCATGAGAGGATCCCTGCTAACTCAGCCAATGTTAACACCTTGAGCCTCACACAACCTTAGGATTTGTATTGCCATTTCTCATTAATACTGCCATGTGCCAATCTGATATGAATACATTTCTATAATATTTTGGAATCAACAACAGGATAGATTGATCAAAAACTACAAATTTCAGAAAAGCTGATCACAAAAACAAACACATCACGTGATGTCTTGGTTCCAAAATCTACAATTAGCAAATCCAATTGTAATTAGCATCCCTGTGTCAGTACTATTTAAGGTTGGACTGTCAGTGTTCTTAAAAAGATACATTAATCAGTGCTTTTTACAGGAAGCAGCACAACTGTAGTAAGAGTTAAATCCACAGAGTCTTTTTCTCATGATTAATGCTCCTCTGCATCTGCTGAGCGAGAGCACATAGCATGGCCATCTGTCCTGGAGAGAGTGCGTGTGTGTGTCTGTGTGCGTGCGTGCGTGTTTGGGAGTATGCTGGGAAGGAGAGAGAAAGAGAGAGATAGAAAGAGGAATGGAAAGCATGTGTACGGTAAGATTGTGTTTGTATGTGAGAAAATGATACCAAAGATCGAGGGCAAATGCACACTTGTGTGCTTGTGTGACCACAGATTACCTGTGGATAGATGTTTAGATATTATACAGTCAAAAACACCAATAGGACACCTTTGACTCTGTGAGTGTATTCAGTATAATGTGCACCTGTGTGTTATCCAGCCTCACAGGCTAGCCTCTTGCATACTTAAGCCTCTTCTAAGTGAGTTTCCTCAGAGGCTGCTCCACAACAGATTGGCTGTTTTGGCTCCTGCTGTCAGCAACAGATTTCTTTGTTGCTTGGAAATTCACAGGCCACATTTACATACAGTTTTACAGTAATCCTCACTGTTTTCACACATCCATATAGACACACAAGCACACACAAATTGAGTACTGCACAAACTCAGCTGAGGAGGTACATTTGGCATCGTACTAAGTACAAATATGATACTTATAGATGGCCTGTGCATCTGTTCACACACCTGTTGCCCTGAACAGAGGCTGAATTCATGATTTGGGAACTGATGGTGAAGTCAAGCACTGAATCCAATCTTCCCCTCTGTTATTTCTACATTACCTTCAAGTTCAGGCTGAGCAATATGGGCATGGAAATAATGGAGGTTTACACAGATACAGATCAGATTGCTCCTGTCAAAGAAAAGAATGAGATAAGACACTTGGTGGTTGCTTTTGTCCTCATCTCATCATTACGGAGTTTCAGTCTTAATCCAGCCCTAATGAAGGTTTGAGAGTAGTGTGCACCGCTCAAAAGCAGCAACAGCTAACTATCCTAGTTAACCCTAAGTCATTACAGTCATTCAAAGATCAGCTCTACACTTGTTTTAAAGTGTATGAAAATACACAGCTCTTTCTTCCTCATAAAAAAAAATCTGAATGTATTACAGTATGTAATATGCAAATATCGTCTATTTTAGTCTCCAACTTGCTAAAATGTATAAGCTGTGTACTGGACCGTGATTGGCTTTTAAACTAGTTGTGATGATAGAAATCCCACAACTACATCCAGGTGTTAAACTGAGATTTGAGATAAGCACATAGAAACTGTCATCTTTTAGCAGATAAATATGAAAACACACTCACTCTCCACAACGAAGCCTAAACCTCACAGTCAGTAAGTATTTTTTTGACTGGTGGAAGACTTGAATGTAGTTTCTTTTTTTTTTTTTAAAAAACCCTGAACTTTGACTGTCCCCCTAATTTTCTGCAGCAGTAATAAACGTAACAACAGTGAATGTAAAGCCCTCTGTGGAGCGTAAAATTTTTTATTTCTCACTAACTTACCAATTGACTAACTCAGAGGATGGTTTTAAAATGAGATATAACACACTGAATCATTTTATGGATTCCTAAAACAGGTTTGAAAAGGCTCAATTCTAACTTTCTAATAAGTATCTATATTGTATTTATGTTGAATCTAGCATAGTTTAATAGTGTCAGTAAAACCAAACGAGTCTCCACTCTGCATTCAGTGTTTGAGATGAGGGAATATTGTATGAGCACATGTTTTAAAGTCACAACTTCTGTTATCTGTCCTGAACTGAACTAATGATCGCTGCTACAGGACTAGGGCTGGGCTGACTCTTTATAAGGATGAGACTGCGCTAGAAAAGAACTTTTTGCACTTGGTTGTACACATGAAAAATCCCACTTCTTAAATTATGTTTATCTTATGTTTGGCAAGTTATATTACTTAATACACATAAACATGCCCACACCATATGCTTTCAGTAGTCAATGTTTTTGTAGACTGATTGCATTTTGTGCAAGCAGATAACATAATTTCAGGGGTGGATATTCATTAACAGCCAATCAGCAACAATATCACCCTGCACTCCATTATATGTCAACTTGTGCCCATGCTGCTCTGAAAAGGCCATCAACTTCATTTACATCTGACGCTGTGACAGAGTGACCTTCACATCTGCAGCAAAGAGAAGCTACAGAAAGGTGTGATAAGGCCTCCAAATATGACAAATGACTGTCTTCACAAAGACTTTGAATGCTCTGCAGCATGCATGACATTTTACTAATGGACATGTGCATGCTTGTGTGTGTTGTGAAAGTGACAGTTCATTAGTCATATCCTATCCTCTATCTCGCAGACTGACTCCAGTACACAAAGGCACACACACATTCACACTGAAAGACATGCACAGGCCCACTCAGTAAGATAGTGTTTGATATGTGATGACAGTCTCTCATTAACTAATACAGAGACAATTAGGACTTCTTTATTACACTTTATTTATTTTTGTGGTATTAAATAACAACATAGCAATATCAAAAGTTTGATCTTAAAGGCTAAACGACAAATTAGTCTTCTCTGTGTTGGTAATTAGTGATTGTGGTACATTTCATCCATTTAATCCAACTGAACTTTGCCTTAACAAAGCATGTGCTCATGATCTCTGCAATGGAAGACAAGATTTTATTTCTAAAAGACAAAGTTATGTAAAACTCAATAATCTTCCTGCTTGTACATGTCCTTGCTGTTGGTTTTGGCACATTAAACACTAAAATGGTTTGCTTTATATGTTGTTTTGCTTATGACAACATGTATACTGCGTCTCTTACCCTGAAACTGCTGACTTGTGTCACATATTTCACACTAGAAAACTGGTTATAAATGATCAGTACCTCAGTTAGAATGAACAGAAGTTGATTGTTTGCCTATTATCCAACTTTATACTTCTAAAATAGAAGAGAAAACTCGGGTTAGAATAGAGGAGGCAGCTAAAGATCGGTTTGACTTGAGTGACAAGAGAAATGTCAAGAGAAGACCCAGTGAAATAAAATAAGGAAAAGAAAGAAAAGAAAACAGACTACAAGGAGGTAGTGATTAGGGATGAGACAGGAGGGGAGAAGAGCGAAATGGAGAGCAGGAGAGGAGAGAACAAGTCAGGAGGCTGCCTGAGACAAGAAAGGAAAAGAAAAAGAGAGAGAGGTAAGAGAATGAGAGGGGGAGAATAGATGGTAGTAGGCAGAGGTCAGAGTGGGGTCTTTCAAACAGGGATTTAATCATTTTGACAGCCTATCTGTCTCCCTGTCCCTGTCACACACACACACACACACACACACACACACACACACACACACACACACACACAAACTCTATCAGCAACTTAAGCATATATCAGTATAAAGAGTCACATTAGTAAAGTAGTGGGAGACATGGATGGGTCAGTATGATGGTAACAGTGTGTATCTACGTGTCTCTAATTATAGTTTTTGAAAGCTGAAATTTCCCCTCTGTGGGATCAATAAAGGATTTTATAAAATAAAAAATAAACTTGATTTGTGCAGCACTTTGAAAGGTTGAACCAGAATCCAAACATCTCAGGACATTGTTGTCTTTTAGATCTGGTGCTGAGCATGAAGTTACATCTAGAACCAGAGTGAGTTTTTTTTCAAATTTTCTGATAACTAAGATCTAACTAAAGAACTGTTCTTTATAAATAGTGCTATTTTCATTTCACTGGCAGCTGCCTGTTTGGAGTAGTTACAGTGTCAGTATCAGTGGTTTGATACAAATAGTTTTTTTTTTTTTTTATTGATGTCTGATATCATTTCATCACAATCATCACGATTTGTGGATTTTTCATTCTTAAAATTGTATGTCAATTAGTTCCTTCTCTTCAATTCTCTTTAAAAGGAAACAGCATCTGCCCCCAGACAGAACATACTGATTAATAATGAAGCTATAGTGTGACAGACCAATGTGTAGGCTTTGCCACTGGTCTATCTTTCTTTCACCCTCATGAAGGTGTGGTTTGTTTTTGGTGTGGGATGACCCACTATTAAATCTATCAGCTAATAGTGACCTGTTTAGGAGTCTTACACAAGTGATGTACAGTATGTGCATATTTATGGACATTTATCAAGTAACCATGGTAACAGCTTTGTGCTCCAGCGTACAGGAATGATCTATCAGAAATGCAGATTTTGCATATTATATGACCAATTTTCCGTGTTGCTCTCTTAGATGACAGGCTGGATCTAAACTATTAATTCTCGTAATTAGTCAATAAACAAATACATCAGGTTCATTCAAGTGTCAATCACCAAAACTGGATTTCCCACATGAGTCCATGTAGCACTAATGATCACCTTGTCTACATCTCTTGGTTTGAAAAATTCAGTGCGCACATGAAGCCAACCAGTACTTAACGGCACACAGTGTATATTCTTTTTCAGTCTTAACCAATCAAGGCCTTTAGCAAAGCTGTGAGAGCAGCAGCAGCACTTTCCCATTCACCATTCACTGTCACAGATATGTTGTAATGCACATCATATTGGGCTTGGCGCAAAAATCTTTCTGGAATGACTGCAGGGAATCACTTCTGCCTACAGGACATGACATATGAGATATATTAAGAGTCTGCAGTCGCGTGCAGGAGGCACGGAAGCTACCTCCTGCACTGCAGCTTTAAAGAAGATGATCTGCAGAACCAGTTTTTGAGGGAGCTTAAAGGTGTACTAATATTTTGACTGTTTTCTACATTTTGACTTTGTTGCTAGTACACAGAATATGTAACTTTAGATGGGATCAACAGGCATGACATCCACATCGTTTAACACAACATTTAAAAAGGAAAATATGAGTTAAGAGAAAAAATGCTTGCCTGAACATACTAACTGAGGAAAATTAGCCAGTGGAAGATTGTATGGTTTCAACACAATGAGTTGTAGTTATTATTTGTCAGTGCTAGGCGGTTGCTATTAGCAACTTATAGTCAAAGAGTCAAGACTTCTTCAAGAGTCTGCAGCCATTGAAAATAAAAAGACCAATTTTCAATAAGAAGGTTGAAAAAGCAGAACCAATGAGACTATATGACCCAAAGACCAGAGCGATTCTACTGACCTATAAATTTTCAACTGAAAGCCCTTGAGGCAGTCTCACATTTGAACAGAGAGATAAAAAGTAGTTTAAAGCTTTTCGAGGCCATGAATGCCCTGCATACTGTGCTTCAGAGCACACAGATTAATTAACTATATGAAAAGGCAAAAAGTAAGTGCACCATTTGATGCTGTAAATGCAAATGTCAAAGAACAGAGCTGCTTTTGATTGCAGTGGAACAGCCATCCCATATACATACATACATACATATACACACACACACACACACACACACACACACACACACACACACACACACACACACACACACAAAAACATAAATGGAATTAAAAATGGAGGTATTTACTGACTAGTGAGGGCTTTGGTTGAAGGAGAGGAATTTGTTTTGGGATATAAATAAATACTGGGATAGTTATAACCTTCAAAGCCAATAAGAAGATGTTAATGGCTGAAGGTTACACGGACCAACTGCTCTTTTTCTGAAAACAATCATTTAGCTTGATGATTCCCACACATTTCATGAACCGTATGTAAAATCATTAAGATGTCCTGGTCTCCATGATTAGTAGAGAGACAAGTGCACAACATTGAGTCCAGCCCCATTGGCAAATACTGAAGCACTGTATACTAAAGCTAAAGCCTGAGCACAAAACACTGCTGCAGTGCTGAAAAATGTTTAACCACTGTTTAAATGTTCAACTTTACTAGACAAGGACGTATTGTGGTGGTGTGAAGTACAGTGTTCCCTCGTTTATCATTACGTTCCAGAAACAGCCCGCAATAGATGAAATCCGCAAAGTAGGATTTTTACAATTATTATATGTTTTAAGGCTGTAAAACCCCTCACCACACACTTTCTACACTTTTCTCAGACAGGCATTAATATTTTCACGCATTTCTCTCTTTTTTAAACACTCTCTAAGTTCAAACCGTCGTAGATTTATAAGATGTAAATATGGAAGCTGAACACATTCTGTACTGTACAGGAGACACGACACAGAGGAGATTGATTGACAATGATCTACTGTCTCTCAGCCAATCAGGACGCAGAACACAATGGGCCTGTTCAACCTTAGCCAATCAGGACACAGAACACAATGCACTTTCATACGCTGTAAAAAATAAGTATTCAAAATTGCACTGAAAAAAAAGTCTGCGAAACAGCGAGGCTGCGAAAGGTGAACCACGATATAGCGAAGTCACATTGTTGCCTTCTCATTCTGTCTTTCCAATCTGTAGAAAATGACACACACACTGATGCTGTCATGGTTCACACTTTTTGGATATCAAACAAATTAATGTCTGGTTGAAATAAATTCATGCAGAATTATGTGGGCGAAACAGAATAGAATCAGTTCCATGTCGGAGGAAAAAGGGTATGTGAGGCTCAGGAAGAGCCTCGGCCCTCAGGTCACCAGGATCCTGAAGGAGGTCACTGCCCAAGACACCTCTAGCTGTGTTCTCTTTCCAATCCAATCTCTGCCATGCAAATGTACACACAGTGCCTCCAGTGCTTAAGCTTTAAAAATGTGTGACTTCCAGTAACACATAATATTTCCATGTCATTGTAACACAGCAGAATCTTGCCATGTGAAGCTTACTTGACTAGAATCAGGGTTTGAACATTTTGGTAGTTGAACACAATCAGGTCTTGGCTCTCCATGTCACAAATACAACACAAAATGCTGCTGAAAAGAGGCAGTAAACATCTTTTTGAAGTGTGGATTAGCCTGGTAAGAGATGCTCAGCCCTACAGCCGTATGTCTCTTTATTATGAGAACGTAGCTGGTATCCCTGAGGGGGAGAGTGGTCCTCCAGCAGCATAATGCTGTGAAAGCGCAAGCAAAGCAGAGCTTTCTACTCGCCATCCTCTAGTGTGATAATTAAGCCCACAGTGTCAACAGAGGGATAGCTTGAGAGCTTGTCTCTAATAGATACCGACAGAGCAGAGGACTTAAATTAAAACCTCGGCCCTCGCTGCATGCTCATTGGGCTACATGCATTATGCAGTGACCTATTACAGCCCAAGCCCAGGTGGGACCGATCACTTTCCGTCTTTTAAATATTAGCATTTCATTTCCCTGACTGTTTCTCTGAGGAGCTGAAGCTCTTCCTAACCCATTTCTCTATCCCTCCAAAAATGTTTCTCTGTGTCTCTCAAACTCTCCCTCCAACCCATTTCTATCTGTCAATCATTAAAGTTTGTCTAATTTTCTACCCAATTTTGTCCATTTCTTTTTCCATCATTTTCCTCTTTTCCACATTATTATTCTGTCTTCCTCATGTCAGTTCTGATAATCCTACTGACCTTTGTCTCTTCCTGAGTGGATATGTAATAGTTTAGCCCTTATTCTATGTCTCTGTCAGCATCTGTTTCTTACTCACTGGATTCAGAGTACGAGATGTTTAGTGTGTTTGGGAAATTGTATGCAACACACTGCCTGTCTCGAGGATATTTGAAATTTATATATGAATAAAGAGCCATTCTTCTCTCTCACAACTGTTCTTGTATTATGATGATGCATATCACAGTGATTACGTCATATAGCTGTATATCATGATGACACTCTGTCCAGCTATAACTCATACATCTGAAAGTCATAAATCTAACCCCTTAAAGAATAAAAAAAACAAAATGTGTTTTTCTTTTGACTAATTGCTGTCTTGGAAGCACAACCTTGCTTCTCCCTCATGATTTATTTAAGTGTCCTCTCTCAGCCTCTCTAGTGTTTTTGTTTCTCATATCTGCCATCTCTCAGTTTCTCCTTTTAACCAAAAAGGCAGCAGCTACTTGCCATTCAGTGATTATCATAATGTGTGTGTGTGGATCCTTCACAAGTATTAAGATAATCCACACAGGCCACCTGGACTTGTCTACATCCACTGCCAAGCTTTTAATGTGTGTGCAGACCAACTGACAGACGTCCTCACAGACATTTTAACCTCTGACTGTTCTCGTCTGTAGTTTCAGCCACCATCATCCCTGTCCCTAAAACATCTAAAACTCACTAAACCCACTACTATTTGCTTACAGACCAAGCAGATCAAGTATTGATCTAACCAACACCACCACCACAAATTTCCACTGTGGCACTGCTGTTTAAATATCACATTAAATATATGTATTTATTGATGCAGTGTCTAAATTGTCTAAAGTTCACTTGTCTACATTCATTTTATCACTACTGTACACCAGATGTCCACTACATTATAATAGTGTGGAAGGCAAGACTCAGGTAAGATGAGGAGAGGTGGACTCTGTGTTGAGATCAATGATGCTTGGTGCTGAGATGTAGATACAAGTGATGGAAAATGTCCAGGTGTCAGATTTTTATTGCTAAGATTAACCATTGGAATCGGCAGTTTCCCCGTCAAAAACAAAAAAAATGAACCTCAGGAACTGAATGAGGATTTTTTTGTTTTTTTGTTTTTTTGTTTTTGTGGCAGAATTCATTTTTTAGAATTTCCATCAGTGTGTCTAGACTCTCACCAGTGAAAGATAAAAAAAGAAAATCCTTAAACATGTTTACATAAACATACCTGGCAGCAAAGACCACACATCCCTGCTTCTGCTTCTAACTAACTCAATCAGAAAAGGTGTATTAAATAGTTAAATAGTTAGATAAATGAAGCTACAGAGTGTTTTGAATGTACAGGCACATGTTCACCACCACCCACAAAAACTACATCAGCCCTGGTGACAGTGACATCACACACAGCAAAAGTGTTGAAGGTATGGTGATGATGACAAAGAATAAAATGATTACCCACTCAGAAAGTCAGACTGAAAGGCGAGATAAGGTTTTGATCCAGACTAAAAGACTGAAATCTGTGGTCAAAAAAGCAAAAAGGAGTCTTTAGAGGACAGAAGACTTTTACAGCAACAGTACCAAATATATTTGGCTGGCTATCCAGACCACTGCAAAACCTGTGTCTCTATCTATGTGTGTGTGTGTGTGTGTGTGTGATAGTCAGCTGTCACATCTACACTGCCTCCATGTGACAATGGAGCCTTCTCCTGCTCAGCCCTCTCTTGTACATCCACAAGAGAGAGTTCGGTTGTTTGTTGACGACACCACCATCTCGTCTCATCTGTCTGACAAACAGTTCAGAAGGTTCTGCTGCCATACCAGACTAATGCTGAGGCTCCTCAGCATCCTCCACACCACTTTAATATAAATAAATAATTTACATGGAACATTGGGATTGCATACGGTACAGGTATACTATATTGATGTATATGTGTGTGTAATAATGTATATCAGCACACATTGCTCAGTAATTATACATGTTGTTCTATTTGATTTTTATTTTATTCCATTCTATACTAACTTAAGTATATTTTTGAAATATACATTGTATGTTATTATGCTTTAGTTTTGAGAATTATTTTTTAGGTTTGCCTCAAAATTCCCGAAATAATATGAGAGGAAATGACTTAATTGCTATAGTACCCTTATTCTTTATCACATCCATGGTAATGAAGGTCCAGCTTGGAAAAATGCAAAAAGCACTTCAGTTTATAATTTCATCCAGTGAAAGCTATAGCCATAAAAACTGTTAAAATGTGTGATAAAAGTGTGCTCTTCGGTCAGACAAAGCAAGAAAACATTTAATGTTCCTCCATTTCACCTCTTTGTCAGCAGGATTTGAGCCTGCTCAGGGGTCCTCATTAGATTTCATGTCCAGCTCCGTACCCACTCAGCCATCACAGCTCTGCTTTTCTTCAGTTTCATCTTTGACATTATTAATACTGTCTCTAGCCTTTCTGCTTTTCTCTTTGTCCCTTTTCCAACCACATCTTGCCTCCTTTCCACATATTCCCATTCTCTTACTTATTCTTTATTTTGCTATCCTTGATTTGATGTTGTCCATTTGTGTGTGTCCCCCTCTACCCCACACACACATGAACACACACACACACAACCCCACACCTCCTTTCTATGATCCTCTTCTTCATAACCTCCTCTTTCTATCAAACCTCATGTCCCTTAGTCCTTCCTTTCTCTCTATACGTTTGATTCCATCACATGCTTGGCAGAAAACAGAGGAAGGCTTTGAAGATTTGCCTCATGCTGGTTTGGTTTTCTAAGTCCACACATCAAACAGCTTTAACCTGTTTGTACTCAATTACTTGGAGTATGTTTGATTTGTTTTCCTCAGGCCTGTGCAGGGAGCTCCCACATGCAATTGGAAAACCCCACCTGCTGTGCAACAACTCTGTCATCTAACGTGGTTTAGTTAAAAAAGGTGGAAATCCTTTGAGATATTTGCTTCTGTGCCACTCATCTATAGGAACAGCTGCTCCACCACTGTAACTTCAGATCAGAGAAGAATGTAAAAGAAACAACAACATAACTATATGTGTGATCAAGCTTTGGTCAGCCTTTCATTTATAACTGAAGCTTGCTTGCTTGTTATTAAATCTGTGTAATTATTTTTCAGTTATCCTGATTTTCAGATTTGTGACATTTTGCTTTTTTCTCTCCACTGGGCCTCACATTGTTTGTTCTCACATACCTACATGTGACATGATCTGAAGGAGGAGTGGTGCATCTGGGCTGGTATTCGGTATATAATGAGTGTGAGTGTGGCTGATGAGGGAAGAGGGTGATTGCAGTCACACAAGAAGGGCTGGAAAAGTCTTGAGGGCACCTGATGGAAAAAGATATAGGAAACCAGAGGCAAAGGTTTCCATGTTCTTTTAAAAAAATATTTCTATAAAATATACAATAACAGGAAAGTGCTGCAGAACCTTTACAGTTGTGCGACGTAGAAAGGAGTCTGTTTTAGATTCTAAATCCTTAGCCTATTTTGAAATAATGTTTTGCTTTTCTTTAAGGATTAGGCTGTGAATAGATTCCAGGCTGGTGAGTAATGGTTTAATTTCATACTACCCCAGCAGTAGCATGCCACGATTAAACTAAGGCTGAGTGCTTTCTTCTCGTATATTATATACAAACAGGAGTAATGAATATGTGAATGCAGCGAATGTCATATAATATGTATGATCAATATGGCTGGCATGCAGGTAAAGAGCATTAATGGTTTATGTGCCGGGGCATTGTGAGGGGCTGACAACATAGTGCTCTGGGGCCATGTGAGCGACAGGAAAAGCTGTTAGCAATGCATAAATACAACAACATTGCATTAAATGCAGAGGGCAATGAAATAAGACACAGTAAACGAGACATCCTTAGTTACATTCAGTGCAGTATAAAAAATGAGCTTTGCATCCATAATCTCATTCATAGTTTGGTGTTTTGAGGTCTGTGTTTGGTTTTTGCAGCTGAATCATCCAGCAGAGTGCAACAAGGATAAAATAATCTGGGTTTAATTAGCAGAAAATGGTTGTTTATCATTTTCTGTTTCGGCTTCATTAGAAATTCTAATATGCTAATGAAGAAAAGAACTACAGATATTCAGTCTTTTTGGGTTCACACCACACAGGACTGTGTTTCAAAGGGATTCACTGAGACAGCGAGGGACAAAAAGAACATTCTTTTTTTCTGTCGACAAAGAGAGAAAACAGCAGATTTCCATTCTTACTGTACTCAATAAAGTTACATTAATTTACCTTTTTATGGCCATGTTTGTCTGCATGTTTCTGTTAATCTGTTCATGATTCTGTTTCCATAAGAACCAGTTAAACAGACAGCTAAATCAACTTCTGAAAAAGAGATACTTTGGACTGCGATGGAAGCTGATTTCACTAATCTGTTCTGCAAGTTTTGAAGAAAACTGCATTAAAACAGTAATGAGCTGATTTGTCCATTCATACATCTTTCACATCATAAGTTTTTATTTGTTGATTAAATAATGCAAATGATTCACCACAGTTCTTATGTAGTTTTAATCTTTTTTTAGTAATGACAAAAAAAGTCACCAACAGGTATTTTTTGTCATAGTTTTCACTGATAACACCGAGTGTGGATCAAAAGAAATACAAATACAGTATAATAAAGCTGATTTGGAATGGCAGTAAATATCAGTTACCTAATGTTGTGTATGTATGAACCTATGTTCATAGCTGTTTGTAGCAACAATGCCTTAAACTCATATAAATATTTAAATATGTATAAATATGTCAAATGTATAATGAATAGAAGTAGGCATCATTAAAATATTCTTTGTTACAAAACATGTAGTGCAGTGATTGCACTTAACTTGATCAGAAATAGTTTTTATTATGAGGCACTCAAATGACTTAATTATCAAAGAAGTTAGGGCAGCACATCTGTCGTCATTAAGTTGTGATGGTGGGAGTTTTGAGGCACGTGGAATGTCTCCAGTGAGATGCTGAGTTTCAGAGTGGAAGGAGAGACAGAGTCTGACCTGGCTGCTTTCAATGCTTCTGCCTCTTGGAAAGGCTGTAAACGTTCCTCTTCAGGATGTAGGGAGTGTGGTGAGGAAAGAGGGGGCCTCTGAGGTGGCAGATCATGGGGGTTGGGCGGTGGATGGAGTCGCAGGAGATGGTGTCAGGATGTTGTCTTTCAAAACAAGACATCCTGTGAACAAGAATGTAAGAAAAGTCTTCCCATCACATGTTTGCGTGTTGACTGTTGATATGATCATTTTTCAGAAAGCACTTTGTTGTAGTGCAGCAGTGGCCTTTACAGGATACATTTTTTTAGATTCAGATTGAAACCAATCTTAGTAAAACTGATGTAAATATAATACTATAATAAAGTAGTTTTGAAGAATCAGATTAGTTTTTTATGTGAGGAGTGACATGGCCTGTATGTGTGGAACACTGAACAACTCGTCTTTACACCTGTCTGACACGTTTTACCTTAAAAAGATTTTCCAATGTTTAGTGAGTTCATGTTTGCTGTGTTCCTGGACACACATATGCTCATTCATTCTTTCTTTTTTGTTTTTGTCATTAGTTGGTTGGCCAACTGGCCGTGTGAGGAAGGATGTTCTTTAAGAGGGTCACAGAAAAATCTAAATAGTTAATAAGGCCCATAACGTATTTGTTCATATGAATATGTTATGGGCCAATTTAAATCCATCTCTCATTTAAAGTACATGAAAAACACAGAAAACCATTGATACCAACCATTGCAGTAAATACATGGCCTCTTGCTCTGGCTGACTTTATAAAACTTAGTGTAACATAGTATTAACATCCAGAGTGACCAAGTGAGGCAGAACTGTCCTCTCGTTCCATAATTAGGCTGAGACAGTCAGCTCACTAAAGGCTCCATGAAAGAAGTAAAAGAAAGCAGTTGCAGCCCCCCTGTCATACATCACAGAGCATCCTACTTTTTCCATTCTGACGTGTTCTGAAGACAACACTATTAGAGTTCTATAAGTGGGCCATAGTGCTTCTGGGGCTGGAGGCAGTGGGATTGCCCATGTTAAAAATAAAAAAAGGGCTCATTATAGCACTCCGGGTAAAAGTGCAGTGTAGCCCAACACTTAGAAATGAATAATGATGATAATAATAAAAGCAACTCCTGCACAGTAATAGACCAAAAGCTTGTTATAGTTAATCTTCAGGACTGTTTTTCTCAGTAATTTGAGTGACGTCTAATTTCAATGTCAAACTCTTTCAGATCAGGGGTCTTATTTTGAAGATGAATTCATGTAAATCACGTTTGGATAGGTTTCATATTGACTTTCTAGGAATAATCAGAGTTTTTCTCTGTAGATGGGAGGCACCATGTACAACACGGGGAAGCACGTGTCCCTTCGGCCAGACAAAGCCCACCTGGTGAACATCTCCGGGGGCCCGCTGGGTTACAGCTACAGACTGGAGGAGGTCCGCCTCCATTTTGGCAGCGAGGACGCCCAGGGTTCAGAGCACCTTCTTAATGGACAGGGTTTTCCTGGAGAGGTAAGTGCCACATGAGCACACACACACACACACACACACACACACACACACACACAAACAAATATAGCTACGTGGGCAGCAGAGCAGTTACTAACAGGCTGAGAAACTAATTGGTGATCAAAGACAGAAACATGGTCAAACTTATTATGATTAATCACTGCAAGATTTTGTTTTCTCAGATGAACACACATGCAAGTGTGAATACACACAGAAAACAACCCCCACACAGAGTAATTATTCTGAAACAGCCATCTTCCATTAAGAGGAAAACTTTAAAATCTTAAAACTTAAAATATAGTTAATATTTTTGTACATGACAGGAAATTTGTCTTTAGCATAATGCTATAGTTCCTTCATTCAAATGAACAATATCCCATAAAAGAGACATTTGACCATGCATTTGACACTGTCAACATAACAGCTTGAAATATAAAAGTGCTAAGTGCTAAAATGCTGGGGTATTTATTGTACAGCCTTCAAGCTTGTTATCAGCCTTGATGATTTCAAACCTGGTTGCCAAAATTGGAGAAGTGTTGTTTCGTCTCTGTGGCGTTTGGATTGTGTGGAGATTTCCCAAGCTTCTTTGTCTTTAACCAGCCGGTGACCACAGAATGAAGTCTATTAACAAGCAGAATCTAGAAAACCTGTGTTAGATTGTGTTGATAGAGTGTGTCTACTCAAACCTGTGATAAACCTCCTCCATCCCAAACATGCAGAAAGTAATTTTCCATAAACAGATCCTCGATCCAGTGGGGACCACAGTCAGACCAGACCTAAATTAGACCTAAAGATGATTATACCCAAAGCATAATACAGTCAACTCTACCAATCCCCAGTAGACAGAGAACACTGACACCAGCAGCAGAATTATGTGCTATCAATTAAAAAGCAGGCTGATTTGTTCACCTTCCTGGCAGCAGAAGTTCATTGTCTCGATCAGCCACTACCAAACTCCCAAACCCACCCGCATTGTGAAGCTGCACTGATTCATTTTTCCTGTGCCACTTTCTGGTATCTATGGGCTTTTATGCTAAAATGAATCCCATTAACAGTGAAAAATTGTCTGGTGCAGCAAATCTTGAAACACTGGAGTGTTATGATGGGCAGCTTCACATTGTTCATATCAATCAGAACCATGAGTCAAACTAAAAAATATCCATCAGGTGCAGCTCTGCTGGAGTTGGCTAACTTAGGTTGTAATGCTCTGTGTCGTTGTGTGTCTCTTTCAGGTCCAGCTGATCCATTATAACCATGATCTGTACGCCAACTACACGGAGGCAGCTAAGAGTCCTCACGGCATCGCTGTGGTCTCTATCTTCATAAAGGTCAGCATGCCCTTTTAGTGCAGTGAAGCACACTGGTGGACCAATTAAGTCTTAATATCTCATAGAGAGCATATTGGATGATTTGATTAAGTCCCTCATAATATCTGACAGATATACAACATATCCTCAAGGCTTGGACTGGTTTGGTATGGTTTCAATACAAAATAAAGCTCAGTGTAAGTCACTTGTTACATGTGTTCCACTGCATTGTGCGTGTGTGTGTGTGTGTGTGTGTGCACTGTAGTTTGTAATGAATATTTCATCCCCTTCTCTCTTTGTCATCTCTCAGCTCTCTGAAAACTCCAACGCCTTCCTCAACCGCATGCTCAATAGAGACACCATCACCAGAATCAACTACAGACGTAAGATGCTCTCTCTCTCTCTCTCTCTCCCTCCCTCTCTCTCTCTGACACACACACTCACTGTGCGGTGTCCATAGACAAGCTAAACCTACTCTGAACACCTACAGGGCTCCATCTTGTTTTTGGAGTACTTGCAAATAACCTATTTGCCAGAAAAAGAGGTGATAATAAAATGACTGTGGTCTGACCAGTTTACTGTGTGCCCTGTCCAAAAAACACCATTTTATACACCTCCCTGTATAAAGTAAGGAATCTATTTTTCTGTTTCTCTATGACTCTACAGCTGTGGTCATTTGGTAAACCAACCTTACCAAATAAATTCTATCACAGGATGAAACCTCTGATATTTTAATCTGTGTCTGTGCAAAAATACTCAGTACAGTAGTAGTTTATTAGTAATATATCACAGTGGCTATGTCCTCTTATTTTATACAGCCGTCTATTGCAGTTGGAATGAATGGAGAAAATAAATGAACAAATTCATTTTCTTATTGCTATAATAAAAGTAATAGTAATTAAACATCTGGTCTCCTCATCTCCTCTCCGTTCTGTGTAATACTTCCCGACTGAAAGTCCAACCATCCAAAAATGTTTTCACAAATGAACCAGACCATGGTTCAGTTTGATCCAGACACAGATCACCTCTGTTTGCTGGAGCAAGCTTTGGCTGTTTGTTCCGGACAAACACAGTTTTCACACCCACATCAAGCTGAAAAGTCTGGAAGTCCGGACCAAACGAGTTAGGTATGAAGGGCGCTGAAACTTAAGACACTGAGCTCGTCTTTCTCCTGTCGATGGTTTGTTTGTGATAATGGAGAAATAATAATGTCTGCACTCTGCATACTATACCACAGCACTCACACAGAAACATGTTTTCCTTTGATTTGAGTAAGAATGCCTTCTTAATTTCATACAAATCAGAGCAATGTTGCTGAAATCTGTTTTCCAACCTCTCTTCTGTGAAGGCGTTTGGCCCTCTGGGGAATTGCTTCCTGTTAATGGGGCTAAACATAGCAGCAGTTACACACAAACACATAGAAACTTTCGTCACTTAGAAGGCCATTACATGAATTCTCTGGAGACACTAACCTAAACCAGGCGATAAGTCTTAACCTTTAAACTGACAGTTTAGCCTGTGGTAACCAGCAGCTTGTCTGTAGATGAGAGGTGAGTCTCCTTAATGTGACTGTGGGAGCATACATTTGGCCCTAATTAATACAACAAAACACACACGCTCTGTGCTCCAACACATTTATGTTTTTTCTCAGGCAAATCATTCCTTTTAATTGGTCCAAACATTATGGATTTATACCCTGACGCAGTGTTCTAAATAAACCACACACACACACACACACACACACACACACACACACACACACTCACACACACACGCACTCATCTCTCCTCTGTCTTCCTCTCACAGTCTGTTCCTGTTAATGGGACTGAACATAAAACACTTTCACACAACATACTGCATCACCTTAACAGTCTCTCTCTCTCTCGTGCTTTTCTTTTCTCTCTCTAGATGATGCATTCTTACTGATGGGCCTGAACATAGCGGACCTTTACCCGGACACAACTCGCTACATCACCTACGAGGGCTCCATCACCATCCCTCCCTGCTACGAGACGTCCACGTGGATACTCATTAACAAGCCTGTCTACGTAACACAGATGCAGGTACACGAGTGCAGAAGAAGATCAGTAAATATGACATGGGAAAAAAACAAAACAAAACACGCATTCTGGTGATTGGGGCAGAAATGTAATTTACACAGGGCACAAACAGCTTTGAATTGCAAATTACGACTTCATAACCTGTAACTGAAAGCATCATCTTTTCCCTAAGTGGTTTAGATGAAAGAGGCTGTGTTTTAACAGTAATGTTATGAAATGCAGTGCTTGTATACAGCACACTAGAAAAAAATAATGTTAAATTGATCCTGCTTTTGCGTCACAGCAGTCTTTATCTGTATCTTTTTTAAAATGTGTGAACAGTGTAGGTTTAGTAGTGATGTAAAAAATAGCATCATCTGCATGTGGCCGCAGACTAACGTGCTATAAATCCACACATCGTGTTGTCACTGAGTTCTGACCAGAAAGCCTTTTTATGTCACTGAGGAGCAGATCAGATTCACACCTCAGGAAGCCCAGCGTCAAAGTGCAGCACATTTTATAATCCAGCGCAGCACTCACCTGTGCGCATCAACGTAATCAGCTCCCACACACCATCTGCCATTCACTCTCACTTTGTTCACTCCTGCACACACTCGCTCCTTTCTTCTCACTTGCTGTGAACAACCTCTTATCTCTCCCTCTTTCTTCTTAATTCCCTTGTCTAATACATTTCTATTTTATCTGTTTTTTCTTCATTACCTGCCCCCTCCTTGTAAAAAAAAGATGTGGTAAGCTAGAACAGACCTGCTGTTGTGTGTCTTGTGAAAAATAATACAGCTGTGTGGGGATGTTCAGGATGGTAAAGTGAAATTCTGTATATAGCTGCCAGAAATAAGTGATTAAAGGTCAGGATTAAAGGTTTCTATACATCTGTATTTTTTACATACTTATGGAAAGTTGTAGTAATGTTATGAGAATTTTAATATATAATGAAATATAAAATAACATTTAAAAAATTAAGATTTTTGAGGAGTATATGGAATATGACATAATGAAATATTTTTCTTTCGTCTTCCTTTATTGCAGTAAGTATTTGCCTGGTAGCTGTCACTTTTCATGTCTTTCTCCTAAGAAAAGTAACAGTGGCACTGCTGTTTGCATTGCTGATGTTTAACACCCAGTCACACAGTCACAGTCAGTTACTGTTACAGACCTAAACCTACCAGGAAGAGTTAACATCACGAGAAACATCATCTGTCTTTTTTAAGATCTTAATAAAGATAATGCCGACAGCATTAAATTCACACTTTGAGCCATAATAAATAAATTGCTGGCTCATTAATATGGACTCTGATCCTGTTTCTAATATTTCTAACATGACTTCAAGGCAACATAACAAAGGGAGATATTTCTGCAGAAATTATACTAATAAAGAGGTTAATGAGCTTAAATATCACTCATATATGATAACACCCTAGAGGTAACTATAGTAACCACAGAGCAGCACAGTGAATGCAAAAAACACCAAAAACAGGACTGTGTCTCATTGCAAATGAAGTCTTGATTCTGAATTTCAGTGTGAGAGTTAGAGTTGAGCAGGTTGTGGCTTGGCCGAGTATTTCCTTTTTGCTTTTATAAGTATCCTTTGGGATCTGCACAGGCAACTCACCTCACCAATATGACTGCCCTCCTGTCCGGGATCTCACACAAAGCATGTCAGTTTGCTGTGTTTCCACTCAGGATGCTCTCTGTTGCTCCTCTGTAAAAAGTGACAACAACGTCATGTGATGGGATTTTGCATCCTCAGGTTTCCTTATGAAATGTAGATTATTCAGCTTTCTTTACCTTGATGTGATTTTTCATAACCAGGTTCTCCAAAGGTTACTTGACTTAAATGACTGAGTTGGTGCAGGTAGTTAGCCGTGTCTGTGTCTCAGCCCCGGCCTGTTCTTCACCTCCCCACTTGTCCTCCACAGATGCATTCCCTGCGTCTCCTCAGCCAGAACGAGCCCTACAAGATCTTCCTGAGCATGAGCGACAACACCCGCCCCACCCAGCCTCTGCTGCAGCGCTGCATCCGAACCAATATCAACTTCAGCAAGCAGGGCCGGGACTGCCCCAACAACCGGGCCCTCCGCCCACAGTACAGAGGTAACATGGAGGAGGGGGGGGGGG
>JBAJHX010000039.1:20256731-20273868 GCA_037176925.1 Amniataba percoides | reverse complement strand
TCTTCTCTTCTCTTCTCTTCTCTTCTCTTCTCTTCTCTTCTCTTCTCTTCTCTTCTCTTCTCTTCTCTTCTCTTCTCCTCCACAGTGAATCAGTGGCTCCTGAAGTAGAAGATAAAGAAATGTCAAGCTGCAGCACCGTGAGAGGAGAGGCAGGATTCATTCAAGTCTGATTCACACTGCCAAACCGAGCTTAGTTCAACAATCCAGAGAGCAACTGAGCCTGCTGATTGACCCAAGCTGAATGGACAGCTTAAATAATCAGATCTCAGCTAAGCTCAGCTGACCGGAATCCAAACAATCCTCCGTGCCGGCCACCCATACATCTACAATCTAATCCCAACTCATGTCATGCCAGCATTGTGAGGGTAGAGACCAGACTTTGAGTCCAAAGTGTGAAATAGACCATAAGGACTCTGATATCTACTCTGTACTGTGTTTTTACTTGTTGTGTTAACTCACAAGGACTGGAGATGTAAAGAAACATTTTCTTTGGCTAGTTTTCAAAAGGATGGATGTTATCTAAAGACTACAGTAAGCTCCGTTTGGCTGTGTTTGTCGCTCGTCCACATTCAAACCCTGACTACAGAAGGCAATTATGAAAATGATCATCCATGACTGGAGGAATTCTTACATTTCCATTGATGGTGTGAACCCCTGGCAACAAAGAAACATGATGAGGGGTATAAAAATCTGCCGGTTCTGATATGAAATAGTGACTAAAGCAGGTAATTTTCAAAGAGAATGTGCAATGTGTGAATTTCAGGTTACATAGCTGAAGGGGGAGGAAAAGAAGGAGAGACTGCAACTCTGACATATTAAAGACTTGAGCAGATGGAGTCACTGGAGATTGGAAAGGAATTGGAAGGTCACTCATTTTGCATGATTTTACAATACTTCATTTGTCTTCAAGGTATTTAATTAAAAAGTGGTGAAAGAATTCAGCTTGCATCAAGTCCCTGCTTTGCACAGCAACATGAAGGGCAGAACTCCACGCTGCAAGTAGAGCCGCCATCAGACTCACCAAGTGTTCAGTCAAATAGTTTATCCTGAAGGCATAAGACCAAACAGAGCAGTCGCTGAACCCCTCCCCTGAGCAATGATTGTCCAGTCATAACTTGTCCACAACTACAGGCAAAGCTTTGAATGTGTCCACATGCTGAAGTGATGTGCATTGAGGTGTAGTAAGAGATACTCTGAGTTTAGTGGGGCACAACTTAAAAATGTAAGGAATGACTTCATCAGGGAGTCTGTCCTGTAGATTTTTCTTAGCATGCCAAACAAAATACAGCATGCCAAACAAATTAGTGATCATGTTACAAAGACTTTTTCAGGACCGGAACATCAACTCCATATACACTGTTCAAGAGCAGAGGGCAACACACACAGCAGCGGTCACTGAAGGGGATGGAGTTCAGCAAATGATTGTTTGGGCATGAAATAGTGACCGGATTTAATCTGAACAAAGTAAGGTGACAATGATATTCATGTTACCTAGAAGCAGCAAAGTGCTACAGTATAATGCAAAGGTGTCATCTCAAAATAAGGCTTCACTCAAAATCATACTGAAGACTAAATCTACTGTTGTTGAAGGGAAAAGACATCATCACAGTACTGATCATGTTAGTATTAAAATCATTTCAAGATGTTGATATATTAAAGATGCTCTGCAGAGAGAAAGAAAATGGGGGTTCACTCATTTCAGTCCTCCATAGAGAAACTAGTGGTAATAAACTCCACAGGGCACTATTAACTGACAGATCTCAGTCAGCAACAGTTGTTCACAGTAAAGCGCTTCAGCGTATGGATTCTTTCATTCAGGTACGAAACACACCGACAAACAGACCTGAGTCTCAGAATATACTTTGAACCCTCCCTGACATGGCTCCCTGATCAGGTCTGTGAACTGAGCGGACTCATGAAGAGCTCGTCCACACAGTGAGCACTAAAAGTGACATGTAGAAGTTAGAAAATGGGCGACCGCAGTGCATTTTATGGACATTGTGGATACCAACATAACATTGGTCAGTACCTTGTTTTTTAGTTTCCTGTGATGTAGTATCTCATGAACAAAGCTGGGTCTTTTCTTTGTTTTATTTTCAAAATATAACTCTGGAAGTGTAATGAGGATGGAGATCAGTGTGATCACATGTACCTTAGATTTGGCAATCTTGAAATACAGCAGAAAGCACTTATGAAAAAGATCAAAGAGCTTTGGACAAAATGATTGCTTTACAAATGCTGTTCAAACAAGTCGCCTATTGTAATTCATACATGATAACAGATGGGAAACATTTTTAGTATTAGTATTTTTTTTCCTCCCATGTATTGTCACATGGTAACTCATCTGCTTTCAGCTGACTACCTGCGGTTGGAACAGCGTGCACAATGAAATCATGATGAGAGAAAGAAAGTCATTTTCTCTCAGTGAAAAATAGACAAACTGCCAAACAAGAGCCAACAAGATGCAGCAGCAGAATGTGGTTTTCCTCAGGCTGAAATGAGTCTGCTTAAACAAAAAGAAACAGCTGCTAGTGATGGAGACGGAAAACGAACGTCCACAGGTGTTGTGTTTTGTAAAAGGTGGGAGACCTCTGGTTTCTTTAGGCTACTTCTATTGACTGTAGCCTGGCTTGTCTATTAGCTGGTAAATAACCTCTGCAGGGCAGCAAACTTTGGCCCATGCACAAGTCCACCAAGCCTCTGTCCTTGAAAGGGAAGTGTAAAAAAAATGTAATTTTACAAGAGGTTATTAGCCAGACTATGTCTTGGAATTCATTTGAAAGCTATTTGTATGTATGTCTATCTATAATCAGAAGTAGTTTCAGAAATAAAAAAACAAGAAAACATTAGAGGCCACATCTGCTGTTGTATATCAAGGCAGCAGCAATTTTAGTCAGGATTACATAAGCATGTCCCATTACACCAGGTGAGAAGTGCTACCCTCGAAGACTACCTATATAAACCCAAAGGAAATCCCTCATTTATGTAAGTGATTGCTCCTGTACTCAGAAAGAACTGGCTGAGTCACAATCACTGTTACACAACACCATCTTTAAAATCCATCTAATTATGCAGTCTACAGTAATAAATAACTATTATGCATCATTAAACAATGTTTCATATGTTTGATACCATGATAAAGGAACAGGATGATATATAGTTTAATAAGTAACTGATACTTACTGAGGAAATGTAAGATAAATTTATAGCAATGAAACAGAATCTAGATATGCTTCCTATATTCCATCTGTGTGGTGTAGTGCGGTAGTGTAAAACAATGAAAGTGGGACTCTTAGGCAGGAGATGCTCGCTCTGCTCTGCTGGAGAGAAATGTTGATGGGTTGTCAGGTTGTTGTGGTTCGAGCTGCCAGTAAAGTAAATAATACATCAGTTCAGTTTACATGTTTGGTTGAAGACATTTCACTTCATGTGACGCTGATACGAAGATGATATAAGTAGCGCATCCTCTTTGCATTTGGTCTGGGATGAGGTGAGAGGAGCAATTTTAAAAAGCATTATCCACATTTTCATGAAATGAAAATACTTACTGATACTTACTGAGGAAATGTAAGATACATTTATAGATGAATGAAATGAAAATGTTTACATGAAAGGTAAGTAAATGGAGGATCATTAAAGAAAACAACGTTAAAAAAGAAGAACTAACAGAGTAAGCATGGAGGGGATCAGGAGGAGCGCTGGTGCACAATGTAGTTAGAGGAGGATTTTCAAAATAAGAGGTCTTTCTCCTGATCTTTCCAAGTGGTGTTGTAAGATCACCAAGATCTCACACACTGGCTCTTTAATGTACAATCACTTTTAATTGATCACTTTTCTAATTTCACAAATGATTCATGATGAAAGAGAGAAGAGTTTCCATTTTCACAGCAACATAGTCTGGTGAGGACCCTCTGAAACAAGCACAACAATACAGAACAGCACTAAGAAATAAGACGGTTAAAATAAGATGATCAAAGTTGTGTTTTATAAAATGTTAAAAATATAGATTTGAAATAAATAAAATATAACTATTTACAAAATATTTACAAAACTCTGACTGTCCATTAGAGCAGGTTATGTGTTAATGCAATGGAATAATGGTGCAGCTTCTAACACTCCTGAAAAAGAATAAAGATTTAAGGAAATGACTGACAGTAGTTTAAGTCTCCATCACTGTGCGCCCAGCAGAAAGGTCTGCAGCCAGACAGAGAGGTCCACCCTCAGCTGTAGGCCGCCTGAAGAAGCTCCACTGTATTTGACCCAGATCCTCTGTTACAGCGTGGCGTTATTTTCCACGGACACAGTGAGCGACGTGATTTGTCTGCAAATTTCAACTCACGAGGCGTTCCTTATCAAATATTTATCCTCATTTTAGATTCAGAGCTGGAACTGCGAAGAAGAGTCTGTGTGTGTGTGTGCGTACACATACCAGCCTGTTTTCCTGTGTGTGTGTGTGAGTGTGTGTGTGTGTGTGTGTGTGCGTACACATACCAGCCTGTTTTCCTGTGTGTGTGAGTGTGTGTGTTTGTGTGTGCGTACACATACCAGCCTGTTTTCCTGTGTGTGTGAGTGTGTGTGTGAGCGTATGTTGGCGTGCATGTCTGTATGTGTGTGTGTGCACATCCATCCATCCAGCTCTCGGCTGGGCTGTATTTTGTCAGATTAAAGAGGGTCTGATGTTGAGTGTTAAGCAGCCTGCTGTCTGGTTTGGTTTCGGTGTCTATCACAATAGTAGCCATGGGAATATCACACTCTGCTCTGCCCTCAGGTTAGGAGCATGCTGTTTCTCTGGATTTTTCACTCTGTCTCTTGGTCTCTCTCTCTCTCTCTTTAGCGCTCACTTGCAATATCTTTCATCTGCTGCATCTCTTTCACACTTAGTTACCTTCGGACACAGTTCTTTGCAGATATGATGAGTAACAATGCAGATGTCGGCCTGTCTGGCACTATGTGGCCTTTGTTCATGTTGTATTGTCAGAAGTGTGCAGACACCTTTGCCATGTAAACTACTTTTCTCTACTTTTTATCTGGGCTTATTGGTATGGTTTGTGTTGGATTGCTTAGTTCCAGTCAGCGTCAATCTTAATGCGATAATGATCATACCTATGCTCTTTCCCAGGTTGTGTGTGTGTGTGTGTGTATGGTTAAGTTTGGTACAGAAAAACCTACCACACAGAGCTCTGTCCTCAACCCCATCCACCTTTAATCTGACAGATGCAGATAATGGCTCATACAATACCTTTATGCAGTCCCTCCTTGAAGGTATTCACTGTGCTGCACTCAGGTGTACACATGAAAAACATCCTAGAGGTAGCCATGTGGTGAGTAAAAGGAGAACATGACAGTGAAGTTGCTTTACTTTCTCACCCCAGCACGTCTATCATACTGCTGTATGAAGAGGGCACGCTTGTCAGATTGGCGAGTTCAGAAAATGAAATGATTTTTGGATTCAGCCGCCCTCACATACTACATGCTGAGCCTTAAAGGTCTATGACTTTGAGATCTAGAGGGTACTTGCAATGAGCTTTCCTGGCCTTGTGGCCCCTGATTTGGGCTTCTAGATTTACATCCAATGCCTGCGTTCAGAGCCAAAACAGAGTCATGTGGCCTTGTAGGAATATAAGTGTGGAGGTTGTGCTGTTAGATGGGCTTCTAGTCCATACAACAAATTATTAGCCTTAAGCTAACCTTAACAAAGTCTTCTGGTTTCTTAACCTCAACCTGCATATACAGGTGCAGTGCAGCAAGCCCTAAACACCCTGACATGATGAAAGCTTGTGAAGGTATTACACATACAAGAGGACGGAAGCATTTAACCATATCATTTCATGTCCACCTGATGAATGTAAGTCAAGTGTTCATGTTCATTGTATCTGTTTGGTCTCCACCAGCTCCAGAGGGAACTATCGGGGAACTCTTCAGTTTAACACCATGTTCCACTCTGTTCATCAGTTAGTCACTTATCTGTCTGTCAGTTGTTTGCTGCTGAGCAGGTAGTCTACAGTTTGTCAGAGCTTTCTCAACAAAATTGAGCAATGAGAGAAAAAGCTAGCATTGAGCTGAGAGGAAGTGGAAATTCTGGTGATTATCTGTGGGTTTTTCATTTATTTTCTATTCTAACCGGCTGTTGCTGTAGTGCAGCTTCATATTTGACTAACATGCTACTGTATTAATCCTCACACACTGTAAAGCTGTAATATACGGGTGTCCACATACTTTTGGCCATGTAGTGTGCCTTCATCTCTCACACAGTTGCCTTGTGCTTTCTCATCTCCTCTCCTCCTACATTTCTCTTCCTCCCTCGCTCCCTTGAGTTTTCCACACAGCCTCAGCTTCACACATGCACACATTATCTCTCCTCTCCTCTCTCACCTATACTCCCTTTCTTCTCTCAGGAGAAATATTCACAGCCCTCCTCCCTCTTCTTTTCTCTCTATCTCTCCTTCCCTTGTTTCTGCCTCTTTTTCATCTTCCTATTTTTGTCTTTTCCAACCCCCTCTGTTACACTCTCTCTTTCCTAGATGTCTGATAAGTATTCAGTGGCAGTACCATCTGATTCTTCCCCCTCCCCTCACCCACTCGCTTCCATCTCATTCCAGCCTGCCATTGTATCCTAGCAACACCTAACTTTACTAGTAGTAGTAACATCAGTCTGGCATCTCCCCTCCGCACACGTAGAATATTCTGCAATCTGCATTTGGATTCTTGTAGGTTAATAGATGCTCTATACAAATCTGCTCGATTTGCTTCAGTTTGTCGCAGCATCTTTCATTATTCAAATATGAACATCTGCTGCATGAGTGATGCATGCCGTGAACCAGACAGCAAAGAAGAAAACACATATTCCCTTGATGTTTGAACAAAATGATGATGTTTTTTAAACGGATTTGGAGCACCTTCATTTGAACAGCAGCATTAGGTGCCACAAGAATTAGAAGACATGAACCCTCCCACAGATTTCTGCAAAACAAGATCTGTGGATTCAGAGACTTAATCACCATAAATGGTCTCCTACTGCACTAATCAGTAATTCACTAAATGCTTGCAGCGTGTGTGAAGTTGTGTGACACAAAAACCAAGCCAGTTTAATTTTCTACACATCACAACAGACATTTCTAAAAGAAAATTTATTCGTTTAGGTAAATGACCAATTTCTCAGACAGCATTATTTTTTTCCTGTGGCCTGTTAAACGTTAAGACATTTGAATTTATAAATGTAATTTCGATGAATTATTTTGTGTGTTCAATGTGATTTTTTCTTTATTTACACTGGAAGAATTTTGTCTTGCTTTATCTGTATTTAAGCTGTTTCCATTTTATCCATCAACATGAAAAGTGTTTGGATGAAAGTGAAATTAAATCATCGACTAATTAGTTATTTACAGATTACCTAGCAGTAAAAGTAATTAGATGTAAGATGAGTTAAACAATTTTATTATGTCCACTTCTGTACCTTTAAGTCCAGAGCATCTTTACCCACATGTCCTATAAAAGTAAAAGGAGGAGCTGTGTTTTAACCAGCAGTCAATCTACAGAGTGGAGGTATTTACTGAAAACAAACTGCTGGGTCAGCATTAATCACAGACCAAACTCCTGCTGCAGGAGTCACACAGACTGAACCAGGTGACCTCTGACTGAAGGAGTTAGCAGTTGTTATTCCTCCACTTTTGGTAAAAACTTGCCACACATGCACCAAGCTAACACCAGGCTTACACCAGGCGTAGGGTTACTCATCACATTACTGAGGAAAATTATGATTAACAGCTGACATTAGCAAGCAAGCTAAACAACATGACTGGCTCTTAACACAGCAAACCACTTAAATCTGGTAAATACACTTGAGCAAGACAAATAATGCAGGTGAAGCATAACACCACTGTTCTTAATATCAGCCTGCACATGCTGTTAGCCAGAGGGGGAAACAGAAAAATAGACATGTGGATATATTTACTATTGATCTGCCAGCTGACCTTGAAACAAATCTATAAAGTCAGGTATTATGAACCTTGTTCCACATGTAAATGGCCGTTTTATTATATTCAGACTGAATACAATATATTTTATCAGATTTTTTTTGACAAAAATAAAAATGTAGACTCCTAAACACAAGTCATCTATGATCTCCCTCATTTCTCTCTGAAAGGAAGACTTGCTTAATTAATTAATGCCTAAGGAATTGGAAAGTCACAGCTAAATTGATATTCAGCTTGCTTTTTCTCTGAGAAACCCAAATAGAGGAAGACAAAATGTTTTTTTCACCCTTATCTTCAGTGGAAGTGGAGACAGGAACAGGAGCAGAGGATGACACACAGTACATGGCAGACTTTTCAATCCGCTTGGTTCTCACAGCACAAATTAGAAAATTCACCTGTTACCACCGAGCTCTGAACATTGTTCTCATTAGAACATGCAGCGCTGTCGAGTGGACATGTCTGATGTGAGTGCTACAGTGGCAGCTAGACACAGAGCATCAGGATAAAAATATCCTAATCCTGTTTTTCTTTTTTTTTTGGCTATGAATTTATTTATTTGTTTGTTTATCCTCTGACACTTGGAGGAACCACAGACTCGAGCTGTCATTGTTATTTGTCATCGTGGATTTTTCTTTTCTGTATGACATTTGAAATGTACTTTCTGTCCATACATTTTACCCTCCTCTCCTTGAGAGATGCACATTTTCAGGAACATATGGATGGGATGTCTGGACACAACTTTCTTTTCCAAACAAGAAACATGTAAGCATTTTTTAACACAGCTAGTTGTAGTGCATTTTCCATGTGGGCTCTAGTTTGTTCATGCTTGTTAGTTTTTTCTGATCATTCACACTTGTCTCAATCCATGCTAGGTCTGATCCTGTCTTTGTTAGTTTAATTTCTATGTCAGGCTGTCCAAGTCCTTTGACTTTGAGCTTCACTTCCAATGAGGACTTGTTTCTACTGACTTAACTCCATTCTAGCTAGATCACTTAAATTACATTCTCCATCTCCACTCAACTCCTTCGCTCTCATCATCAACATCGGCGCCTCATGCTGGCTCATTTTACGACTCGTTCTCTGCTGCCTGCCACCTACAGGTTGGTGTTGTGAGCACTACTACTAATTTATCACGACGTTATTGGACTCGCTCTCACTCTGTTCAAAGGAACAGACTGTGGAGAAGTAGACGGACATTATTCAGTGTCCACTTGAGGGAATGTAGCCATGAGGAGGAGGCAGCACATGCACTTTTTAATTACACACACACAATCTGTTTGACTGAGAGGATAATGTGTCGAGACTGTGCCATCTCTGAACACTGGTTCAAGGCTTGATATCAGTCGGCATGTTTCAGTGTCCCTGAATCTCCTCTGTCTAACTGCTTTTAACTAACTGCATCCTCCTCTCCCACAAGACACCGTGCTAGACAGGAGCTGCATTTACACTGAAGACATTTATTGAGATAGGTGGATATCAGTGCTAAATTGCTGGTGTTTAGCAGGTATAATCTTCACAGTGTTCGCAATCTTGCTTTATGCTGTTAGTGTGTTCATATAAGCTCATTTTAGAAAGTACAGTTGAGGCTGATGAGAATGTCATTAGTTTTACAGTTATTCAGTTATGAAATAAAGACACTCTCGAAAATGAAGTGATTAAATTCATCCTGACAAGAACATAAATGAATGTTCCAAATTTCATGGAAATCCATCCAAAATTGTGAGTATATGCAACTAAAAACCATCAGTGTTCAGTGAAGTTAGTGGGATTGCTCTGTGGATTAAGAGTATCTATACAAAGTTGCATGGCAATGTATTCATCAAGATATGTCATCATAGATTAAAGTGATTATGGTGGCCAGGAGGTGCAAACCAAAATTACAAAGTGCAAAACACTTTTACAGAGCTTGAAACAAATTTACATTTTGGAAAACATTTTTACAAATCATAAAACAAAATGACATTGTCAAAACACTTTTACAAGTACTGAAACAAATTTACATTTGAGAAAACAAAATAACAAGATGAAAAACACTTTTACAAACTCCGAGACAAATTTACAAGTGTCGAAACATTTTTACAAGTTCCAAAACCAACGGGAAAGGGAATGTACCAACTCCATGGATGACCTGGAAGTGATAACTGGAGCGGCCAATTAGAGTTGTTGTTGTATTTGGAGTTCGTGGTGTTGGTTGGCAAAGAAGAAGAAGGAGGAGGAGGAGGAGGAGTTCATGGTGACCTAAGATAGACAGCAATCAGGTGGTGTTTTGCCCGTTTTGTGGACAACGTCTGAACCATCTATTGCAGTTTTGTTTTTTTACGTGGATGGTCTCTGGAGTGCTTAAGGAGCATGGAGCAGACAGACGGACAGATATGCTTCAGCAGTACATACGATATTTTAATGAGGGACACTCATACGATGTGATTGTGGACATGATGTCATATTTACACGGTGTTCACATCAGCTTGAGGTCTCTGAAAAGCAAGAAAGGATTACTCCTCTACAAACACCATAATTAGGGCCATCTGACTGGAACTTTGTGGGCCTGGGCAGCTGTTTGGCTAACGCATGATGTGCCACAAAACGGGTAAAACACCACCCGATCGCTGTCCATCTTGGGTCAACATGAACTCCTTCTCCTCCTCCTCCTCCTCCTTCTTCTTCTTCTTCTTCGGCAACCAACACCATGAACTCCAAAAATAACAACAACTCGAATTGGCCGTGTTAAGAGACATTCTTTTATTCAGTGTTCTCAGTTGTTGTGATGTGACTGAGCTGCTGTTTATTGAGGTTCAGTATTTTGTTCTCACCACAGGGAGTTGCAAGTAGGGCACACCCTGTTTTGTTTTCTATATGTAAGAGTTCAGAGTTCATTGACCCCTCTGACTGAAGAAAAGATGTGAGGGCATGTTAGTCCCTGAATAAATATGCCAAAAGGGCTAAAGAATATCATTGCCTTGGTCAGATTATTCCCCAAGCTCAACGCTGATGAAGCTGCAAAGCTCAACAGGCCGCTCCAGTTATCACTTCCGGGTCATCCATGGAGTTGGTACATTCCCTTTCCCGTTGGTTTTGGAACTTGTAAAAATGTTTCGACACTTGTAAATTTGTCTCGGAGTTTGTAAAAGTGTTTTTCATCTTGTTATTTTGTTTTCTCAAATGTAAATTTGTTTCAGTACTTGTAATAGTGTTTTGACAATGTCATTTTGTTTTATGATTTGTAAACATGTTTTCCAAAATGTAAATTTGTTTCAAGCTTTGTAAAAGTGTTTTGCACTTTGTAATTTTGGTTTGCACCTCCTGGCCACCGTAAGTGATCGACCAACAGTGTCAAATATTTATGTTACTGTGGTAAAAAAAAAAAAAAAAACAGCACTATTATTACAAGAGCTACATTATATAAAATCACTTTAAACCATGATTGCAGGAGATTTTGATAAACCTGCAGCCTTGTTTGACTCTATTTTCTGAAATCTTTTGGGTCTTTAAAAAAACAAAAAGTGACAGACGGTGCAGGATTATCTGGTTTGATCCAACAGACCTTTCTCAGTTGATTGCTTCTGAATAACTTGTTTGAAAGCTTACGGGAGGCAAGGGGCACACGACTGGCTGAACAGTGTTGGGCCAGTGAAAAAAGATGTAAATGAATGAATGCTAATGTGATATAAAGACTTTTGAAAGGGAGAATTTAAAAAATGAAATAAGAATGATTTACAGTAAATAAGTAAAATGTTATTATGAAAATTAATGTTTTTAATTAATCTATGTTATTTCCCCTTGCTTCATCTTCTTCATCACCAGTTTTAGACAACTGTTGCTTCCTTTATATATTGTACACAGTTTATTCATGACATTATTTATTTAAATAATTGAATAATTCTTTTTCATACTGAATACTTCAGGGCTCCAAAGTCTGTGGAGCTTCCTGGGATTTTAAGAGCTGGATAATAACATTGTTTGATTAAATTACATGTATAAGCAGCGCTCATAAATTAGCAGACATCTTAACCTGAACTATGAATAATAAATCAACTGACTGAAGTTATTTACATCCAGTAAAACCGTTTTAAATTGTGCTGTGTTTGAGGTGTTTAAACTGTGATGCTACCTGCTTCAAACACCTTCATTCATCACTGTTCAGACTCAGTAGCTCAGTAGGTTGTTGTGTCATCGGGTCAGGTATTTCCCATATACTGCTCTCTACTCTTCACCAAAATAATCCACTTTTTGCTAAAAAACAGACAAAGAACTAAGATCTTACTGGTAACACGGTGGTGGAGCTAAAATGACCAAAATTGAGTTCAGGCTTAAAGAGGAAAAACAGTGGCCAGCAACAGACATTTTGGGCATCCTTTTTTCCCAGAATTAATAAATGGAGATGAAATATAAATACAGCAATGATCACAAGTTGGAATCAAGTGTAAAACCCTGCACACACCATGTGCTCTCCAAGCTCCAGCGAGGGACCGTCAGGCAGACAGAAACAGCAGGAACGCAGCACATTTCCCCTCACCACCTTTGATTAGAGACTAACAGCAGAGGAAGCACACTGAATGTGAATTATTGAACAATGTCCGACAGTGGAATGTCTGCATGTTCACTTGACTTTGAAAAAAAGGTCTAAAAGGCCACACACATAAATCCATTCCTGCATGCCTGAACATACAGTCGCTGTGCATACCTGTACTGAGGCATTTCTCCCTCATCTCATCCTAAAGACCACAGTATGTGACATGTTTGTGCCGTAGCTACCATTCAAGACACTGAGGTTATGTCTGTATTTTACAGATAGATGTGTGTGTGTGTGTGTCTGTGTGTGTGTATATATATATACACACACACATATATATATATATATGTGTGTGTGTTCTTAACTTTACATCTTTCTGCATCACACTCCAAAAGTTTCTCAGTTAAACATCTGTAGAAATATATTTCCCCATCTACATTTCTAGAAAATGGTAAGCAGCATCACCTCGGGATATTTTCAGTCCAGTATCTAAAAATGAGAAATGTAGTTTCTTCCAGCCGGGGACCCTCTCTGGTTCACTATAAAACATACTGGGACCCAACAGGAAAAGGTTCACAGCCTGTTTGTAGGGTTTTGAAACATACCAGGACCCAAGGGCCTTGATGAATGGGTCAGTTTATGAGATAGTGACAGTTACTTTTATGGCTTTAGCCGGGGAAAAATGGTCTAATATAAAGCACAAGGAACAAAAAGATGTCGTGGTAATATCAATAACATAATAGCTTTTTTTCATTTATTGCTGACATTGTGTGTTGAGGAAATTTTATCAACCTCCTGCACTTGAATAATGCAACATGCAATGTTGTTATTTGTAAATATAACGTGATTCTCACTTTGGGAACAATATATGTGACCAAATGATTGTAATTCAAGGGCCACTTACTGCTACAGCTTTCAACCATATATTACAGTCTGCACCAGGAAATGGAGCTGACTGATCTGTGACCACTTCAAATGTCACCGTGACAAATGTTCCACAACACATGAAGCTGAAGTTATGCCTCTCTAAATATACAGGTGAAGTTTATATATATGATGCATAAATATGTTTTATTATCATGCAAGCCTGCTTAGAGAGGGCTGTCAGGGAGAACAGACTCTTTTCGGGGCTTATGTAAGGTGCATATATGATTTTACAGTTGTTCTCAGTGCTCACACACCATCTCTGAAAGCACGGCTCATTTTCTTCAAACTGCAAATGCAAATACAAAAACACACACAAACCCGAAAACTCCACAAATCTCTTAAAAGGATAAACACTGCATTCAAAACAATGCTATGTCATTTCAAAATATTTTTTTTCTTCAAATGACACACACATACAAGAAATAGTATGACATTGTGGAAAATATATTTCTTCACTACCTTGTCTTGGTATCAATGTCAAGTGAGACAACTGGAAGTTACTGCTCCCTGCCAAGAAACTGTCCATAACTCTCCTTAACAATGCTCCTCATCAATTTTACACTTTGCTTGTTGTACAGTTGAAACAAAGTAGGATTAATGTGTTAATCAGGGAGCTTTAGAGGGACTTCTAGGGAGATTTAGTTACCTTTGGACAGAGCCAGGCCAGCTGTTTCTCTTCTTGTGTAAAGCTAAGCCTACCAGCTGCCATATCAACGAGTGCCATCAGTTCCCTCAATAAAAAGGTCTTATTATGGCTGTAAAGCAACATTAATCATCTCTAGCCACCACGGCACACAAGGTAACACAGCCTTGACTCATCAGAGCCTGACATTTCTTTGACCCTGTGTAGGCAGACATTTTCTTGCTAAGAAGCCACTCTGAAGCAAAATCACCATCCACCTGCAGTTCATTTATGGCTTCTGGATGGGTGTAAAAGCTGTCTTCACTCTCCCTTTAGCTGTGTTTTGATCTTCATCCGCTCCAGTGAAAAATATGTGGTTTCTACCTTCAACAGCTGGTAGTTCACCTTTTGTCTGCTGTTTGGCGTGATAACGTGCAGTGGATTCATCAAGAGCTTCTGTTGCTACAGCTTTTATGAAGGCCTGATAAAGAGCCAATGCACAGCTCTCCTTCAGCGGTGCTCTTCTTTCGCTTGTTTCTTAATGTAAATCATTCAGCAGCCTGAGCATGTCTGAGCAGCCTCTCCGTGTAGCCTGTACACTGGGAGCTCTCCATGCTCACTGGTTAATAGTAAGCTTGCTGCTCAACAGATCAGGACTATTCTCTGAAGTAAGTAAGTAGTCAGTAAAGTTCATCTGTGTTCAATTTTTATTCATTTATCGTACCTGTCTAGGTCACAAAGTGCTTCATCTGAGCAAATATTTATTAGAAGTAAAACTATTAAACAGTAAAAAGAAACAAGAAAGAGAAACCTTAAAAACCGTATGTCTACAGGAAGGGCATTCCAGATTGTAGGAGCCACCGCTTCAAAAATCACCTTTTGTTGCCAGTCAAGTATGAAAGGTGACCAGTAAGACCCGGTCAGAGGAAGTTAGTGACTGACTGGTGACGGAGCAGCTCAGAGATGTTGACAGTTGACCGCACGGGAATTCATTCATCAAAACAACAACCTTAAGATTAATCCAGAATCTGATGGCTTTCTGAGGCAGGTTAAAAAGGGGACTGCAGTAGTGTAGCTGGGATGGAACTGAGACGTGAATTATCATTTCCATCTGCAGCTGCTATCTACATCACACACCTCTGTCCCTGAAGTTATGCAGCCACCCCGACAGGTCTGTCATGGTGGCTCTTGGAGAACTTGCAGATCACAGCGAGCCCCCAAAATGGTGCCACTGGAATGACAGTAGTTTGATAAAGTACCAAAAGGACACACAGTTCTCCTCTAGTGTTTTACATGTTGATCTGCAAACACAGTACACCAATTATTACATTCTTAACTTATTATTATCAATACACATGAAGATCTTTCTCTCTGAGAATTCATGAGATGAAATCCAATACAGCTCCTGCCACAGTCACCTTCCACGTAGCAGATTAAGTGCAGGAACATATGTATTTTCATCTGCTAATTGGTCTGCCAGAAACGAAAAATCCCATATTGCCACCATAAAGAATGTGGGACGACGCACAGAGACAGCAACGTCTAAAGTTATTTTTCACCAGAATGGCAGTCACAGAGGTCGGTGGATTCTCAATACTACAAAACTACAATTTTACAGAATTAATTTAACATAATAACTCACACTTAATGACCATCATACACCCTGCATTTCAGCTGGCATTAGGCAATTAACAACAGAGATATGGGGAACACGTTGTGACTGCACCTGTCTCTGAATCCCAAGCCCTAACTGAGAGGGAAAGGCTGATGCAATACCAGCATGCAACAGGTGATATCACGTTACGCAGTTACTTAAAAATTCAGATTTTAAACACCTTCATTTATATTGAATCCTCTGACCTCTTTTCACATCGACTATACTTTCACCATTTTCATCTTCTTGCATGTGACCTTCTGACCCAAACTTCTTTTTGAGCATTGGTACACACTGTTTGAAGGAATCTTATTCGACCACAATATCATCACAATTACACTTCCTTCCATCTGCTATAAGACTTGAGAAATACTATTCAATAGAAAATTACATTTATGCTCACAGCTAATAGAGGCTAAAAGGTTCAGTAAAATTCATCATTGATCATTATCTTCGTAATTTATTATTGATTCATTCATTTAGATTTCACTTAAATGCCTTTGTTTCCACAGACGTGGTATGAAAAATACTTCCTGTACAGTGTTTTTGATTGATTGTTTTTTAGTGTACGGACAAGCGACATAATACACAAAAACACAGAAATTGAAAGGTGCCTTGACATTTTGGGGTTTATGTGTTATTTGTCTTTCCAGCCATCTATCAAAATGAGAATGGAACTTCTTCTATTGACCTTACAGTTAGCCAAAAGCCCCTTTTCCATTGGTATGCTACATGACAGGTGTCTGGTGAATACAAAAAACAGACTAAGATTTTAAATGTCAGAGAGCAGTTGGACAGCTCTTCTATTGGAGGTTCTTTGTCTGGACAGAATAGCACTGACTCAGGCAAAGTCACTTTCTAACATTTATGATCAGATATTAAAACAGTTTCTATTTAGACGATTGTGTGTGTCTTTTTTGTTCTTTTGACATATAACTCAGAGTTTGTTATTTAAAATGCAGTTTCCAATAACATTTTGGTAGACAGGCTTCAGTATAGGAACATGGTTCCATTGCCAGTGTGCAATTATAATTCAATAAAGTGTTATTAATGAAAACTGAACATAGGAGATGCATGAAGTTATATTTCATTCATTTGATTGAGCAATTAAAATAAATACTTCAATAAATTCATTTCAGTTGGTTAATGGGGAAAAATAAATATGTACAAATAAGAAAACATGTGGGAGTAGTTATTTTACTGCAGCGTGGGATTTGTTTTGTTTTTTTCCGTTGTCCCAATTAAGGGTTTTGAAAAAAAGGGGGGATTTGATTGACAGGTCTCTGACCATCCAATCACGCGAGTCGCGTGTAGTCAGCCCCTCAGATTCTGATTCCGGTTCGGTCATGGTCAGCACTCGCTCTCTTTCTTCCGGCCTTCATCTTGATAAGCCGCATGGTCGCAGAGCAGAGAAATCTTATACCATCCGCGTGGTAAGGTGCATATATATA
>JBAJHX010000039.1:20230437-20244022 GCA_037176925.1 Amniataba percoides | reverse complement strand
CCTCAACAAAATAAAAGGAGATGCAGCAACGAAAAGTTAGATGCAGACTCGCAGCCCAATCCGATCACCCCTGAAATAACCAAAACAGCAGGAGAGTGTGATGACCGGGACCGGGGGTGTGTTGACAGGAGCTGTGCACCTGCAAGTCATGCTAACGTCCCAGGTCAAAATGCTCATGTTTCAGAGGCACCGCATCAACCAACTAGCTTCAGTTTTCCAGGAAGGACGTTTGGAAAAGAAACGTTTTGTCGTTCATTCAATGAGAGCTGGTTTACCAAAGGGAGATGGCTGCATTATATTGAGGACTGTGATCGTGTTGTTTGTTTCAGCTGTGTCAAAGCAGTGGAGAAAGGTCTAATCAATGAAGAGAATGTACGATTAGACAGCTGTTTTGTCAAGGGAGGCTTCACAAACTGGCGGAAAGCCACAGAAAAATTCAAGAAGCATGAGAAGTCTAAGCTACACAGCGATGCCATTCAGAAAATCTCTGCTCTTAAAAACACCCCCATTAATGTGCTTTTATCTGACGCTCCCCGACAAGCTCAGGATACAGCGAGACATGTTCTGGAACTGATGTTCAGGTCAGTGCTCTTTTTGGGAAAGAAGGGAGTGGCTTTTCGGGGTGACAGCACCCGTGATGGCATTTTGTATGAACTTATGCTGGAACGTACTTATAACCTCCCAAAACAGAGAGAATTTGTTCTTAAGAGAATAACTGGCTCTCTGACACAATTCAGAATGAAATCATTCAACAGAATGTCTGCGCCATTCAGAGTGAGATTGTGTCCCGTGCAGCAAATAGTCCCTACTATGGACTCACAGCTGATGGTACCACAGACACCAGCACAATGGAACAATTTTCATTAACGCTGAAATATGTGGGCGAAGACATGGAGATTCATTCTGATTTCCTTGGATTTTACAATGCTCCTGACAGCAGTGGAGAGACACTGTTCATGTGCATCAAGGATGTATTTCTCAGGCTGAACATCCCAATTGAACGCCTCCAGGGATGCTGTTTTGACTGAGCAAGTAATATGTCAGGACAGTTTTCGGGTGTTCAGGCGCGGCTGAAAAAACTGTGTCCTGAATTTCTGTTTGTGCACTGTGCCAATCACTCACTTGACCTAGTTCTCCAAGAGGCTGCCCGAGAAGTGAATCTGATCGCTGACTGCATGAACTTTGTTCAGGGCATAGCTGTTGTAATCCGTGAGTCATCCAAACACAAGGAGCTCTACCAGTCGATGTTTGGCTGTGATGCAGTAGTTACCATACTGGCTGTTTGTCCGACAAGATGGTGCCTACGAACAATAGCTACCAAGCATGTATGCAGTGCCTACAGACAGATCATTGAAACTTTGGAGCAGCTTAAGGATGACAAAAGTGTGAGAGGAGAGCCAAGATCGGAGGCCTGCACAAGAAGGCGCTGAAAGCCAAAACCTACTTTGGCCTCCTGTGCTTTAAAGCACTTTTCGAGCCGTGTGAGTCGGTGGCCGGGAGTTTACAGCACACCAAAGCCAGCGCACTGGGTGCCCTCCAGTGCACCAAACTGCTGAGTTTGTCCATGGAAGCTCTTCGAGATGATGCAGTGGTGGAGAATACACTGCACAAGGTATCCACAGCTGGACTGAAAACACGAGATGAGCACAGGATGACAAAAACCCCTGTCCGCTATTGGCACACAACAGAGCCAGAGGCAGCAGCACAACACTCATGATGATGTGAGTTTTATGAAGCAGTGGACTTACAGAAGAACTAAAGAGGAGATTCGACCAAGATGGCATGAAAACAGCAGCTCTTAGAGAGATGGTGCTCATTAAGGCAGCACAAAAGGAACATCCCGTGAATGTGGATTCCCTGCACCTTCCTTTGCACTTTGACAGGGACCGACTGGAGACGCAGCTAAAAATGATTGGAGACGTCTTCAGCGACTCTTCCGCTAACGCCTTACAGGACATAGCCGCAAACATGTCTAAACTCCATCCACAAACGAGGGCTGTTTTCAAAGAAGCTGAGAACCTCATTAAACTATGCCTATCCCTCCCCATCTCACCTCCCCTTTGTGTCTGTGACAAATTGTTTACTGTTAACTAAATAATCAGCACCATGGACAGTTAAAATGTGTGTTGTGTCTTAAAATTTTGGCAGGCTTAATTAAAATGATCGATGTTCCTGGTTCAGCTATGAATTATCTGTGAATTAAATGTTTTTTTGATTGATAACTGATCGAACGTTGTGTTTTATGATTTTCTCTTGATTTCTAATAATGAGACTCATATCAGTGCGTATACTACATGCAGGCTATGCTTCACTTGTACATAGCGAGCAGCACAGAGGTTTTTTTTTCAGCACACCCTGCTGAGAATATGTTCCCGCGTGCTTACAATGACCGCACCATGTCTTACACCGACATGGATTCCTCGTGACCCTTCATGCCACACTCGAAACATACAATATCCGCATCTTCATTGCTCCTGTCCCGTGTATTTGACTTGGTGGGCCTCCGCCCGGCTCTTGCCACAGTCGTCGCTGGACTCCACTGCAGTTAGCTTCAGCATGTGGCTGTGGCTTCAAAACTACACAACTTTGTTTGGAATTCTGCAAATGTTGTCCTCATTGTGTGTTGCATATATTGCAAATGGCTTAAAACTTTCAGGCAGCCATTTTAAGACCATGGCAATCAGCAGACCGTCTCCCAACGTTTCCCCTGTGTTCCGCAGTGCAGTAATGGCGGTCTCTGCTCTGATGATATAGTCTGTTATGCTTTCACTGCTAGTCTTCTGAAGCAATGTCAGCATGGTGTACAGTTGTATAATATGGGACTTCCCCTTCCCAGTATAGTATTCTCTCAATATTTTCAGTGCTTTTCTTGCATTGTCGAGTGCATCTCTCATAATTAAGGAGAGGCTCTTATCCAAAAGTTGAATCAACTTGGCGTACGCATCGGCGTTCTTCTAACCATCTGCCGCCACCTCATCTTGGCCCTCAAGTTCTCTCAGAACCGTGTTCTTTAATCCCAATTAATGCAAATGTCCCAGCACTTTGGTCTCTCATAGTTCATACTTTGTTTCATCTCCGTCGAACATCAGTCGAGGCAACCTGCTTGTTCCTCGTGACTCCATCATACTATCTGTTAGCCGTTAGCATGCTGTCCGTCACAACTTTCTACATAAAATATTTAAACATAAAAAAGATTCCCCGAGTTGCTCCTGGGTCCATAACCTGTTGAGCTTCACAGCTTCTTCAGCGTTGAGCTTGGGGAATAATTTTACAGTGGCAATGATAATCTTTAGCCCTTCTGGCATGTATATTGTGAGGCTAACATGCCCTCACATTTTTTGAAGAACTCTGAACTCTCACATACTAAACCAGGGGTTAAAGACGATCTGGCTGTTGAAGAAGGAAATAGAGCTGCGGCACGGCTAATGTGTTTTTTTTTTTTTTTTTTAAACCAGTCGTATTACAGGCACTGTTCGGAAAAAAAGCATTTCTTTAACTTAATAGTAAAAAAATCTTTCTGTGTAACTATCTCATGTTACAACATGGACACCTGTGGCTTATAGACAAGTGTGGCCTCTATATGTGCAAAACCTTTTTTCTTTTTAAATTTAGTGTATGGTCTAGAGGCAGTAGACGGGACCACAGAAGCTGATCACTATTACAGCTGATCAGTGAGGTGTACAGTTGTCAGGACAGAGACAGGTTTAGTGAATATGAAGAAGTCATTTTTAAAAATCACGTGCAGGAGCAGAGACTGAAGCGTGACCAGTCTGTTTTTTATCACGGATTTATCTGCTCATGTACTACTGTCAGGACATCGTTTCAGTGAATATAATTTAAATCCGTGTGAAAAAGTGAACTACGTCTGCTTAAATGAGTAATGAAAATATCGGAAGGGGGAAATAAGACATTAAGTAATAAATGTCGGTAATACATTTCCTAAACCAATTCTGCATAAAGACAATATAAAAATACACACACAGAGAAACAGGAGAAAAACGCACAGCACCGCCGCCGCTCTGCCCCGGAAGAAGTTGTGACGTACTTTATAAACGTCCGGTCCTTCTTCCGCCGTCCTCTTTCCTTACCGCAGCAATGTCTAAGAGAGGTATGGAGCCTGCCTGTAAAATCCACTTTCATCCGCTGTTGTCTGTACCTCGCCAGTTGATTTAATTTTGGTCGTGTATGGTAGAGCTGGGAAGAAAGCATATCTAAACGATTAGATTGAAATTTATGTGAGCGATCTCCAATTTTTGAAAGATAGCTACTTCGTTGGCGGCGGACATGTTTCGCTGTCGGCGCCATGAAGTGAAGCTGGAGGCCGAAATGTGTGAATGTGCTACTCGCCATAAACTTGAGTCTGGTTTAGTCGTGAGTCGTGTAATATTTGTTCATTTACTGCAGTCAGCTGACAGGGACCGAGCCGTGAACTGTCTCAGTCCGGTGCAGTTGGCCCGAGCTAGCTAAAGCTGAGAGAAGCTAACCGGAGCCGGTGCACGCAGGGTGACGCGTGGATGAGTGTTTGTACATCACATGTCTACATCTGCTGGGGGGAAATAGTTCGTGAATATTCAGCTAATCTTGTCTTCTAAAGAGACATTTTCTGTCAGACATAGTGCAGTGTGGAGATGACGACATGGCTTTTTCTCATGGTTGGAGTTAAATGAAGCTAGAAGCCATATGTATCTATGAGCCCATGCAAGACCGAAAAATTTACCAAACGTCTTCTCAGGTAACTTGACTTCTCCAGCTCTGTTAGCCTCCGTGCTGACGGTTCAAGGAATGAAACTTTTACTTTTTCTTCCATTCTAACGTAATATTGCCTTCCTAAACGTGTGTGAGGACCGTCAGTTTTAAGTTTTTAATAAAAGCTGTCCAGTATTCGTAAATGGAGTAAAATGACTGCTGATAACGAGTAGACGTGTTAAATCCATTCATCTTTAGTTTTATGAATGTCTTTCGTTTTGTGCTTGAGAAAAGGCCAAGGCTTTCTAGCTCAGGAAGGGTCAGTGTTTTGGAGACTGGGTTTGTCATGTAGCGATCTTGTCTCAGTTGTTGCATTTGGTGGTGCGATTAACTTGCTTTACCTCACTACAGAGGTGAAGGGTCGTAGGTGGGACGAGGAGCTCAGGTGGCTTCACATGCTGGACAAAAAGCATGCACGCTAAAGAGCTGAGAGACAAACTCTGCCAGTCAGTGATGCAGTCAGGGTTTTACAGGTTATGGAGGTTTGGAGGCAGATGGTATAGACTGGGTGCCACATATGAAACTGATCCTTCACTGTCCTGTTTTCTTCAGGACGTGGTGGTTCATCCGGAGCCAAGTTCCGCATCTCGCTGGGTCTCCCAGTGGGAGCGGTCATCAACTGCGCTGACAACACAGGTACTCCTCAACTTACGCATGAGTTATTGTTTGGACATGGTAATCAGGGTTTGTTAGGTGATTTGACTCATGATACTTTAAAATGTAACTATGCGAGGAATTCAAAATACTTCTTTCTTGTTTTTGTGTGTGTGTATATATTCACACAAATATATACATACATACATATATATAATATATATATATATATATATATATATATAGATATACATCTACATATATATGTATATATATACATCTACATATATATGTATGTGTGTATATGTATATAGGTACACAGGTTCATGGCATTCATCTATTGCTAGTCAATCACAGGACTGACATACAGAGACAAACAGCCACACACTGTCATTCACACCTACAGGCAATGTTAGTTTTTGGGTCGTGGGAGGGAGCCATAGTACCTGGAAAAAACCCCACGCAGAGAACATCTAAACTTAACAGAAAAGGGCCTGGTGTTATCAGTTTAACAAATTTAAAACTCATAGCTTAGTTCACAGTTTTCCCCTTCCAAAAGCACTTGCTTCGTCTGCTCAGTGGCTGGGTGAGTTGTCGTAGAAGGGAATATTGACCTCATCACTGTGGGTGAGACGGCAGCGACACACTGTGGCTGACTGAGCTCAATCAGTGATGAGACAAACTGTCATTTCTTTCAAGAAAACAAGACTACAGCATAGTTTACAAACTCTACTGTTGTAACCACTCGCTTCCACTTTTTCATGTGTGCGCAGGTGCCAAGAACCTGTACATCATCTCTGTGAAGGGCATCAAGGGGCGTCTGAACCGTCTGCCTGCTGCAGGAGTGGGTGACATGGTCATGGCTACAGTCAAGAAAGGCAAGCCAGAGCTCAGGAAGAAGGGTGAGTGGAAACAGTCTGCAGGGTACTGTGGTATTGAGACTTTGTATGAACTGTTACCATCACTGAGATTTTAACTTGTGGTTTATGATACATGTGAATTACAAATGAAATGTCCTGCCACTCGAGCAGAGATGATTTTCACTGATGATCTGACTGCAGGGTAATGTGAGTTCTGCAAGTAGAGTGTTCTGTGTATATTTACAAGAATGATTTGTAATGTACCAGTTGGCTTCTGCTTTTACCTGCAGATAACTGAGGATAAAATGGCAGCTGAAAGGATATGCAAATGAGTCAGCAGTAGGTTTGAGCAGTATGAAGGAGTAACGTTATACCAGGGTGTTTATAAATCCACAGTAAGACTGGCAGCAATTTGTAGAGCAGATTAGTCGTCGTCCCTTCCACTATACAGTTCTGCAGTAGATGCTCGATAGTCCTTAGACTAGTATGAAAATGCATTTATGTGTCAAACTGCCACCCAGAAGTGGACAGAGGTGTGTGCCTGTAAATGATAGAAAGTTATCACATGATTTTGGAACAAAGCTTTATCCTCCAGTGTGGAAGATAGCATAGATTCACTCTGAAAATGTATCTTCTTTAGTTGCTTTGTTTTATTTCACACCCTGATCCATTCAGTATGGGCCATATGTATTTAAACCCAGCAAGACTTCTCCATGTAGGATGGTTGAATATTAGACACACAGCATTGTAGCTGTACATGCTCCAGTGACATCTGTAGGCAGCTGCTGAGAGGTCTGTTCTGGATTTCTACCCAAAAGGCTGCACTTTTTACCCCACTGTAAGGTTAGGAAGGTATGGAAACTGACACCACCCACAGCTAGACGGTGTCTGCAATGGTTTTTAACTGGGTAGATACTCAGGATGATGTGTTTAATCACAACTCTGTGGGCAGGACACTAAAGAAGTCGCACTGCAGTATAATTCATCAGTACAGTAGTAGTTTGGATGAAATTGTTCTGTCATTGTACTAACCACATTGCTCTGTCCACAGTGCATCCAGCGGTGGTGATACGGCAACGGAAGTCGTATCGGAGAAAAGATGGCGTTTTTCTCTACTTTGAAGATAATGCGGGAGTCATAGTAAACAACAAAGGAGAAATGAAAGGTGTGTGTGTTAGAATGTTACACCAGTTCATCTGTCATAGATATAACACATTACCTTTTTGTATTGGTGTGTGTTGCTTAAGTTTCTCATTCAACAGTAATGTCTTTGTCAGTAAGTGCTGAGAAACATTCAGAGGGCTTACACAAAGAGGAATCAGTTTATTTCACCAGCAGGACATTTGAGTCACTTTAGTAACAAACATCAGTATTCTGTCTTCATGCTGATACCAGTGGTAGCTTAATAGAGTTCCCCTTCCAAAAGCACTTGCTTCGTCTGCTCAGTGGCTGGGTGAGTTGTCGTAGAAGGGAATATTGACCTCATCACTGTGGGTGAGACGGCAGCGACACACTGTGGCTGACTGAGCTCAATCAGTGATGAGACAGCTGAAACCTGCTCAGCACAACCAGTCGACATCACAAGTGTTACAGCTCTGTTCTGTTTTGCATTATTGTTACACTGACTGTTTGAGGAAGGCAAAGTAACAATGTGTGGCTGTTGACTGGTGTTGAAGTTTGTTACCTCACCATTTTGATTGTTACTTATATTGTGTGACTGTGCACTGAAGCATGCCATGTTGGAATTACAACAAGTATTTTCCTTCTGTATCTGCAGGTTCTGCCATCACAGGCCCCGTGGCCAAAGAGTGCGCTGACCTTTGGCCCAGGATTGCCTCCAACGCTGGCAGCATAGCCTGAGCTGGACCATGCACATTTTCAATAAAAGGTGTTGAAATTGTTAATCAAGCCTTGTGTTTGTGTTTTACATTTAATGTGAAGGAAACATGATTTTCAGGAGAACATGGTGTTTTAATAAGAACTACTATAAATGATCATGGCTCTTCTGTGTTTGAAGCATTTAGGAGGTGGAAATAACCATTAATCATATTTGGACAAATGGCATGCCAGCAGACTGTGTAGTCAGATTTAGCAGTGTACATACAACTGTTTCATACATGTTATGTAGTATTAGTCTGATTTGTACAACTCTGTTCCACAGACATGTAAATGTGGCTTGCTGGCAGAAGAGTCCTGTTACTTCAGCACAAGGATACATTCAGTTTAATATAGAAAATAAAATAAGAAGTCAAACCTCATGTCCATAGTTGATGTTTTACATCTGCACAGATATTTTCAAATCTGAACACAACTAGTGAGCCAAAAAACACTTTTTCTGTAGTCTAATTTTCCTGTTTGATGCCAGGTGTAAGCTCCAGCTGCCTTATTTAAATAAGTGTTGAACATGTAGTCAGTACATTTTGTCAGACCTGCCATTGGAACGTGCACTAAATCCTAATCAGACTCGTACACACTTTAGTCAGTAAAGGCTTTATTTCACAACCTTTAGATTACAGAGAAAATATGAACCTCTGTACAGTTCTTACACAGGAACTGCATCTACTTACAGATGAGGTGCACAACAACACAGCATACATTTAAGAGTGAAGGTGGCTAAGAAAGCGTTCACACTACAGTAAAACTACAACAAAGACCTGAGTACCATTTAACACAACTCCAACCTGATTTAAGCTGACAGCTCTCTTCTCTAATCAGAAATACAGCAGATACATCTCCAACATGAAGGTGACAGAGACAGGAAGTGTTGGGTCAGAAAAGGAAATGTCAGTTCAAAGCATTTGTCATCTGTACATGGTGGCAGTGAGCACTTTGACATGTGCAGCCAGGAGAGCAGGAAATAATGCAGTTACACAAACCAGCTGCAGGGGGAGCCAGACTCTTCAGTGCCACCAGACTAACAGGAAGATGACATACGGTATACATAAAGACCTGCCATGTGCTTCTGACGTTACATATATACAGTATACACCGTCTGCTAGTCCAGGTGGTGTGTGAATCATCCCTTTTTCTGCTTATACACACACACACATACATTCTCAGCAGTGCTTCTGGTCTACATGCACATCTCTGGCCTCGCTCTGCTCACAGGCGAAAAACCAACAAGCTGCCACCTGGCACTCAACGCTGGGTCCCCTCTGTGACTTACTGTATATCATCAATACTCCAATGCTCTCATCTCACACACTCTGGAGCTCCCTGACTCCATCCATATTCCCCTGTGGAATGATGGGAGGTTTTATGGGGTTAAAGGAGTGTCAAGTAAGTCAATAGGTAGATAGATTGTAGATTTTTCCGCATTTGAAGGACAACAGAAATAATACATTTTCTTGACAGAATATGAATATTTGTCCAAACAAAGATGGCCCTTTTCAGTGTTCAGTGCCTTTCATCAGGTCTTTTAACACAGTTCACCCAACTCATCCTCCAAGTTATCTTGATTGTCTGATCACATTGTAAGTATTAATGCAGTCTGCCAGAGGCTCATACACTCAAATACTCAGCATTTTACTCTATAAAATAAAAACAGAGAGCAAAAGTGTAAGAAAGGGATTAAACTGTCTAATGAAAGCTGTAATCATTAGCACATCTGACTAAGCTGTTGCATACAGGGGTAAATGAGCATTAATACCAAGACCAAAGAACACATCATTCACTTATCCCCTATCTTTGTGGGGTTACAAGAAAGATATAAAAATCCCTGTTGATAATAGCACATCCACTGTGCAGTGTTCCCCCCCGTGCCACAGAGTTATGACCTTTATAGATTAACCACGGATGATAAAATCTACCAGCCTGCTTTTATGTTAGGAATCAGTGGCCCATTGTACCAAAAAATGACTAAAAATATAGCCACCATTATCACTGTGAACTGCATAGGTGCTGTGCTAAAAACCTGACGTAGCACAGTTATCAATGGTTATGGGAGTTTAGTGAATCATTAAGCAACGATTTCATTTATCCATTTATGACTGAAATTTCAAACATTTCACACTCAAATTAATCTTATCATAGTGTACTGACAGATTAAATAAATAAGTAAAGGTGAAAGTAAACCTGAAAATGTAGTGATGAAAATGTAAAATGTGAAGTCAGTGTCAGCCCCCCACCCCCTCAGTTCTCCTCCATCCACCCTGCAGTCTCCTCCATCTGTTTGAGGCAGAGCTGTCTAAATGGTTTCAGTGGTTGTGTTAAACATCGATGTACAGGTTGAGTAATACTTCACTGAGACCCAGTTTACATCTCCTGATACTGATAGATAAGTTAGAGTTTATGCCCCCTCATTCAACACTCCGCTTCATGGTATCACATCCAGTCTGGGAATAAATGGCCTCCCACCTCTCCCCCTGGCCCCCTCGTCTCCAGGGGGGTTGGTCCGGGCGCTGGGTGTCGGGCTGGGCTGAGGGCGTTGCTCGCAGGTGGCCTGTGGGTGGGTGTGCCAGGTCCCGTCGCGGTAGGTGCAGTAACATACTGTCCGCTCGTCGATGTTGATACGCTCCCCCGCTGGGATCACCCTGTTCCCAGCAAAACAGTTGGGTCCTACAGCAACGGGAAAGGTGGGACAGCACAAAACTGTACAAACTACAAATGAAGATCAGGTGAGGATTCGTTTGTCAGACTGTTTCGCATCAGACACTCTGCTGCCATCAAAAAAACAAGGTGGTAAACATTTCCAACAATCGTTTCTCCTTCAAGATGGAGCCAAGGACGGCTGGCATGTCTGCAGCTCCCCCTCACTCTCCACATCACGTCATAATAACACCATCACTTTCTATTGTATATTCTACTCTATATGTCTGTTTAGTTATGTATTACTTTTTGCTGTATATACTTTTTAGATTTTAATTGTATGATTTATATTTTAGATCTATATTTATTTAATTAATCTAGTACTATTACATATTTTTATTTCTTTACTCTGTTTTGAGTGGTTCTGTTCTTGTTAATATTTCTGAGCATTGTTTATAGGGAGCCTGAGATTTACGAATTTCATTGCCAGTGATTGCCTGATGTATATTGTTGTGCATTATGCCATCAGCATGTGTCATTGTGAGCATGTTAACATGTCGCCAGCTTCAGTAAAGCCTCACAGAGCAGCTCTGCAGGGTCTATCAGAGTCTTTCAGGTCATCGTATCAGTTTCACACTGGTTCACTTCCAGCGTCATCATCAGTGTTGTTTCCAGCAGGAAACTCTTCTCAGTCGAGAGCTCTCGACTGTACGCTGCCTGTCTTCTCTACATGGCAGACAGACAAAGCTGGTGACTCCCTGCTGAACATCTTGAAGCATTTATCAGCTGAAGAGGTAGATATTCCCTAATTTTCACAGCCGGCTGAGACGTTTGTCACGTTACATCAGCAGGTGATCATCTATCTGTGTTGTATGTGCAGTTTGTTTTCGCTAAAATAAAAAATTTTTTAAAAATACTACGTAAAGTCAGGTTGAAGCCTCATATTGATACGAGCGACAAACGAAACTCATACCGACAAATCAAACTGGGTCCTCCCCTGAGAAGCTCTGGGTAAAACACCCTCCAACATGTGCTTGTAAAATGAGACATTTCTGCAGAGGCTCGTGTATGTTGTTTGGTCTGGACGTACTGAAGAACATGTGAGCAAAAATATCAACAGCCTGTCTATGATATCATTTGCACCCCTCATTCACAGATGGGGGCTTCTTGATTTGGCAGCTACCTGCAAAACAATTACCAACGGCAGTCAGCAGGCGGACAGGAAGAACAGTTCATCTGATGCCAGATCCAACCACGTCTGATAAAACACCACTGACATGGGGGAATTTGGCAGCACTGGTTAAAAAAAAAAGTAAAAAATAATGACGCAACAAACACAACCATCTGTCCCGCTGTCTGTCCTGCAGAGGAGCAATAAAAATAGAAACTACAACTTAACTACAACTGCCTTTAAGCAGCGAGGAAACTGGGAAGCAGCTAACATGTTCATGTGGTTTTCTTTTAGGTGCTCACACTGAAGCAATTAAATGCAGCTTTTGATTGCATAGCTGCTGTGGTTTGTATTATCTTTTAGAAAAGAGAGAACATAATGCAAGAGTGGCTGCTATTCTGCTATGACACACACACACACACACACACACACACATACACACACAAACATTAATCCCACAAATGTTAAAAAGGGACTTTAATGCGTGGCAGTAAAAGCATATATGACGTAACACTGATGGCTCCGTAAGCTGCAGAGTGTGTCAGGTGATGTAACTGCTACTTCTTCAGAGAGCTGCAGGGTGAACACACACTGTTAGAATGAAAGCCTTCTAATGACATGGAGAACACACGCAGGGGGAATGAGCTAAAGTGTGTGTGTGTGTGTGTGTGTGAGAGAGGGAGAGAGAGATGTGAGATGGGACGTGGCAGCACATGTGCTCTTGCTCCTGCTACAGGCTCAGAGGGTGGTAGATGAGTTCTATTACCAGTTAAGAGGTTGTGAGTGAGAAACCAGCTTGGTCATGGTCCATGTATGAAAGCTACAAGAAGAGTGCAAGTTTTTCCACTTAAAGTAGGAAAAGCTGAGATAAAAGAGCTTAAAGCTTTCAAGGTAACTGGCAAACTGCACAAATACAAACAGCTTGTAATGGGGGCTGATTGTCACAACTACTACCATATCATCTATCATACTGAGTTAATCACAATATTCTTCAATGAATACAAAATGTAAATGTTGTATCTAGTTCACAGCTTATTTATAATGAAATAATTATAATACTTTTGTTTTAAAAGATCAGTGGTTGTGGTACATTTCATTTGCATTGACTTGCATTGAAGGCGGAGATGTTTCTCCAGCTCCAGAGACTAGTTGATTAAATGAATGAAATCATAAGGCTGGTGATATTCTGTTCTCTTCTGTTAAAGACATTATGGTTTCCTTATTGTCATTAAATATCATAAAATGTAAAAAAAAAAAAAAAAATCCATCTCTCACTACTTTATCTCGTCTGTGGCTCTGAGCCCCAACTGCACTGAATGTAAACACCTCACAAATATATAGCTTGATTTTTTAAAATGGCTTTCAAATTTCCAGAAACTCAAAATAAACTTCAGTGTGTGTGTATCCATGGTAATGATGAAACATGTCACCCAACAGTGTGTCGTTTCTGGAAAATCAAGGTGGTTTCTTCCTTGTTGGCATGAATGTGGTCTGACTTTCTATTTCCCAGTTAGAGTATGAGACATGTTGTGTCCAAAGTTACCACCAAAAAGGCTCTAGGGAGCAATTTTTGAGAGTGAAAAATGGATAAGGTTCATGCTGTTGGGGGCATTCCTGAATTTAGTGACTTTCATCACAATCTGACTGATAAACTCAACTGCCTCTGTGACAAAAAGTGACCAAACAC